>QLNU02015360.1:94756481-94769096 GCA_006491805.2 Dysdera silvatica | reverse complement strand
TTTAAATCAAAGACAGTATTTTTAATTTACATCCATTTAATTCAGGGAACTAATATACAATAATTACTGTATTGAAAAATGTCATCAAAATCCTCGTTTTTCTTGCTACTGTGCAACATGGTATAACAAAACGAAAGTTTTTTAGCAGTAATTTGCTGAATCTTTTTGTGAATGATCAAGTGCAACAGAAATTGGCCATAACTGTTTTACAAGATCTTTAACTTTTTTACATAAATTAAAATTCCTAATAACATCTGTGATCGTTTTATCAATATCATCAAAATGTTCATTTACAATGCTTAAATAATCTGCATGATCTGGTAAATATGACTGAAGACATGTCAGCTGGCTGCTTCATTGCATTTCACAAGGCAGTTGTGGTTTTATAGAATCAGAACACTTCTTTAACCATGTCCCCAAGGGCATGGTGATTCCTAAAATATTTTTGTACCTTTACAACATGAGACATATTTCGTGGTGTGGTATCCTGTCTGAGCAGGTCATAATAATATTAGATAGTATACCTATGCAAAAAGTTTAAAACATTAGTTCTTTAAAATCAGCATTGAGATTATGCATGCTAGTATAAATAATTACAATTTTTTTTATTTAATGTGTTGCACAATAGTCTTTAAATTTAAAATTATGAATTTTTATATAAAAAGTAAAGGATTGATACATAATTTTCTTACAGAAATGGCAGAAACAGTGAACCCTGTCACCACCACCTTTTAAAGTTGTAAAAACCATCACCTGTAAATACCTGACGTTTTACTTACTTAAACGTGAAGTTTGTTATTAAAAAATAGCTTGCTTTTCCAAAAACAATATTTTTAATACTTGAGGTTATATTCAGATCCAGTTTTTCCATTTCTTCCTGTTTTTTCCCCGCTTCTTCCGGAAGAAACCCAACCCTGGTATTGACGCTGTTTAAAATTAGTTGGTGGTTTTGAGGAAGACCACCACATCCCAAGTCTCTTATCTTATGGCACTATTTAAGCACATTTTTAAAATCCATATTATAGTACTATTTGTGTTAATTACACTTGCTTGTTTGTTCGTATAATTTTTCTCAAGTAAAATTAGTGTTTATATATAATGTGATGAGTGTGCTCTTTTCTGAGCACAAAGTTTACTAAAGTGGGGACTATATAATGTTAGAAAATACAACCCCTAGTCACTTTACACTCACCTGCTGTATTCAGCATACCATCAATACAGCAATATTTTGCTATCAGTAAGATCAACTGTTTTAGCATATGCTCAAAATAATTATGACCATTAAGTTGAAATGTAGTTCTAATAAAAATGTTGTATTTAATACAAATAGATTGCTCTCTACATCGAGGATATAAATGTTAATAATGATGGCTTTTTTGTGGAACATAAGATCAATTTGTACTTTTTATTTTTAATAAAAAGAAAATACTGATGTGTTTAAAAGCTAAAATATTTTGAGTAATATTTCACACACCCACGCTATGAGCTCAAACTAGAGCTTTTTTATAGGAAAAAAAAAAAAGAGCGATCACTTGGATCCAGAGTCTAACCAGGGACCCAACGTGTGACCCATTGTGCCTCTACCAGCTTGACCATCAGGGCAGAGATAAGGCTCTTTCTTCGTATTTAAAGTATAGGATATTATTACCTTCGCAGATGGTTAATACATAAAGCCACATGGGCATATTTTTTGGAATTTTTTCGTGGGGAATTAAATATGAATAATATTTCTAATATCCATGTTATAAACTCAAACTAGAGCATTTTTGTGGAAGAAAAAGAGTGATCGCCCTGATTCAGAGTCGAACCAGGAATCTAACGTATGACCTGTTGTGCTTCTACCTGCTCGGCCATCAGGGCAGGGACGAGGCTCTCTTTGTATTCAAGGTATTATAGGATATTATTACCCTTTGTAGGGTTAGCACAATTGCCAGATTGGTCAACGTATAAATCCGCTGGGACATCCTTTCCCCCCCCCGTAGGGAATTAAATATGCAGGGTAATAGTCTCCTATGATACCTTAAATGCAAAGAAAGAGAGCCTCATCCCTGCCCTGATGGCTGAACAAGTACAGGCACAATGTGTCATACGTTGGGTCCCCGGTTCAACTCTGGGTGAGGGCAATCACTCTTTTTCTTCTGTTAAAAAAAAAAAAGCTCTGATTCGAACTCATAGCATGGGTGTTAGAAATATTATTCATATTTAATTCCCCATGAACAAATTTCAAAAAAACACCCTGGTGGCTTTATGTGTTGACAAATTTTGCAATTGTGTTAACTCTGCGAAGGGTAATAATATCCTAGGATATTGCTACCTGCTTTAAAAATATGAAGAAAGAGGGCCTCATTCCTGCCCTGTTGGCTGAGCTGGTAGAGGTGCAACGAGTCATACGTTGGGTTCCCAGTTCAACTCTGGGTCAGGGTGATTGCTCTTTTTCTTTCATAAAAAAAAGCTCTAGTTTGAGCTCATAGCGTGAATGTCAGGAATATTATTTATATTTAATTCCTCATGAACAAAAATTACAAAAAGCACACCTTGGTAGTTTGTGTTGACCAGTTTGGCAGTTATGCTAACCCTGTGAAGGCTAATAATAGCCTGTAATAACTAAAATATTTTGCGTTGAATTAGATATTGAATTTATTTAAATAAAACTGTTTTTGAATGATATATTGATATTTTTTATGATTAATATATGCATATACTAGGTCAAATGAGAAGGGGCATGCGATTTCTACATGTAAATGTAAAGTAGGGGTTACAGCATCTACATGCATGTGTAAAGAGGGTGCAAAAATAAAAAGCTTGAGAACCACTAGCATGGTCAATAGTGATGCTGTGAAGATGCAAAATGGTTTTTGACATACCTCCATTTATCCTTAGAAAATCCTTGTTTTTTATTTTGGAAAAGTAGTGAGAACCCTGAATAGGACATAACTTGGGCTGTGCGAAGGTGCTGTCAGCAATTGTTGTTGCAAGGTATGCATTGACAAAATGAAGGCTCTTGAAAGCCAAAGTGTCCGAATGCAAGATAAGATTGTCTGATTATGTGACAGGCCTGAACGAGGGCTCAAAATTAGTGGTCGTTAGTCGTATTTTGCACCTATAAATTTCGTTTTAACGTCTAAGATTTTAGACCCAGTCATTATTTTTGACATCTTTTTCAATTTTTCTTGTTTATAGGACGTAAATTTCGATTGTGCGATCCTTTACTTTTCCCTCTACCAATCTCACTGACGCACATCGCAAGATCAGAATCATTGTTGCTCTTATTAGGAGGAAGCCCACGGTCTGCAATCTAGTGAGCTTTGACCCACTATGATACCTCGATTCCCTCCTCTAGCGTTCCGCTAGTGTCTTAACGTAACCTTTTGGCCAGTAAGGAAGTTCTGTAGGTAAAGTTTATGTTTAGTGATGTTTCTTGGCTTCACGCTCAGTTCCGATTTTAAACTTTGCTATCAATTTTTGATCGCTAAGACTATTCAAAATGAAATTGGTAGTAAAGTTTCTTTAGTGAAGTGTCCACATATGCATAATATTTTAAATTGTGATCATGTACAGTCGAATCCGAATTTATTAATAAACATGTTAAGCATATGTCCAAGGCACTAAATTTTATGGAGGTGAAATTTCAAGACAGCAGAGGTTTTTTTTTTTCAGTCTGTCGTTGAATTCCGTCAATTCGCTTTCACCGGAAAAGCGTCCACTGCCCTAAAAAGCACCCTCTCCCTACATTTTCTGTAATTTATTGGGGAGGGGGGAAATCCCGGATTTATGTATAGGCAAGTGTCCAGAGCATAAAATTTCAAAAGGCGTCAAAAAAAATTTTTTTTTCATGTGCAATCTTGGTCCATAAAATTTCTTCGATCTGCCCCCCCACTTAAATGCTTACTCGATTTTTTCTCCATTTGAAATTCTGAAAATTTTCGTGAAACAGACACCCCCCCACTCCCACAAAATAAAACATTGGGAATAAAAATTTCGTTGTCTTATAAAATGAATTAATTTGAAAAAACATCATTATTTTATCTTATATGTACATAAAGTAATCACAAACCCCCCCCTCCACATACTCCACGATTTTCCGTCCCACGCGAGGAGCCAGATCGACAAATTTGTATTTTTTTGTTTTAGCATAAAATTCCTTGTAAGCGCTCTGCTTCAGGAACATTAATTTTTGGGTGATGTCCAATGTGTGGGGGTCAACGTATAGGGTGGATGTGTAAGGCGAGACCACATTTTAAAATGTAAACTCTTAAAAAAGGTTCCTTCACCATTTGTAAAATGACTGTTTTGTTTATTGTCTTTATACTGTGTGTGAGAACATACATAGCATGGTGCTATGTGAACAAAATGAATAATTTTGAAATTGCACCAAGAAAATGGGTTTGGAAACTAAGGAAAAATTGTTAGGTGCCATTGACGCCTAACTTTCTGGTTGTAATTTCTAGCCCTGTCCTGAACTGCATCAACAGCATCATTGTCCGTCATACAGTGTGCTGCAGCTTCTTCCATACCACCTGTTGTACCTTCCACCATTTTTCAGTATTTGGCAGAAGCAGGGTTATGCTCACTTGGCCCTTTCAAGACATCTGCCTTTAACTCCTCAGCATTGACAAGAGTGTCTTGTCATATCCGATCATGGTTTCCGACAGACTAGCATCACAGTGTTCAGTGATACTTCAGTCTTGGAGCAGATGACCATTGCATCCATGTGTAAAGATCATCTTGCCAGTGCTCCCAAACAGACTTTGTTTTGCACAGGCATACAACCATTACTCCTGGTGTGATAGTGTGGGGTGCTATCGCCTATGATGGCAGATCACCCCTAGTAGTTTTGCATGTAATTTTAATGACTTTATGTTGATAACATTGTGACAACCTTTGTGTTACCTCTCATGACGCATCATCCTGGAGTCATTTTCCAACGTGACAATGCCAGGCTCCATATGGCTTGCATATTTCTGGATTGCCTCTGTTCTATGTAAACTCTTCTTTGGCAAGCAAGGTCTCCAGACCTTTCACCAATTGAATATGTATGGGACATCCTAGGCTGTCAGATTTGGACATTATGAAATATGGAAGGTCTGGAACAACAATTGCAAAATGTCTGACATGAATGTATTACGGGATGACATTAGGACTCTGTATCACTCTTTACTTAGTCATGTGCAAGCATGATTCATGGTAAAGCTTAAAACTCAGATATTTGGTTAGTGGCCATTGGCCAGAAGGGCCCTTTTTTATTAGGAGCCCTACTTTGTTTAAGTTAGTAGCCACTTTTGTGTGGCCACAACATCCTATGTTATTTGTCTGTATATGAAATAAACATGATTTTATAAATAAAAAATAACTTCGACTAACTAGTCTTGCATCTTTTATATCCCTAAATGTTTTGTTCTAATTATCTTTATTCTATTATTGCCCTGTGGTGGTGCAATGTGGTAACAAATTTGCCTAATGCATCGTTAACCCGGGTTCGACTCCCAACAGTGCAAAAAGAACGCTTACTCAGAGATCTCATAAAGATCGCACTGCTCACTGTAGTCCGGGGTTTGGTTCCCTAGGCCTTATGTGTAGGGAGAGGGGGAATATTGTGATGGTTAAAATATGTAAGTCATGCTTTTTGAATTTGAACCCCTTCATTACAAACTAGATGGAAAACTAAGTCATTTGATGCAAATTTCATCAAAATATCCCAAAAATTGTCCAAATTACAGTTATTTTAATATTAAAAATAGTGTGTAATTCAGCATTTATATACATTTTTATTTCTGATAAATGTAATTTGCAGCTGTTTCTTAATCTTCAGCTAAATTATGAAGTAAAGCATGATTATCTAACTTAAATATAACAGTCCTTGTGGAAGAAATATCTATTATTGAACGTAGAACCAGTATTTGCTCTGCTTTTGTTATACACTTCGTCTTCTACAGGCCACAGCCAATACACATTCGAATCTTTATTAGGTTGTTTCATGTGCTTGATTTTATATGTATCTTCATTAATTTTTCTAATAATTTCTCCTAAACGCCACCAGCGTTGCAAATAAGTATTTAATTTTGAGAAGCAGTACTGCTCCTCAAATTCCGATATTGAGGAGCAGTTCTACAAAATTGAGGGACAGTTTTATGACATTGAGTTTTCGACACTGCCAAGCAGACTCTCATTACAATTCGTGCATATATTATCATTATGGCATACATAAGAAATACAATTTTTTTCTTTGAAGGGGCCATGGTGAAAAATTGGAGATGGTCCATTTTTGAAGTTACACTATGCCCTGGGTTAAAAGTTAGGAGCAGAATATTGGGCATCAATAACATTAACAGTTTTTCTTCCGTTACCAAAACGTTTTACTTGGGTGCAATTTAAAAAAAATCTGTCAAGATAGATTCTAATTGAACGTTTTTATAAAGGCGTTTTTTAATGAAACTAACATTATTTCATATTCTGCCCTTAAGCAGCAGGGCCATGATCAGAAGCATTGACTCCCTCCCCAATCACCCAAAAAGTTCAATTCGCGGAAAATGTAGGGGGCATTTACAAGCAATTTTATGCTAAAACGAACAAATGCAATTTTGTCATTCCGGCTCCTTAAATGCGACAGAAAATTGCCGAATATTGTGGGAGGGTTATGATTATGTTCATTAAGATAAAATAACAATGTTTCCGAATTTATTTTATTTGACAACAAAAATTTTATTCACAGTTTTTACTTTGTGGAGAGTAGGGGAGGGGGATTTTTTCAAAATTTTCTAGAATTTCAAGCTGAGACAAAAACGGGAGATACGCTTTCGAGGGGAGGGCGGATTGACAGAGTTCTAGAAACTTTACTATTGATTTCATTCTGTGTTGCCTTCGTGACCGAGAATTGATAGCAAACTTAAAAATTGAAAATGAGCGTGAAGCCAAGAAATATTGCTAAACGTAAACTATCCCCAAAAAACTTCCTTAGTGGTAGAAAAGTCTACGTTGAGACGCTAGTGGAACACTAGGGGGAGGGAAACAAGGTATCGTAGTTGGCCAGAGCCTATTAGATTGCAGACCATGGGTTCCCCCTTAATGAAAGTAACAATGATTCTGATCTTGCAACGTGCGTCGGTGAGATTGGCAAAAGGAAAAATAAAGGATTGAGCAATCGAAATTTGCATTATATAAACAATAAAAATTGAAAAAGTTAGGCACCAAAAATAACGACAAGGTCTAAAATCTTTGTCATCAAAACAAAATTTATAGGTGCAAAATCTGACTAAGACCGCCAATTTCGAGCCATGGACACACGACGGCAGAAAGATGGGATTCCGATCCTCTTGAACGAAAAGGCACCGAGGAATGTCACATGGTATGAAAGCAGAAGGGAGGGCAGCATGAATGGAAGCTCGGAAAGCAGACAAAAAGCAAATGGCGCAATGGGGATGACAATTGATGGGAAGGAATTTAATACCAAAATTTCAATGTTTGTATTATAAATAAAGGTTACTTTTTTGTCATTTTAAAAAATGTTTGGAGTTATTTTTTTGCATTGCAAAATTTTCGATGTAATTTGCGAAAATCTATTGTCTTGCATACGTTTTGAACCGCAAACTGCGATGCGATACCGCTTCTTTCCAATGCTGAAAGCCACTCTTCATCCCATATTATTACAACTAGTTCATTTTCTGGCATACTTTCCAATGATAATGAAGTTTCTTGTACGAATTTTTCTACGCTATCCGACACTTCTGAATCACTTATAACGGTTCTAATATCATCAATTGTAGCTGTCGCTTCACAAAGTTAAGTTATTTTTCCTTTCTTTTCAACGAATTCTGTAAACTAGAAATATCTATTCCAAGGTTTTTGTGAATGTTCCGGTCCAATAAGTTTCATAAGGGCATTAATTCCGTCTGTCACAGCTACATACTGTGCACCATCTGATGATATGTAAGTTGTGTTTCCCAGCACCTTCTCATATCCAACTTTTTTTTTTCTATAGAACAAATTAGACTTCATTGATTCATCCCAAGCAAGAACAGTATGTACAATATAAAATAATTGACCTAGAACATAAGTAAGCCCAAAATGTTCTGATGCTGCCTTATCTAACCCTTCATTTTCGCTTACCAAATTGGGCAATATTGCTTTAATTTGTTGCCATAAACCTGTTCTCTCTGATTTTGTGAGAACTTCAGGCCTTTGAAATCGATAATCCAGTAACTTTACAAGATTGCTTTATTTTTCATTAGCTATCTGTTTTAGTGGTAAAATCCTCACTTTTTTTCACTGTTTTTTCAATATGCAATGGCAATGCCATTACTTTCCCAATACATGCACAAAATGATCCATCAAGCATCTGCACTGCATCGTCTGTAAACAAGACAGCCATGCCTATTTGCTGTTCAACTCTCAATGCAATTAAAGATTGTGCTTCAGTAACAGAATGTCTTGTTGGAAGCTGGTGTGGATCATTGGAAAATGGGCATCGTGGTGTTTTTTGCTTTGATCGTTCAGAATGGTGCTCCATATCATTTGATAGTGTAAACGTCTGTGCAAACCGCTTGTTACAAACAATCTAAACAGCCATTGAGTACAAGGTAAGCCATTAAGGCTTGCCTTGTACTCAAATGAGTTTCAGCCATTAACTGTGCAATAAATAGTTAAAATATTTTCATCAATTTCTTTGGAACAACCAGGTAGTTTCTCAGTTGACTCTTTCTTAACATTACAGATGTGCCAATCATATTTTGAATGCCACTGTATTTGTGTGCCGTCATCAACCGTAGTAGGGGTAATTTCAATTGATTTCCATTTTTTTGCAGACCTCAACAGCTTTGGTGGTTCCACATTACTCGTATTAGATTTGACAGAATGTGGTATAAACTCATCTTCTTGTAACTGTTCATTGAAGAGATGGTTTGTTTGTTTGGCTTTTTTATGGCGCAAGAGCATCTGGGCTATACTGCGCCAAACATCATTGAAGAGAGAAGGAGTAATGATGTTATCTTCTTTTTGTTCCTTAGTATTTATATCAGTTGAAGCATCCTCCATTTCTTCTCATTGTTCAGTTCTTGAATTGCTTCCAGTTTGTCTTGAAATTCTTCCTATCTCACATAGTTTTTTCTGTTCTTCTTTTTGAAATGCAATACAAGGTCTGTCCGGAAAGTAATGTCACACCAAGTCTACAAGTATGGAAAAAAAATAAAAAAAATACATAATATGAATAATACCTGTACATTAAAATTCTTCAAAATATTGTCCTCCTGCGTCGATACATCTTTGCCAGCGGAATTTCCAATCTGCAAAGGCATCCTGGAAGACCTGTTCATAAAGTATGTTTAAAGCCATTTTACAAGCTGCTTTCACATCGTCAATTGTTCTGTAACGATGTCCTTTCAGGGGAGATTTCAAACGGGGGAAACAAAAAGAAGTCCGTGGGAGCCAAGTTACCAAGTCAGGACTGTAGGGTGGCTGGGATAGCGTTGCCACATTAGATTTGGCCAATTGGCTGGTCACGGTGAAGGCAGTGTGGGCTGGCACGTTGTCATGGTGAAGTTTCCAATTGCCACTGATGTCTAGTCTGATGCGCCGGATCCTTGCTCTCAGTCTCTTGAGGACTTCTACGTAAAATTTAGTGTTAACGATTATCCCGGGAGGTATAAATTCACGGTGGGCAATCTCCCTGATGTCAAAAAACACAATGAGCATGGTCTTGATCTTTGATTTGCTCATTCGAGTCTTTTTTGGGGCGATGGAATGCTGAGATGTGCCGCTTGGCACTTTGCCTCTTCATTTCGGGATCACATTGGAATATTCACGTTTCATCATCTGTGATAACATTGTCCAAAAAGCGAAGATCATTTTCACACATTTCCAAAACGTCTTGACAAATTTCCACTCTGTAAGATTTTTGGTCGTCGGTCAAAATTCTTGGGACAAGTTTCACACATGCTTTTCTCATGTGCAAATCCTTGGTAACAATCTTATGGACGATAGTTTTTGGAATATTTAACATGTCGGCCATTAAACACTCATTCGACTGTCTGTTTGCCAAAGTTCTCACACGAGTCACATTTTGGTTTGAGGAGGTTGACGGGCGTCCAGCACAGGCTTCGTCGTTGACCTCTTCACAGCCTTCCAAAAACACCTTGTGCCATCTGTGGACTTGCTTTTGTGATAAACACTCATCCCCAAAGCCCTGTTGGACCATTGGGAAAAGTTTCTACTGCAGACTTGCTGGGTTTCACACAAAACTTGATCGTGTGTCTTTGTTCCATTGAGCGCCTCATCGCGACTTGTACAAGAAACGAAACAGGTTTATGAAATCGCCTGTCCTTCACCTCCGAGAGCCTGGAGACAACTGAGCAAGCCCTCATTCGGTAGTTGACTTATACCACCATCGATCCTGGCAGATGATAGAGCATGCTGCAAACAGTCGCTTCGCAATAAATTGTATGACATTACTTTCTGGACAGACCTTGTATATTTAGTAGTCAATTTTGCACAAATTCTAAGATTTCTGCTTGATTTCTGGCCATTATAAAATTCTTCAAATGTCTTTCCAGTTCTGTACTGACGTAAGCACACTACATCAAAAGCTGTTCAAGAATTTGCCATTCGTACTTCTTTTTCTCCATCATTTGCCTATATTATATATGAGTCGTCTATATTTTGTATAAGTTGTCATATTTCTTTTTAACAGTGAGATGAGAAGCTGGATAGCAGTCACTTGAATTCCGAATGTCAGTCATTTACTTTTCTAAACTACTTATCATAATATTTACAGATGATTTCCCACTTTTAGTTGTAGATATCGGACATTGAATAATGTCCTCATTAGTTGGTAATTGTGATTTATTAAAATTGAATTCACTTTCACCTTTATCCATAATTATTATGCATTTTCACAGATATAACTTAAAATGAAACAAAGGATTAATATTCCATTTACAGTGTAAGGAAACCCAAATATAATATGTAAATTCAATCATAAGGATATAGCACCCCATATACAGTGAAAATCGTTTATAACGACCAACCGCATATAACGATGGAATTTTTACAAGAAGTTTGGTTTGCTATTCTACTCCATACTAAATATATCGGTTATAACGACATCGTATATAACGACGAAACCTGCTATAACGACGGCGATTTTGTAGTCTACGTAGATTCTAAGTAGGGAAATTCGTATCGGATATAACGACGCGACTTGACAGTCATAAAGCAGAACCATGTGGGTTAGTTATTAAAATTTAAAGTTAGTTACAAAATTTATTATTCTAATCTTGTTTATTTACAAATGTAAGAGTAATTTTTATTACTGCTAAACCTAAATATTAAAGATAGTGAACTTAAAAAGTGATTTATTAATTGAATATCACGAGGGTCATATTCTTATGGGATCCATTTAGTGAATGAGATAAAAACCAATTTTTCAGCGTAGAGCCCATAAAGCTCTTAAACCGGCACTGTTCTGAAGTCATTAGTATAATATAATAAATACTATTTATTACATTTGTTTTCTACATTATATACTTTAGTAGTATTTTCTACAATTTTTTCAATTTAAAAAACTAAGAAAGTACTATGTTTTTAGTGTGGTTATAACATAATATAAACGGAAATTAAATTCATTATAATTAAGTATATTTTTATTTAATTTTGAAACCAAAAAGTTTAGTACTTTCTATTATCAAAACAATTTATAAAACTCTTAGAGTGTATTATACTATAGGCTACTGTGATTTTAAAAAGATATCGTTTATAACGACTGAATTTGCACGGTCCCTTGGTTGTTTTAATCGATTTTCATTGTATATGAATATGTAGATATGTCTATTATTGAATATTGCTATAGTTTGCTCACTCTTAAAGATACCAAAAAGCTAATAGCATTTTTGGAAATGGGAAGAAAGGGTAGTCAGGATAGGGTGGTTCAATCTAAAATTTTGAAAAAAAATTTCGTTACCCCCCCTCCCCACTACCTTAACAGGGTTCGTCCGGTGCTTAAAAACCTTGGAAAGTGCTAATTTTTTATTGCTATAATTATTTTTTTTATTATTTTAAGTCCTTAAAAAGTGCTTATATTTAGGACAATCTCTTAAGAAAAATACTCATTTTGCCTTTTTCTTCTCGAGACGATTTCCCTGCGAGCCCTTCGCGATATGTAAGCGCAGCTTCTAGGGTAAGGATGTGTCATTCGTGACCGAACGGGTCTTTTTGAACTATTCACAAAAATGACCCGTTCGTTCAGATAACTTTTTTTGTGAACTACCGTTCTTCGTCATAGTTTGCGATCGTTTGCAGTTCGCGATCTACAGGGGTGATTATGGTCCGGGATTTCTGTAAATTCTGGTTTGTTAATTACAAAAATTTCATTTTATTTCTTATAATTTTCTATATTCCTTCGGAAATCAGTGTTTTTACCAAAAATATTACGTAACTTTTCAGGGAATTTTCTGGTATGTTCAGGGAATCTGGTTTAGATTTACAATCACCCCTGGATCTAGTTCGTCGTTCGCGATCTTATTTTGCGGTCACTATTCTTCATTCGTAGTTCGACATTATCATTCATGGATTATGGTTTTCGTTCGCAGTTCGCAATCTTGGTTCGCGGTCACCCGTCTTCATTCATAG
>QLNU02015360.1:94721554-94734240 GCA_006491805.2 Dysdera silvatica | reverse complement strand
TTTACCGATGTTTTTAACAGCTTTGTAAATATCACATCCTTTCCAAAACTGCCTCAACGATTTATTGTTTTCTCCTTCGGTGGTCATTAATGCTTGTGTAAATGTTGTTCACAGGTAATATTTTTTGAAAGTCTGTATGAGACCTTGATCCATGGGTTGTATGATGGAAGTTGTGTTTGGGGGTAAAAACATTACCTTTATATTTTCCTCATGTTGATGATCACACATAGTTATCAGATGACTTTGCGCATTGTCGTGTACAAGTAATATTTTAAATGGAAGGTTGTTTTCTTTGTAATAGTTTTCTGTATCGAGTGCAAAATGATGGCAAAACCACTGTCGAAAAATTTCTTGTCATCCATGCCTTTGGATTATATTTCCATACAACAGGTAGCGATGTTTTTGAAACATTTTTAAGGGCTCTGAAATTTTTGCTGTGATAAACTAACAATGGTTGTAATTTGCAGTCTCCAGCAGCATTTCCACCAAGCAAAAGTGTAAGCCTGTCTTTGACTACCTTAAATCCTGCAATAGATTTTTTTCATCTTCTGACATGCACTAACGATTTGTCATTTTCTTCCAATAGATTTCCTGTTTCATCTACATTGAAGATTTGTTCTGGAAGGTACTCTTCCTTTTCAATTTTTTCTGCCAAAAGGTTACGAATTTCGCAGCTGCGACTGTGTCGGCACTAGTAGCTGCACCTGTCACTTTAATGTTTTGGAGTTTAATACGCACCTTAAATTTTTGAAACCATCCTCGACTTGCACAAAATCTCTCACCAGCAGCAGTTTCACCTTGCTTGCATTTCAAATCTTCAAAAAGACTCAAGGCTTTCTCTTTTATAAGCGTAAAGCTTATCGGTATCCGTTGCTGTTGCATATCTTTAATCCAGATTAGCAATAAATTGTCCATTTCATCTATTCACATGCTCCTGTTCTTAGATATTATAGTTGATTGTATTGACGCATAATGTTTCATGTGCTGCATTGTTCGAACTTTTGTCTTTGATAATGGTTCTAACAGTCGATATATTCATTTCATATTTACATGCAATATCGGTGACTTTACTTTTTTCATGTCGATTTATGATTTCTATTTTATTTTCCATAGTTATCGCTCGCCACTTTTGAAAAATGTGAGGTTTCTCTCTTTTGCTTTTTTTAAGCATATTTTTAGACCGAACTTTCTTTAAATGGTAAATATTAACGTCGTGGGTGCAATTTGTTAGTCAACAATGATAGAGTAATGCCAATTCTGAAAAGGGTAATGTTGAAATAAAATTATATGTACATATACTACTACGTACTACTGGAAATATTTTAACGAGTGCAATCATCAATCCTCGTTGTGACTGGTCTGGCCAGTAGCGCCATCTGTATTTAACAAAAAAAAAAAGGAGTGCAACTCCGAAACAGCATGTCAAATCCGCATAAGTTGAGGACCTACTGTATTTAGCATAACATCTGCAACAAATTCAAAGGTAATTTGGGATAAAAGAGTAATGGGTTAAAAATAAGTGATGTCCAGGGAATAGCCAATTCATTGGCTACTGCTTGTTCTAATATCTTAAGCAGTACCAACTACATTCCCTCATTCTAGTCCATAAAAAGACATCAAGAAAAATGAATTCAATTTCCGTGAAAATAAATCTCCGTATAATATCCCATTTACCTTCTGTGAATTAAAATGTGCATTACATCGGTCCAAAAACACTTCCCCTGGACCTGATCAAATCCATTATGCAATGATCAGGAACCTGTCTGTTAAATCCCTTGAAAATGTTTTCATTTTATTTAATAGGATCAGAACAGTTATTTCCAGAGGCATGGGGAAAAACCGTTATCATACCTTTTCCCAAACCAGGCAACGATCCAAAGAATCATTCGAATTACCGACTTGTCGCTTCTACAAGTTGCTTTTGTAAACTAATGGAAAGGATGGTCTGCAATAGGTTGATGTATTTCCTAAAAAATGGAAACCAATTACTGCAATATCAGAGTGGTTTCTGTTGGATGAGATCAACCATAGATAACCTCCTGAATTTAGAAACCTCCATAAGAGAGGCCTTTTTTAAAAGGGAACACCTTGTATCTATATTCTTCGACATAGAAAAGGCATACGATTGAACTTGGAAATATGGCATCCTCAGAGACCTCCACCAACGTGGTCCTAGGGGCAATGTGCTGAAGTTTATAAAAAAATTCCTGGACCACACAGAACTTTCCAAGTGCGTATCAGAACCACTGTTTCTCATAAAATCCCACAAGAATAAGGTGTTCCCCAAGGCTGTGTTTTAAGTCCAATTCTTTTTATCCTGAGACTTGGTGGTGTAATTAATGACCTCCCTCTTACTATAAATGCTTCATTATGTGTTGATGAGCCACAAATCTCTTACAGAGGAGGCAATATGAACCTAGTTGAGAAACAACTTCAGTTGGCTCTAAACGAAATAATGGTATAGACAACTAATAATGGATTCAATTTTTCTACACAAAAAACCGTTTGCATACATTTTTTGTTTGCATTTAGATTCAGAGCTCAGAATGGGAAATGTTATCAGAGAGGTTTAGAAGACAAAATTCCTTGAGGTTATTTTCGACCACTCCCTGATTTTCCATTCCCATATCAAACATCAGTGGGACAAATGTTTCAAAACCTTTAACATCATCAAGGTTTTGTCTCACACATCCTGGGGGAAGACCGATGCATGTTGCCGAAGCTGTACAAAGCTTTAATCCTTTCTAAATTAGACTACGAGTGCCCTATCTACGTCTCAGCATGCCGATCGTTACTAAAGAAACTTTACCTCATTCATCATGAGGGTCTACGACTGCACTGTGGCCTTTCAGACTTCTCCAGTCACCAGTTTATATTCTGAAGCTGTAGAACCTCCATTAAGCTTACATCGCCAACGTTTCTTTCAAATATTATTTTAAAGTTCTTTCACTAAAAGATGGTCCTGCATCGTAATCACTTCCTCAACTCCGTTTCATTTCACGTTTTAATGTTCGTCCCTCGTGTATTATAACCTTTAGCATGAGGATGGAAAGTGCTGTTAGTCAATGGACATCTCAAAGACCCATGATAGCAGAGTCTCTACCGAACATCATTCCTCCATGGTTTGATATTGGTAGTGACATCTGTTCGGACCTATCTTTTTATCCAAAAGATAATACCTTAGACGTTGCCTACGGGCAGGCATGTCCTGATCTGTCTAGTATATACGAAGGCTACTCCTTCATGTACACAGATGGATCAAAAGCAGATGAATATGTCGATGCTGCATTTGTCTTTAGAGATGTCATACAGAGTCAACAACTGCCGATATTCTGCTCAGTTTTCAAAGCAAAAATTCATGCTACTGTGTTAGCTTTACAATACATCTTGAATAATGCCGTATCTCCAACTGTCATCTGTACAGATTCACTCAGTGTTCTGCAAAGCCTGACTTCATTCAACACCTCCTATCACACTGGAATCCAGAGTTCACAAACGTCTTGTGGGTATAAATAATGCACCGTATATTGTGAAATTCCGTTTGGTTCCAGGCCATGTCAGAATTTCTTACCATGAACAGACTGACATTGCTGTAAAAACAGCTACCGCAGATCCTCACTGTATGACCAGGGATAGCCAAAACTAAAACAAAATTCAGGAGCCAAACACACGCGATGTATATATTGTGCCCTGCGGTTTCGCAGTGTGGTAACATGTTCAACTAGTGTGCCGTTAATCCAGATTTGACTCCCAACAATGTACGAAGAACGCTTACTCAGAGTTCTAATAATTAATAGTAATAATTAAAGGTTTTATTTTCTACATACATTAAACAATGCATTGCATTAGAAAGAAAAGGTTCAGTTACATGATGTAGACAATCCTGAAAAAATACTACAGTATAACGTGACTAAGACCTGAAAAATATACCGCCAGGGCATTATATATTACCATTATACTCTCACATATTATCAATGATATAAAATATAAATTGAACTTTCATAACAAAACCATACAATTCAGTGAAATGTATCAATATAAAACAAAATATGTATTAATCATACACTACCCTTTTATATTTGGTATTATAACATATAAGAATATTAATATTTCATAAATTTATCAACATCAATCCATATTATCATTAGATTGAATTTCCTTCAATTTTGTGTAGATAACTGCAGATTATTTATATCTTTTAATTCTATTATGCCATTCATTCCATAATTTTAAACCTTTATAATCAATACCATCTCATCCAGTATTCGTTCTTAAATCTCATAAAGATCGCACTGCTCACTGTAGTCCGGGGTTTGGTTCCCTAGGCCTTAAGAGGTTCGGATTCCTCGGAAAACAGTAGGTCCCGGCGCAGCATGACCACTGTAGTCTTTGAGCCGTAAAACCACAAACATGCAATATATTTATATACAGTGGTGTATTTGAGGTAACCTTGCAGCACCAAAGCATTTAGTTTTTGATCCTGATACATACAACACAAGTATTACATAAAGATAAATTGATTTCGTAAAAGAGAGCGCCAGGACCCTTCTTTTGTCAGAGCTACACCACTATATATATATATATACACGTAGGTTGTTCAAAAAGTTCTGCCTCCACGTCTGTAATTACTTCATTAACAGAACAAAATGATATAGTTTACAATAAAAAGTAACTTTGAAATGTCCGCCTTTCAAGGGGTACCTTATTTTTCGATATAGTCACCACTGGCAGCGATACACTAGTTGCTGCATGCCGTCACAGAAGAATGAGGCCGGCTGTTGACGACATCAAGAACACACCGCATGGGTGACTTGTTGGAGCACACTTTTGTGGTCAAGTTTATCCTTAATGATGTGATTCACTGTTCCTAGCGATATTCCAGCAATGCTGTCATCATTCTCTGCTTAATACGCCGGTTATCACGAATCAGTTCATTGACACGTTCCGTATGCTCTGCACTGTCTTCGGACTTCAGCCGCTCACTGCAGGGCCTATTGCACACACTCAATATGCCTGGGTTGTCCGTCCGGCTTACGCATACCCATCTCCTGACGGTGCTAATGTCCACACATGCTTCGCCATACACAGCACTCATTCGCCTGTGGATATCGATTGGTGCAACACCTTCCGCTGTCAGGAATTCGATCACCGCACGCTGTGTTAACCTCGCATTCATATCGACCGACACTCTCCATTTCACTGTTTCCAAGTCAGTGGTCCCACTTGCGAAATAAAAACATCATGTGATAAAGAACATTTCAAAGTTACTTTTCATTGCAAACTATTTCATTTTGTTCCGTTAATAAAATAGTTACAGACGTGGAGGCAGAACTTTTTGAACAACCCTCGTATATAATATAGTACAAGACTGGATTAAAAGTAATTTTTTAACAGGCACTAACTCAAATAGCCATCAGTCATCTGCCATTCAGCCTTACAAAATTACGTTACATGTATCTATTTGATTTTCCACCAAAATGCCAATGATCAATGAATTTGTTTGGGTCAAAGTCCTTTATTGGAGGCCCATTCAAAGATGTCATCATCAGGTCACTTAAGTTCTTCATAATAAGGTTGGTGCGCAGTTTGTTTTATGACATTCATGTTACTGAATCCTCGTTCACATGATGAGGTTGACACAGAAATTGTTGCCACTATACTGAGGAGCTTTCCTAAAATTGGAAATCGTGCTTTCATAGTCAGTTATTTTTCGAGCAATTCATTTAACCCCTTCCTGTGCCATTTAGCTTGACGAAATCCTGGCCCAAGCGGTAGGGGTCAACACGCAGTAAACAAACCAAACTGATGCTCGAAAACAGTTGCAATGCGAGCCGATATGTAATTACCTGTGATATAGTCATTTGTTTTACGCGACACTGCTGTTGTGGAAGTAAACCCTAATTGTTTTCCCTTTTATAGATATTATAAATATATTTTGTAATAGATCACAAATAACAATTTCAAAATTATGTTTCATGAATAAACAATACTTTAGTAGAAATTACAGTCTTCTGAGCATCTTCAAGTGTGCCTTTGTCCTAAGGAATGTAATAATACTACTCCTAAAAATAAATAACATATTATAAACAAAAAATTTAATTATAAGAAATGCTCACCTTGAATTAATATCTAATAGGAAAATACTTACAACTCTAAAAATTAATAATCCTGCATGGTATACTTCCGAAAACATTCTGGCTACTTTACAACCTGTGCATTCCCACTTCGTGTTTTATGTTTATAACAAACTTTACATGTCCTTGTTGGATGTTTCTTTCGAGGCGTCGGATCAATATTTTTTTGGGAAATGAGCCCAATATTGTTCTTGGAGTCGAAGAGGTGTTTCACCTAATGCAGATTTCCCACGCATTTTGTAGTCCGATAATTGGACATTTTGTAAAATTGTTTCTGTTACATTTATTCGGTAATCAACCACGGTAAATTCGGTAAGTCTCCACTTTTCAACTGTGTATTGTTTTATACATAATATTATTGAACAGAGCCATGTCTGACATGTAAAAGAAAACTTTTCGGTATCCTTTGATAACTTTTCTCATGATTGGGAAGAGGTTGGGTGAAGAGTACCAGTTGTCCAGAAACAAGGTATATCCCTTGTTTATTCTGGATTTTGATAGCTCCATCACAACGTTCTCCGACACACTATCATTTCGATCAATTTTGTTCTGATTGGTACAAACACGTCCTTACCACTGGATTCGTTATCATTGCTTCCATTTAAAACTTTCATATTTTGCATTTTGTAAGAGTTTATTAAATTTCAATAACTAAACTTCAAAAACTAAAGTACAAAACCACTAGCACAGTTGCTTTGTAAGAGAGATTATAAGAATCGTGACCAACTCTCGTGGCGTACTGGTAGGAACTAAAACCCAATCACTGTCATAACTGGCAAAAAATCATTCCGCTAGCCTGGCTTGTGATGTTTACATTTGGCCCGATTTTCTGTCCAAGAGCCGGGCTCGTAATATTCATGTTTAAGCCAAAATCTTCATCACGAGTCAGACTCGTTAAAGTACAGGAAGGGGTTAATATGAGACTTTTGCCAAGTACTTTGAATTCATACTACTCACTGAGGTAGTCGTCTATATTGTCCTCGACAATTCCAATGTGTTCAGAAAAATGTGTGGCAAGAGCTTTTATTTCACTTTTACCATAAATTTCCCAACATGCCAAGTGCACATTTCCCACATTTCCAAAGTGCAACACAATGGACATTTACCAGATTCTGGAGTTTTTTGGACATCTTTGTTATTAAACCATTATGGACGCCAATCATACTTGCAGCTCCGTCTGTCCCTATCGTTACTAGTTTTGTACGTATGAATATTTCTTCAAGTCCCAACTGCAACATTTATCTTTCTAGAGCTTTCAAGTAACTGTCACTAGTTATATCTTCGAATGAAATAATAGAAAGAAATGTTTCCTTCATCTTTCCTTCTTATATAAAACGAATATATAGTATCAGCACCTCATCATCATATTTATCTCTGATCCATCAAGTAAAATACTGACAAGTGGGTTTTCCTTTATTTCAAATATCAAATCCTCATGAAGATATGAGGCAATGTATGAAATAAATTCTTTGCATGGTTTTTCATTCACCTACGTCTCTGAATCAGTCGCATTCAGCTTGGTTAATAATGCAACCAAGCTTTCGAAGTCAGTGTAGGGTCTGTTATTTTTGGCAATATGATTTAGTGCCATGAAAAGTGCATTCATATGTTGTAGCATATCAGCATCCATTTTTTTAACACACTTTGCTAAAGGAGCACATTCAGGATGCTTTGTGCTTTCGGCTTCCTCACACTAGAAGTGAGGATAGGATTTTTCATGTTTTTTAAAAGTTTCCAGCTTAAACAGTCCCTGAAAATCCAGGCACAACTTTCGAATTTCGATCTGCAATGTTGGAAAACTTACTGCACACTTCGCAAATCCATCTTTATAACGTAACTATGGTAATAGTTCTAGCCACCATTGCTGAAATTTTCGTTTGCCAAACTGAGGGGATTTAGATACACATATATTACCTTCAATTTTATGTTTGTTTTCATAATTTACAGGCAAGGTAGGCTTACTTGAAAAAAAGTCTGTACAAGTATACTGCTTTTTACTTGCATTTATCAATGTAGATGAGTTTGTTCTCTGCATTTTCAATAATTTTAACTAGTGTAGCACTGCACAAAAAAACCCATAAGAAATCGTAAACAAGAAAATATGGCATGGGTGTAAACAGTTTTGCCAGGTGGCAAGATTTAAAAAATCCCCATAGAGTGCTCAAAATCGTAATTTTTAAATTAAATTTCCCTACAATTTTTAAATTTTTTTAACTTTTGCATTTTTACATTAATGACATACATTTAAATTTTATTACTAGCAAGTAGTTCTCTATATCTGCATTAAAAATATCACAGTATTTACGTATTAACGGGCCGTCAGTGGCAACATTTTTACTCTAGAAATATAAGAATTGGAAAAAATCAAATTGAAAATTGGAAGTGATCACAGTTATCATCGTAATCATTTATAAAAAAATCGTAAGTCTTTGGATGCTTTGTCATATTTGAAAGTGTGGATTTGTGGGATTGATTTTTCAGTTTGGACTTTTTTAAAAGTAAGAGTGCACGTTTAAATTACTGTCGTAATGCATTTGTTTGAACTGCCAAGCAACGAATCAAATCGGATGCTACCGCCTTCTTTCGTGTACAAGGTGAGAAAAGCTATAAAAGTAATTTCAGTAAAGGCTATAAAAGTAATGAACTGCACGAGGCAGGTTTCTCCTATTTCAGTCAACCACAAATACAATTTTGTACATCCAGACACTGACGTCCACACGCAAAGAATTGAACGAATTTGGGAAAGTGCCAGATGGCAAAATAAACAACAACGATGAACTTTGCGACACCCCTTTACTCAGGGCCGTACTTAGAGGGGTGCGAGGTCGGCAGCCACCCAGGGCTGTTAAAATTTAGAGTCGCCAAAAAAGTGTAATGCAAGTACGAAAAATCAGTTGTAGCAGCTCTTATACTTTCGATAGAGTATTTGGTTAATTGACCTTTTGCTCGTGATGCCATACTTCCCATAATGCAGCTTCTAAATGGCGGTCAAAATAAATACATGTGCTGTTAGTCATGCGTTAGCACCAATAACTTACATACGTACGTTACCATGTTTATTGTGGTGGCAATATGGCCACTGCAAAGACTTCTGGTTTCCGAAACTTGGCTGCATAAAAAGCTAGAAAAATTACTTTGCAAATTTTAACAGTACAATAAAAGCGGCTTTGTTCACTGGGAACTTTTTATTAATTCATTATAATTACAATAAATTATAATGATTTGTATTTTAATTAATTTTTATCTCCTATTTTTAATTTATAAATTCATTATCTTTTCTTTATCTTTACCTACAGTGTTTTGACCAGTGAAGAACTTTATTTTGTAATGCTAAACCCTGGTCAATCTTTTTATCGTTGTTTTATATCGAAACATTTTTAAAGGCTGCCAAAATCTGTTTTGCCCAGGACTGCTAACACCATAAGCACGTCCCTGCCTTTACTGAATTTCTATGGCCACAAACCCAAAAAAAGAATCGGGTGAACCTATTTACTGAAATCGTTTCCACAATTGCTATAATTTTTCCACCTTCAACCCAATCCAACAGTCCGGTAGTGCACGGTATACTGGGTTTTCTGTTTTCACCAACTCTTTCTCAGTCTTTCAATTCATAACAAACAAAATGACGGCACTGTAACGATTTTAAAAGTCTTTTTACGAGCAAATCCAAAATAGTGTTTCCAAGTTGCTTTTGTCCCCTTAAACAATTGCCAATTCTAGTACAATGGCACTAAAGTGTCACTGATGGCCCGTTAATACATAAGCTAAAGAAATTGCAATCGTTCTAATCATGAACATGTTTACTTGAAAAAAGAGAAAAATTGCAAGTTTTATGACAACAATTCTAAATGTTAAGAAGCAATCTACGATTTCATTTGTGATTCCGGCTTTTTAACAATAGTAATGAAATTTCTATAAGAAAACTTGAAATATTAAAAAAATATTTTTAGAACTGAATTTAAAAATTCAGGTGCCAAGAAAACATTTTTCAGGTGCCGTGGCGACCAAGCACCTTGGATTTGTCGACCCCTGTGTATGACCATTTCATTCCGGGGCTTTAACACTCGTGTCTCATCCCATCTATTCAAAAAATGATAGTTGGAGTGGAATAAGCAAGTTTTTAACAAACTTCACCATATTAAACCACATACTGAGCTGTGTCAGTCTAGTTATAGGAGTAACCATCGTAAATAGGTTGTTCTGGCTAGACATCACATCGGGCACCCACGCCATCAGTATCTGTGGCCATATTTAGAGCCGCCAAATTTAAGTACATAAGCTATTGATGCTAACGCATTTGACTAATAACACATGTATTTATTTTGACTGCCATTTAGAAGCTGCATTATGGGAAGTATGACGTCACGCGCAAAAGATCAATTGACCAAATACTGTATCGAAAGTATAAGAGCTGCTACATTATATATATACATTATATACTATATATATTTTTTGTACTTGCATTACACTTTTTTGGTGGCTCTACATAATGGCAGCTCTAATAAGGGAGAAGACGGCCCGATGTGTGCCACATGTGGTGATCCATTGAACATTTTACATATTTTAACAATCTGCATAAATTTTAACCAACAACGTTCATTAGCTTTTAACCAAAATAATTTTACCCTTCATGACATTTTATGTGACTCTTTTGATTATGAAATCGTTTTTAATTTTTTATCTAATATTGGCTTTTTGAATCTCATCTGATTTTACTACATCGTTTCATCTCATTTTATTTCCAATATAATTTTGCCATTTTAGTTTTTAATTTATCTCTACATTAAAATCATATGTACGGTCTCACCTTGCTTGGTGCAGAATGACCATTGTTGTCCTTGTGCCATAAAAATACAACCAACCAACAAATTAAAATAAACTATAACACATAAAGGCAAAAGACCATTGTCGCATGTTAGTCTGGAGGGTACTTCCAGTGAAACAGTGGGAAGTGTCTTTTGTATTGATTCCATTTATGATTAGTTTTTGGCCCTGCGGTGGCGCAGTGTGGTAACGCGTTCTCCTAGTGCGCGGCTAATCCGGGTTCGACTCCCAGCAGTGCAAAAAGAACGCTTACTCAGAGATCTCATAAAGATCGCACTGCTCACTGTAGTCCGGGGTTTGGTTCCCTAGGCCTTAAGAGGTTCGGATTCCTCGGAAAACAGTAGGTCACCCTGCAGAATAACCATTGTAGTCTTAGAGCAGTAAAATCACCAACAAACAAACGAAGTTTCATTACAATGGGTACAAATGGAAAAAGGAATATTCCTGGCAATTTTCTGTTTCGCACATTTCATGTTCTATTTTGAAGGAAACTTCAACATTTTTAAATTTTCCAGGGTTAAAAGCAATGTAGTTGTATTTAAAACAGGCATGTTTGAACATCAGTTTAATGTTTCTGCGGCTACGATTGGTTGTACATCAAAGACTGCATTTTAATAATTTTGTCACAGAGTTCGTACAACCTTGAAAAGTCCTTGAATAGTACTTGAATTTAAAAAAGGATTTCAAAACCTTGAAAAGTCTTTGAAAATTTTGATTCCCAGTCTTCCTTCCGAACTCTTGCATTTAAAAAAAAAAAAGTTAACCATGTTATGCTTAAATGTAACTGGATGTAACCACATCCAGTATTTCTTAGTGCAAACAGGTGATTGATTGAAAATGACAGTTTGGAATGCTGTTCGTGACGTCATCGGTAGTGATAGCCATGAATCTAAAATATTTCTCATCGATGATTGCCATCAAAATTGTGATGAAAGAGGAAAACAGAGATAAAACTAAAAAGTAAGATTAAATAATATAATAAAACAAATAACAAGGCAAGGCCACAGGCAAATGAGGAGAATTCTGTCTTCACTTGACTGCCTCTCATCCGAAATAGGAAAGTTGACATAGTTTTTTTTTTTTATTCCCACCGATAAAAAAAGTTAATTCCTCCCCCCACCATCCAAAAAAAACATCCTCTTCAGACCCATCCTCTAAACTAGCCCAACACGCTTAAAAAACCATTGAATTAGCAACTCAACTTGACTTGGCTTTAACGGAAGTTTCCCTGGGAAACTTGATGCGAGCGACCTCTGCCTTGTGCTTTACAGAAGAAGTCCCTCATAAACCGGGCCACAGATCATCTGCGGCACCAATAATCTGATAAATCACGTCCTCTCCTTTTCTAGTCCTAACGAACTGCAAGTGTCTTATAAATTTGTGATTTTCTGTCAACGACCGGAATGAACTAACGTTTTTGAATTATTGTCAGATTTTTCTGATCAGTCATATATCTACCTGTAACTCATTAATGGTGATTATTATGGCAACTTTAAATTTGTGATCGTTTTTGTTTCGTTTCATTATATGACAAAATTATTCTGTTAAATTTGAAAGACTTTATATTTTGTTAAGGTATTATTACCCTCCGCAGGGATAACACAATTGCCAAATATGGTCAACACAAGAAAGCCTCCGGGGCGAGATTTTTGTGAGTTTTCGTGGGGGAATTTATTATACTATAATTTTTGCCACCCACGTATTAATTACAGCTCAAACTAGAGCTTG
>QLNU02015360.1:94706870-94721457 GCA_006491805.2 Dysdera silvatica | reverse complement strand
AACGTAGCCTTGGGGCGGCAAAATGGTAAATCTGCCCATGCTGGTGGGATTATAACTCCAGACAAGGCAGGCAGGGGCCATAGAGGTAAGAGAGAAACAGGATTTACCTTAGGCATTATTAAGCTTTTTTTAAAAATGTATATCCTTTTACACATACACACATGTACATGGTACTTCAATTTTTTATTTGTTGAATTCTTTAAAGAATTTATTCTCTTCTACAGGGTGTCTGTCTACCAATCATGAAAGTCACGATTTCAGAAAATGGTCACGTAAAAGAAACAAATTTGTTCATTAGTTTACGAATTTTTCCAAATTTAGAAAAAAAAAATCTGTAGATTTCAGGGCTTCCAGTTGGTCCGTTTTTTAAGTAAAGATCTGTATTTTCGTCTCAAGTCCATATAAGTCCCATTTTTTTTACTATTTGGTCCCTGTTTTCTTTTTTTCCTTCTAATGTTTAATGGATGATTAATCGGAAATTAGTTAATTAAGCATAAATAATCCGCAATGTTCATGTGTTTACAAAGGCATTTCCGGAAGCAATCACGGTGCCATAAAATTCACATTGTTGAATGCTGATTTGTCAGGAAGAAGCTGTCACATCACATTCACTGGCGTATGCAGGGGAATGATAATAGGGTTGTAACCCCCATTGCAATGAAATTTTGCATGTATACATAAGAATATATGGAGTTGTGGCTCTGTTACTCTGCAATTGAGCCTATATCCCACCTTATAAACTTTGTATGTACGCCTGTGGTGGGATTGCAACTCCAGGCAAGAACAGGATTTATGGGCCCTTAAAAAGTTCAGCAGATTCTCTATCCCACCCCCTTCCCTCAGATAATTCTCTAAAGCTAACTGATTGCTAAATTTTTTTAATACTGTATATCCTTCTTTTACACACACATACACGTAGTATTTCAAGTAATTTTTGTTTCCCTAAAGAATTTATTCTTTTTTAATACAGAAACTCTTCAGATTTTTTTTTATAAAGATTTGTGTTTAATTATAAGTAGAAAAAAATTCGTGCCGGGCTGCCGTGTCTGTTCCTCTTTTGTCCCCTTCCTGTCTCGGGGCCCCAAACCAGAATTCCAGTGTCTACATTATGTGCTTGCATGTTCTCATTTTTATGCATTGTTTGTAGCCATACTTCTGGATGTAGTGTATCAACTCAACACCCATACTTTAAAAGTTTATAAACTCTGTAATAAAAAGCTATCTTACGCAATACATTCATTCTCTTTCATGTGCACCAGTTTTGCCTCACTGTAGGTAAGATACAAGGCATTTTATTTCCGTGTAAAATTTTTGCACTGATTTCAGAAATTTCACTTTCTCAATCAGTAAAAAAAAAGTCATCTTTTACAGTCACCAGATTATTTTTTTTTAAACTTTCTGCAAGGATGTATCTACATCAAACTTTAAAAACCAGCCATAACATCAAGCCTGGCGTGATCATGTGGGCGAACTAGGCGACCACATCATGACAGATTTTATTTTTTTAAGATATCTAATACTGTAGGGTGATTGAAATAAACTTATCAATAAATAAATGGAACTATATGAATTATTTTTGACTGAATGTCTTCACCAATATTTATTGGGCAGGGAAACACAGTATATGCATGTATACATTTAATATATGCTTGTTGCATATATTATGTGCATAATGCATGTGACCTCTAATAATGTGTAATGAAGTGGAACTTCATGATTCCGATGTATGACTGTCAGTACGTTATATATTCAGGTTCGCCTGAAGCGAAAGTTCTTGAATGGTACTAAAGAGATTCTCCGAGGCGACCTTGGCCGGTTAATCGCCAGAAAAAGTCGCGAACTTATTTTTATTACCAGTCTTCCTTCCCGAATTCACGTTTAAAGAGGTGAGCGAGTGGAAAAAAAGTGAAAGATGATGATCATGTAATGCGTTTAGTACGAGATTGTTTTGACAAAGCTGTAGGGCGAGTTTTCTCTTGTAACCACATCCAGTATTTCTTAGTGAAAACAGGTGATTGGTTGAAAATAACAGTTTGGAATGCCGTTCATGACATCATCGGTAACGATAGCCATGAATTTTAAATATTTCTAATCGATGATGATTACCATCAAAATTGTGATGGAAAAGAGATAGATAAAACTAAAATGCAAGATTAAATAATACAAAGTCAAGGTTGCAGGCAAGTGAGGGATCTTGGGGACCTCCCCTCATCCGAAATAAGAAAGTTGATATAGTTTTTTTTATTCCCACTGATAAGAAAAGTTAATCCCCCCCCCCCTCCAAAAAATAAGTCCTCTCCAAACCCATCCTCAAAACTAGCCCAACACGCTTAAAAAATCATTCAATTAGCAAGTTAACTGGACTTGACTTTAACGGAAGTTTCTCAGGAAAGTTGACACGAGCGACCTCTGCCTTGCACTTTACAGAATAAGTCCCTCATAAACCTGGCCATGGATCATCTGCGTCAAGAGTAATCTGATGAATCATGAATGTAACATCGTTTTCTGTTGATCCGGTCCCCATTCTAGTTTTTTCTAGTCCTAAGGAACTGCAAGTGTCTTATAAATTTGTGATTTTCTGTCAACGACCAGAATGAACTTACGTTTTTGAATTATTGTCAGGTTTTTCTGACAAGTCTTATATATCTATCTGCAACTCGTTAATGACGATTATTATGGCGACTTTAAATTTGCGATCGCTTGTTTTTATTTTGTTTCGTTATGTGACAAAATTATTCTGTTAAATTTGAAAGACTATATTTTGTTGAAATCTGAGTACTTTATTTCGTCCCTAAAATGGCAGGAATGTATATATTTAACAACAAATGGCTGGATCATAATAATTTTAAAAGCTGGATCCAATGGAATGTGGACAAACATCAGGCAAAGTGTAAACATTGCAATAAAACATTTAGTGTTGCCAAAATGGGTGAATCTGCATTAAAAAGGCACATGAAATCGAAGAAATGTCTTAATGCTGATGCAAAGTTCGAAAATTTCAAATTTGCTCATAAAAAATACTAAGTTATCAGCGTCTAAAACAACTACGCCAGCTGTGCCAACAATATCAAATATTGATGAACTCGTGTCCAGAAATAATGTTTTAGATGCAGAGATTTTGTGGACAATGAAAATGATAAAACAGAGGTGATACATGATACATGAGGTTGAGTATGGGTTTTGTGTGAACAGAAAAAAAATTGAAGTTGAGAACTTGAAAGAATTGACATACGTATCCCAAAGGCTTATTGGTGAACGTATTGCAATTGCTTTTTTGAATTTATCCAAAGTTCTGCAAGTGTCAATAGATGGGCCTTATGTGAATCTGAAATTTTTGGATATTTTATAAGCAGAAATCTTTAAAGACTTTAAGACACAACTTATAGATGCTGGCACATGTGGATTGCATGTGGTTCATAATGCATTTAAAACCAGATCAACTTCAAGTGGCTGGGAAATACATGAGTTTTTAAAGATTCATACTTCTTGTTTAAAGACTCCCTTGCACGAAGAGAGGATTATGAGAACATAATACAAAGTCAGGGTTTTCCAAAAAAGTTCGTCAGCCATCGATGGTTGGAAAATATCACTGTATATGAAACATTACTACAAATTTTGCCAAATTTGAAAAAGTATGTATCAGCTGTAAAAGATAAGGACATTAAAGCCCTACAATGTAAGTCTTTTTCCACAGTCCAGTCCAATGTGAATGATGTTTTGATTCATGTAAAGTTAAGCGTTTCTCTCAATAGCAAAAATTTTACATCCATTTCTAGTATCTTATCACTAATAAACCAGTGATTTTCTTTTTGGCGATGGATCTGGCCAAATTGCTCACTGTTTTGCTCCAGCGCTTTGTTTGGCCTGATATTGTAAAAGCTGCTGACACAGTTTTAAAAACCATTAAAGTTGATGTAGATGACTCCAAAAATCATATGCAGTTAGAGAAAATGGACTTGGGGTTTCTATGCCGAAAAATGCTTGAAAGACTTACTAAAGGCAAGAAAAGTGAGTGATAAGCAGGTATTTAACCTCAGAATGGAATTTAAAGTTTTTTGATTTTAATAATAAATAAAATTAAAGCAAAATCACCAATCCAGCTTGGTAAGAAATTTATCATGTTTAGATCCTCGTACTACAGATATCGTTAGGTCCTCCATAAAAAAATTTAGATTTTTGCTGGCCATATTAACAGAGTGTGGACAAGTTAAAGCTGATGACTGTGATGCTATTATTGCACAGTTTATTGATTATTTGACCACAGTAGTTCCATCAGTGGAGACGGCATTTTTCAATTTTAATGTACAGAAGATGCAGGTGGACAAATTCCTGTTTGAATGTATGAACTGCAATAAATTTTCTTTACTGCGAAAAGTTGTTGAAAAACTGTTAAGTCATGGTCAGGCAGAGTTTGAATGTGGGTTTAGTGTGAACAAAAAAATAGAAGTCGAGAACTTAAAAGAATTGAGATATGTATCCCAAAGGCTTATATGTAAACGTATATCTAATATTGCAGAAATTCATTCACTAAAAATAACTAAAGAGTACGGGTTTCTGTTTCTAGTGCACGAATGAAATATTCTTTATATTTCGAAAATCTGTAGAAAAGGGAATTAGAATCATGTAAAACAAAACGAGAGGAAGATGATAAATCTCAGATTGAAGAGTTAAATAACAAAAAGAACAGGATTGAAAAAGATATAGAAGCTTTGACTGAATCAGCTGATACGTATGCTCAAAAAGCTGAAGATGATTTCTATATGACTTGCGCCTCAAAATCTAATAGTTTAAGAACTGCTAATTTGAAAAAAGAAAGAGGTTGCTGATCTTGATAAATTAATAGAAGAATTAAAAGCAAAATTGAACTAATGCAATACACATACTGTTTGTTGTTGCAAATAACTTGTTAGTCATGACTATAACATTTTCTATTGACGGAATAATGCAAGAACGATAAATATTGATTTTGTGCAGATTGTTTTTTTGTTTTTGCATGTTGTAAAATTATGTCAGTGATATTAGATTGGTGTCATTCACTTGTTGAGTTGAATACTTTTTTTTATAAATCCTCATAGAATTACAATATCATTGAAAGTTGGAGTGTTTACAAAATATTTTATACCATATATATTCCTCTCAGTACTATTTTCTACTGGAGAATTAATTAGTAAAATGTAAAGTTTTGTTTGTGTGTGTTTTTCTATTGATGCAATTGGCGCATGTTTCCAGATCCATGTCAGTAATCACAATTTGAGTCCCTATAAAAAATATGAAAAACCCTTGAAAAGAACTTGAATAGTCCTTCAATTTTTTTTTTTCTATTTTTGTGAACAAACCCTGTGTCAGTTGGCGGTTGATCTATGCCTATTCTATTTGTAATTCTCTTTATGCATCTTTTTATCTGACGAAACGAATAGACATCGATTGGTTGAATTAGCTATGTGGTCTTCAATCTAGTACAATTTTCGCGAAGGTTACTATATATATATTGGGTTCAGTAAAGCCTTTCCAGGGGTCGAGAAGGATGGTTGAAGGTAGATCAAATGCTGGAATAAGGCAATTAACTATCGATTCCTTCATTTTAACTTTATCCATTTTGCCAGAACTAGAACAAGACAGAGTTTGTACTAGTGCTTAAAAGTACTTAAAGGTGCTTAATTTAGCCAAATTAGTTTTAAAAGCCCTGGAAAGTGCTTAATTTTTTATGGATTTGGATGAAAATGCTTAATTTTTAAATTATAAAAAAGGTTTGATGGGGAGTTCTCTTTTGCAAGCGTTTTCTCAAACGTGTCCATATTCTTTTTTGGAAAATTAAGCACCCATGATGTGTGAAGATCACATTAAAGTTGGGGGTGAGATTTTTTAATTGAATCTAAGGACATTCATATTTATATGTGCACATATTTTTGCTACACTTTATGCATACATACATATATATGTATGTATATATATGCGTTTTGTGCTTACTAGCTTATTATAAATAACTTCTATTGCCTAAAACCAATATCTAGAAATTAAGGTCCATACTCTAAACGTTTGCTCACATTAGTATTTATACTAAAAGTTTTATAGTGGTCAGCCAGTGCCCTTGAATTTTCGTTCAATGGTTTCGAACCAGTTTTTGCCATCAAAATAGTCACCCTAGCATACATAATGCCGTCCCATGCCATTATTCCAGGAGTAGGGCTGGTTTGGCATTCTCTCTTGAAGGCTTGTTGATGACATTGGCTAGGTGGTCTCCAGACCAATCTCCGACCATCACTGCATCTGAGACAGAAGTGAGACTCGTCACTGAAGAGGATTGTTTTCTATTCTAGACCCTATTGCCGCCTGGATGCGCACTGTGATAGTCTTTAAGAGTGGTGGTCTGGGGTCAATGGAACTGGCTCATAGCCCAATATTGTACAAGTGCCTTCTGGTGGTTTCTGTAGACACGAATGAACCTCCTGAGCTTGGTATATTGTGTCAAAGGTGACTTGTTGTAGAGGAAGAGTTATTATGCCCCATTCTTCTAATCCAATGATCCAACTAAGCAGATGTTCGTCTCTTGTCACCTCTTGCTGTCATCGGAGTTTGTTGTTGTTTTTGCAACCACCGGGATACGCAAGGTTGAACAGTGCTGACATCTCGCCCGAAACGTGTAGCGATCTGCCAGAGTGGTAAACTAACGTCGCTGAGTTCAAGGATTTTTGTCCCTCTTCGTTGCGATAGGTGGTGATAACTGGCACGTTGTCAAACACAAGGCATCACACAATCAAACTACAAGACTTAATCCGATTTCTAAATTCTCTTGTGGCGGAAAAAAATTGCAATCAAACAAGCTTTTATACTATTTAAGTCCCTTCCCTAAGTTGCTTATTTGAACTAGGCACTTGAAATTTTTATCATTTACATATCTTAGCTACACCTACAACTCTACCAATTTGCATAACTTTATGACTTTTCCTTCTTGTTGTTGCAATTTCAATGTGGAGCACTGTATTTATGATTACATTTGTTATTTGTACAATATTTTGAATGTCTAAGTATTGATTCTCAACTCAACCAACAGATCGTGTGTTCGTTTCAAACAACGTTCTGTGAAGTTATAATGTTACGCAGACATGTCTTCTTTTCATTGCAAGCAAAAGCTTCCAGTCCATCGCCAAACATTTTGCCAAGCCAATTTTGAAAATTCAATTAAAAGTCAATTCATGAGTTTTATGAAAGTTTGATTACACATTATTAATTAGGGTCTGAGGCACTACTGAATGTACTATGTCTCGTATTTTGAAGAATACAACCAACCCCAAAGCAGAATGTGCTAAAAAGTATGACGCACATCGCCGAACAATTGCAGGGTGAATCAATTGTTTTTCTTAAAATAAATCAAGAAATAAAAAAATCAGTTTGATAAATGTTTTCTGCGTTCTTATTAAGAGAAATTTGCATTTTATGGAATTTAAAAATGTGTACAATTTTATATATATATACACACAGCAGTGGCGTGACATGACTTCATACAGTGGGTAATCTCCAAAAACATTTGTGCATGAAATGTAGGTTGAAAGAAAGACTTGTTCGTTAAAAACGGTTAAACTGCATTGCGTTTAATCATTACAGCAAACAAAATCCATATTTTCCTGGCTAAATGCGGACTTGTTATGAGTGAGCCCCACTGTATTTCACATCCCCCCTCCCAAATTTCCTCTCTGGATTACAAAATTTTGAAGTTAATGATAAATTGATTATATAAGAAAGTGTTCGGTTGTAATGATTATTTGCCATCCCCCCCTCCCCAGTAAAAAAATCACAATATGTATAGGCTGTATACTCGTATGTTGTTATTGGGGAGGGGGAGAAATGGTGAACAGTGGGAGATTCAGAAGTAAAGTTATTGTGCAGTAAGAATTTAATACATGTAAAGTTGGAGGGAAATGAAATACAGTAAACTCGTGCTTTTACCAACGTGCAATTTATGAATTTGATAATTTGTCTAATCATTGGGTTGGTTCCGCAAAATAACCTATTGAACTAATGTTAATTTCCGCTACCCTATTTACAAACTGAAATTACACATTTATTCTGTTTTACGAATTTAGTTTCTTCACTTCCTTTTCACTGATTTCCTTTGGACGCTGAACTTTTGTAAAGGGGAGCTTTGAATTTTCTCAAATTGGGTTGGACTTCAAATTGCTTAAGTTGCAAGAATTAAGAGGATGGGAGAGAAATTTGCATTAAATTTCTTATTATTTTATACAGTTATGACAAAATGAAAAGCAGCGCATTATTAAATGCTGAGGGAGTGAGGGAATTGTTTATATTGGTGTGTGGCCCCATTTGAGAAACTGCGACATAGGGCAGGATAAAGCTAGATTTGACGCATGTATTTGAAATTTGGAAGATAAAGGCATTCTGGTAAAAGTGTGATAAAAGTGTTCTGGTACCAGAATTTATCAGAGTTACAGTGTTAAATTTTAATTATTATGGATGAGTTTTAAATCTATCCTGGAATCACTTCAGTTGTCGTTAGTACAAGAAAGAATTGGAGAGGAGGCTTATTTATATATAGTAAATATTGTGTCTTTGTCTAGGAAAAGTTCGTATTTTCAAACAATTTTTAAAGTCTTGTTTGTAATTAGAATTACACTTTTTTGGTTTCTTAATATTCACATTTACTAACACAGGCAGATTTGTGATTTTACTGTCTATATGCTGAGATATTTTCTCACCTAATCTTACAAAACATAACTAGGGTTTTTAACAGAGAGGATGGACATAACAGATTTTGGCGTTTTTATCGAATTCTTAATTTGACTCCCCTGCCAAGTCATTTCTGGCTTGTTGACCACCCAGGTTAAAAAGAAACATCACCATTCTTATTACTTGAATATTTTATTTAATTAATAACTTTGTATGTGCAGTGTTTACTTTTATATCTATAAATATTTTTAAATAGTTACCATGCACGTGAAAATTTTTTTAATTTTTGTTTTTATAAAATGAACCATAAATCCTTGATACTTTGATTCAAAGATAGAAAACAATATAATGATGATAAGCAGTCTACGGCTGGACAGGTACGGAAGCATCTATTGCACCCCTGGCAGGAAAGGCCCTGCCCTTGACGGTTGTTTCAAATTCGTATTTTTGCAAGTATTTGCAAATTTGGCACCTTTTGATCCTGAAAAGATTTGCATATTATAGTTTCCAATTATTTCTGTTGCACAAGAGTTTAGAATTACCAGTTATCCTAAATTCGGAGAGAGAATTTTACAATTGCAAGTATGTGTCTTTGGTCGTACACTGATAATAATTGTACATATGTATCCTACATGATAATATCCTACTTAAATAATAATTATACCGAAGACAAAAACCGATGTTCCGGTGATTTAAGTAAATGAGAATTAATGGTTTCTGTAAATTCCCAACAATATTATTCATAATTTTTCTAATATATGAAAAGTAATCTACCCTTATTAAAATATACCAGAAGCGGCCAAAACTATGAGTTTTTACAATCATTGTATTATTTGACCAAGATTTATTCAAATTCAAATTTATTTTATTTCAAATAATAACATTAGTATACTTTAATATGTTGAAAACTGTAATCAAATTATGTAATAAATAGTTGGTAATTGTTATAAAATGTATATTTTTAAATTATTGCGCAATGTGATATCTCCTGAATTAATTTTAAAAACTTGCTTGTGAGTGAAAATTTCAGGAACACATTTCTTATTACGATTTAGAACTTTATTAACCTTATCTAACTAGCTTTTACAATGCAACTGTCTCAGAAAAGCGAGAACAAAGATTTCGAATTTCCATGCATTGCATGATAAAATAAACGTGAACACTACGTCCCTGTCGCCAAAAAGCCTGGGATGGATATAACATGGTACATGCCTTCCCATCACCGGAAATTACAGAATAACTTGGCTGTTTTTCATGCATTGACTCTTGCTACCGAAAATAGCTTGAAGAAAGGGTCAATTTCTCTGATGCCAATGGAAATCGCTTTTGAATATTTTTTATGTATGCTAAACCTGTTATATTTTTCTAAATTTTTTTGAATTTCTTCTAAAACACTACATTTTTTTAAGGAAAACGGTTTCTGCAAAAAATCATTAAAAAGCAAAAAACAAATTGGTCCACCGGAGATTACCTAGAGCCCCTGGAATATATGCCACTGATATATAGTAAAACCTCCAAATAACAATCCCCAGTGGGACCCTGCAAAGGTGATTGTCCTTCGGAAGTGGCTGTTATTTAGAGGTTCAATATAAGAAAAATCAAAATTTATGAAATTAACAAAAAAAGTAGTCATTTCAAATACGTTAATCCTCATTTATTTTAATTTACATTAAAAAAATAAGTGCTTTGTAATTGTTTTACTTTTTTATAGCAAACACATTCTTTTCTAAGGAAATAATATTTGTAGTCCTTTTGTACAACTCATCGTCACTTTTATTCACGGCAAAGTTTTGGATTTCTCGAAAATGTGCCGAAACATCAGAATATGTTATACTATAATTTTGCACCACCCATGGTAATTACGAAAACTAGAAACATGCTTAATTTTGGAGAAAAAGAGACGCTTTCCCCATCCTGGATTCGAACCAGGGTCCCTCCGTTTAGCCGAATGCTTGGACCGCTAAGGCGAATGGGGTCCTCATTAGGTCTGGCGGTCCAAGCTGAATGACCTGATTTGGGAGCCTCAGGATCTCTTACTCAAGTATATAATTTATGTAGTTCTTACTTTCGAACATAGGCTTCATGTTCTTTCAAACGGATGCAAAGAGCCCGTCGTGTCTGGCCAATGTGTATTAAGTCACATTGGCATGGGATGCAGTAAATTCCCCAAAAATTGGTGTCAGAAATCACGTCCTTGAGCTTAGAACAGCCTAATTTGTTAGATAGAGTGAAAACTGTCCTGAATTTAAATTTTCAAAGTATGGAGGCAATCTTTGAAGAAATGAATTCCAAAAAGGGCATGTAGTTAGTATCTTCGAAAGGAGTTGAGTCAATAGAGTGAGTGCTGTTCAACTTGGGTCATGAAAGTCGACTCAAGGCTTGGTCGATAATGCCAGGATTGTAGCCGCGATCTAAAGCGATGTCCCGAATGTGGTTGAGTTCACTATTGAGGAATTCACTGGTTGAAGAAAAATTGAGGGCCTGCAAAACCATTCAGTAAAACGTGGCCATTTTTTGGATGTGCGGAAGTAGCGTGGAGCGGCAGACTCACAGCAAAAGGCTTGTGATAAACTTGGCGTTAGAAATCCAGATAGCATTCTATGTACGAGGACGTCCAGGAAAGGCAAAGTACAGTTATTCTCTTCTTCAAACGTAAATTGGATGTGGGGATTCACGGAATTGAGGGTGGAGATGATGTTAGAAAGATCTGGAAAATTGTCACGGAGGATTGTTTGGAACAGATCTTTCTAACATCATCTCCACCCTCAATTCTGTGAATCCCCACATCCAATTTACGTTTGAAGAAGAGAATAACTGTACTTTGCCTTTCCTGGACGTCCTCGCACATAGAACACCATCTGGATTTCTAACCAAGTTTATTGCAAGCCTTTTACTGTGAGTCTGCCGCTCCACGCTACTTCTGCACATCCACAAAGCCAAAAAATGAGCACATTTTACTGGATGGTTTCCAAAAATTAAATTTTAATTTATTAATTAACTTCAATTATTGTGTTGTGTTTCATACTATCTATGCTCAGTGTGTCATATATTCGTGTTTAATTTTTCCTTAGTTGCCAAAATGATATTCTTAGGTGCAATTTCAAAATTATTTGTTTTGTTCACGTAGCATTATGCTGTGTGTGTTTATAGACATAGCATAATGACCTAGAATGATAAAATAAGCATTTTAAAAATCATATGGAAACGTTAAAAAATTTACTTTTTAAAACCTGGTCTCGCTTTATACATCCACACTATACATCAATCCCCACCCACCCAAAAAAGAATTGTGCGGAAAGTGTAGGGAGCGCTTGTAAGGAATTTTATGCTGAAATGAACAAATATAATTTCGTTGATCTGGCTCCTCAAATGCGATGGAAAATTGTGGAGGAGGAGTGGGTATGATTACCTTATATACATCATGATAAGGTAACGATGTTTTTGTGAGTTAATTTATTTTATTTGACAACATTTTTATTACCAACTTTTATTTTGTGGAAGGAAGAGTGGGATTGTTTACAGGAAAAATTTTCAGAATTTCAAATCGAGACAAAAACGGGAGACACGCTTTCGAATGGAGGACATATCGATGGGATTCTACAGACTAAGATTGAAATTTAAAAAAGAAAGGATGTGCCGCCTTTAAAAATTTTATGCTGTGGACACTTGCTTATATATAAATCCGGACTTCTCCACCCCCCCCCTTACACAAAAAAAAATTAACAAAAAAAGTAAGGAAAACGTATTATAACATATGTGCATATAATGATAGTTTTATGACTAAATATTTTCCCAGTGTTTAGTGGGGGGTGTGTGAAAAGTTTTTCCAGTGGAAGCAAATCATCGAATCTTCAAATCTACTGTTAAAAAACTGATGTCTTTTGAAATTTTGCCTTCCTAAAATTTAGTGCTTGGGGTCATTTACCCAACCCACCTATTTATAAATTCAGATTCGATCGCAAATGCTCATAATTTAAAATATTATGCACATGTGGACACTTCTCTAAAGAGACTTTACTGCCAATTCCGTTTTGCTTAGTCTTCGTGATCGAAAATTGATAGCAAACTTACGAGTCAGAAATGAGTGTGCAGCCAAAGAATATTGCTAAGTATAAATTATCCCTAAGGAATTTCCTTATAAGTAAAAGAAAATGCTACCTTGAGACGCTAGGGGAGGGAATTGAGGTATTATAGTTGGCCACAGCCCACTAGATTGTAGCCCAATGGGTCCTCCCTCCCCTCCCCCCAAATAAGAGCAACAATGGTTTTGATCATGGAATTTGTGCCAGTGAGATTGGCAAAAGGAAAAATAAAGGATTGAGCAATCGAAATTTGCATTATATAAACAATAAAAATAAAGTTAGGTGCCAAAAATAACGACAAGGTCTAAAATCTTGGTCGTCAAAACAAAATTTATAGGTGCAAAATGCAACTAAGGACTGCTGTTTTCGAGTCCTCGTTTACAGCACTTTTATGTGTTAGCAGGATCAAGGAAAAAAAAAAAATATTACTGTGAATCTTTCTACGAAATACACAAGCTCGAAGTCAAATAAATCATGTGGATTCTACATCAGAGGGACCACAGTGATAGGTTATGCCACAGCATGAAGGTGGGTACGATAAGAAGATAAAAGATGATGTCAATGTAGTTTTGAGAGATCTAGTTTCAGCTCCAAAACTGCAGCAAAACAACAACAAGCAACTGCAACAAAATATTTTGAACCATTTCACAGATAAAGCATTTTAAAATTTTGCCAAAAATTAAAAGTGGGAAATGACACCCAAGGTGCCATCATTGGTGGCCTGTATCTCAAGCCAAGAATTTTCTTGAACAAACCAAAAATATACAGGCTTTTTACTTTTTCCTGAATTTTGACATACACTAAATTCAAAAACATCTGATGTTATAAAGGTATCCTTCCTGCCTGAATTGATATGGAATATGTCGAGAGCTTTATAAAAGTGACCCGATTCATCAGCATTATAAATATTTTTTCTGCATAATTTTTCATTAAATTAGGCAGCATATTTTTATTCCAGTCACTTGCACCTTCGGGATCAGCAGCTGATTTTTCTCCTTACAGCCGATGGAATGCAACATTTTCTTTATTTTTCCATTTTCCTAACCATCCGTTACTTGGTTTGAAACATTCAATTTCAGGCAGTTTTGAAAACTCCTTTGTCTGCTCCAAAATCATTGGGCCACTAATGACTGCTCACTTATCTCTCATCTGTTTGAACCACACAGAAACAGCTTGATCAATCTCGTCATAATTTCCTTTTCTTTTTCGTTTTCTTGAAGTATTCCTATTTTTTATGGCAGTTTCTCTTAAGTTTTTCTTCCTGTTGTACTATGCGGAATAGAGTGGAAAAATTACAACCATATTTTTTTTACTATTTCTTTGTTTTATTATTTCTTTGTTTTACTATTTGATTTCAGAGAATTTAAATTTGCCAACTTTGGTCAGTATTTAAGAAGATACATCATTTCTTTTCATCTACCATGTTCACAATGAATATAAACTGAAAAGTGCAAAAGAAGGAAGAAAAAAAAAAACCCTTTCAAATAAACTAGGAATTTTGTAGACCAATAAAACACAGGACGCATAATTCACTGTGACATGAATGATGGAGCTAATACAGACCATATGCCAATTGTTGTTTCTGGCAAATATGCGGGAAAAATTTTAGCTATTCCAAAATTACCTCGTTATGGAACTGATAGTCTTACGGGAAATATTGTTTTCAGTCAGTGTTTTGACATAAGTTGCAACACCGGCATACGAAATGGAACCATTACTATCATTCAGAGGGCATTTCGCAAATGGCTGCTATTTTTGGAATGCCAGCACCATATACAGGAAATTATGTCCGGTGCTGTTTTTGGTAAGTTCTTCGTTTCATC
>QLNU02015360.1:94676550-94689383 GCA_006491805.2 Dysdera silvatica | reverse complement strand
CCAACCCTGCTTAGAATAACTTAAAAAAGAGGTGGGGGGGAAACTCAAAATCTGTGAAAGGGGGGAAAAAAACTTACATCGTACAGACTTTGTTAAATTATGAAGTCAAAAAAACAGTTTCATTCACTAAAGTTATCAGCTGTAGCATGATCCTCAACAAAGTCATCACAATTAGCAAACAAAGTTTCGAGAACTGAGCAATCTACATTAACCACTGTTTATATATTATTGTTCGTATGCCATTTTCATGAAAAAGCATTGCGATGTATTTTCTAAATTTCTTAAGTTTGGGAGCAATTTTCAGTCTTTCTAAATAACAAATTATGTATGCAGGGTTATAGAGTAATAGTGCCTTCCATACATGTCTTGTATGACTCAGTAGGAACATTTTGCTCTTTACTTAGTTCCTTCAGTTTGCATTCCAGCAGCATTGATTTAACATTTTGATGAATATGACAAACACAGATAACATGCATTTCACTAGCATCAGCCAAAATGCAGTTTTTTAATCCGAGGTCCACAAATTTGGAAAATCCAGTTTTACATTTTGGATACTCATCTGTGAAGTGCTTAAATGCTTTATTTAGATTACTCAGTACCAACCTTATATGCATATGTGTCTTCTGTCCATTAACCTTCATTGTGACAAAGTCTTTATTTCCTGGCATTATCCTATTTATGTGATCATTGGTATGAAATATGTGCATAAGGCTTACTTTTTCTTAACTCGTCTTACTAGATTTTGGGTTGGGAGATGCTAGGATTCCCTTTTCTTTGACGAGTTGCTTAGCTTTCTTCACCATGTAATAACTGGCACTAAATCCTTTTCTATCTCTTTAGCAGACCAGCTATTAGGCAAAATAATTAAAATTTATAAAATTCTGTTATCACTGCTCTGGAATTTTTCTTTTAACTGAGAAATTATCTCCAATTCAGCTGAAGAAGGTGAATTACTGTCAGGAATAGTCACCATCTTTCGTTTTAAAGTTTTGCTTATTTTTTTAGCTTAGTTCTTGGATATTATAGTGCAGCAAGTCTTTTCTTTTTTATTGGTGTTTCCTAAATATTTTTCAAGCTTTCATTTAATGTAGATATTGCTGTTTCTCCTTTATAATCGGAAGTATATGATGTCTGATCACCACATTTAGCAACTATCTCATATTTCTTACCGGAAGTTCCACTTGTGCCTGCTATAGCAGCTGGTGATTCATTCTCATTTTCTGAACTTTTTATTAACTGCAGCTTCTTCGGACATTTATCACAAATCATATTTCTCCCTCTCAAAATGGAATTTTTTTTTACTATCCAAGGAAGAACATTCTTTAAATTGTTCTCACATTTGAATGACCTGGTTCACTGAATGGGTTGCAACACACACTGGCTATTCCAATTTCTTTCAGCTCAGAAGCCTCCATCTTTTAAACAATTTCCTCAAAAATCCCCAGAATAAAGCATATAACTGAAATGCCAAAAACTAAGTATCAAAGTCTTTAGTCTACAAAATCTGAACTATTTTAACTGGGCTTTAAGCATTATTTGCTCTTATCCTCTCCCCTCCCTAAGGATTTGAGTGCCAAGCCCCTCCCTTCTTGACATGCGACTAGTGAATAACTTTAATGACCAAACCCACATGGACAGCCATCTGTTAACTGAAGGATTGATGTGAAACATAGCCCTGCGGTGGCGCAGTGTGGTAACGCATTCTCCTAGTGCGCCGCTAATCCGGGTTTGACTCCCAGCAGTGCCAAAAGGACGCTTACTCAGAGATCTTATAAAGATCATACTGCGTACTGTAGTCTGTGGATTGGTTCCCTAGGCCTTAAGAGATTCGGATTCCTCAGAAAATTGTAAGTCCAGATGATCATGTTTCTCGGAAAACAGTAGGTCCCGGCGCAGCATGACCATTGTAGTCTTTGAGCCGTAAAACCACAAAACAAACAAATATCTATAGTTGCTGTAGTTAAATTATTAGTGAGTGGAAATAACAGATAATAAAGTTAAGCACAGATTTGCCTTTCCACTGTTCTCCAGAAAATTTTATTAAATCCATCCTACCACTTCCTCTCTCCTTCCTCTCTGAGAATGTTCTACTCATGTGAAATGGGTAAATAATATCAGTAAAAAATATGTAAAACTCTTTTTAACAAAACGTGTTTAGGACTCCTATTGCAACCAAAAACCTCTTTGCCAAGATTTGTGAAGTGGTCTTTTTTTTTTTTAAGAAATGTGCATGCAAGGCCATTTTTGGTATAAAAATGTAATTTCTAATTCTAATATTCAAGTAGTGCATGGCGGTCGCAGAATGGGATTCATGGATATTGTAGAAAATAAATGGAAGAGTAACATATAATTTTCTAAAAAAAATTAAAATAACAATAATGGCAGAAAACAAGTGCATTATATAATTTTTGAATGAAAATGGGTACATGCACAGTATGTTTAAATTAATTACTCGATATCCCGTTGCAGTCCCAGAAAGAGATTCTCGGATATAGTAGGAAATAAATGGAAGAATAACGGAAGATTTTTTTAAGTAGCCTTTTTTTTAGATATGTAAGGTCAAATGTGTTGACCTTGAAAATATAAATTTGAACCTATCATAAGAAAGCACACATTAAGCACTTTCTAAAGATACAAATATCAAGTCTTTACATTAATTAGAATGGAAGTTATGAGAAAATTTTTCGTACAAGAAAGGCTAAAATTTGAACTATAAACCCATTTTCAAAGTTGTGTATTTCAGAAACTAATAGCAATAGGGACTAATTATTGGGCATTTATTAATTTCTCTGCAAGTTGAACAAATGAGCCAAATTTTATAAAAATCTGAAATGGTCTGGTTGTGAGCTTGGGTGATTTGACATGGAATGACCTAGCCATTAAAATTATCAGAAATTGTTACACCATTGAAAAGTCAAAACCAGAATACTGTGTTGCAATAATGAATACAATGATAAATAACGTCAGCTGTTTTAATGCAGGTCACCTATGCTGTTGCCACTGGGATCCCCACCATTATGACCAGGTTATGAAATTAATGTTACCAATACTTCTTTTTTGAAAACTTTTTCTTGTTAAATGCTAACGAATGTAATCGAAAATCACATCCAAATAGTTATCAATATGATGATTTTGTGGCTTTTCTGCAGTCATAACACCACTCACAGGAGTGGCAACAATAACTCAGTGGCACACTGATAGGAACCCAGAACTGTTCCTGAATGATGCTGAGGGCATTAAAGATTACTTCCAGATGGTTACCATTAGGGAAAATAGATGCCATAATTATTAAGTGGAAATATATACTTAGGGCATAATAATAGTTTTTTTCATTCTTATGTTTATGTTTCTATTCTTATATCTATGCCAAACTATAAAGTATTGTGGTTTAATTGTTAGAATTGACCGTACAGTGTATTGAATTAGGCAAGGTCTTTTTTAAAGCATGCAATTTCAATAGTTTGTTAAATATTTGTGTAAGATAACTTCTTTTACGAATAAATTTTTGTTGGAGGCAACTTATTTTTGTAACTATTTTTGACTGCTTAGGCTACTAAAGCAACTATTTTCAACAAAAATTTGAGTGGCAGCCCTGCATTATAGAATGAGTGTGATGTAATATTTTGTAGAGTTAAATTCAAAATTGTAGTACAACCCTTCAGGTGTCGTCATGCTTAAAAAAGTTAATCCCTTATACTGTTTATAGAAACATAATTAAAATCTCTCTACTTATGTAATTTAAAGAACTGTATTTTGTTTTTTCATTTTTTCACATTAACAACTGTTTTCAGAGCCTGTCGTTTGAAAAAGAAAGCCCAACATGAAGCAAACAAGCTAAAACTTTTTGGTCTGCAAGAAGAATATGGTAACTTTTCTTTCTGTTCCTTTAAATATTATGGATACTTTTTAAAAGAAAAGTGGTTGCAGTTCTCTCATACATTTTATTTTTTATCTGCCAAGTTTAGCAAGTTCAAATTCCTATGTTAGATAGTGGACGTTTGGCTATGTAGAACGTAATTCAAAGTAGATATTACAGTAATTATCTTTTTAACTGTGTTGTGTGTTAGTCATAAAAAATTTCCTTTGAAGGGAGAAAGTGTGCAAATTATGGAAGAAGGTTGAATAAGTTATTTATTTCACAAGAGGTTGTGTATACAGAGAAATATATACGAAATTTAACTTTTTATAAAGGCCCTATTATATTGAATTTCCAATTAGAAAAATATTGCTGTATATCTATCTAATTGGTCAAAGGATAATTCATATTTTTAGTGGAATATTCCAGGCATTGTTAAGGTTAGCTAAATTATTTAATCTGCAAGGAAATTTGGTCATACCAATCTCCTGTACCTTTTATATATAGTCATACACCTTTTAAATGAAATAGAAGATAAAACATCAGCTTTGCGATTATATAGTTAAACTCTTTTATAATGAACTCAAAAGGGCCGAATGGAAATGTTGCTGTAAATATTTAATTAGTGCAAGTTTTTAGTGTAAGGAAATTCACTTTTTAATACAGCTTTTGAATTTGTAAATTCACTATAATTGAGTTATAAATGGCTTTGGGGTTTGCATTAATCGATTTCATGGCCTTGAAATTTATTGTGATTGCGCAAATTTTAGTGCATTGTGTGTTGTTTACTGTAATTAGTAACTGGTAATCGATTAACATTTGGTCTGGAAACCTGGAAAAGTCAGGGAAGTTTGAAATAGAATTTGGGTAGACACCCTGATTCAAACAATTTTTGAGTAAATAGGTTTTTAAGCTTTGCTTAACAGCCTTTAATATTTTTTTATATCATTTAGCAGTGGTGGGAAATCTGCTACAATTGCTCCAAATTAGAGAGCTCATACAAGGGTAACTTTAATTATAGTCTCCTGATATATTCTTTTTGCTTTCTTTTATTTTACTTTTACCAAATTGCAGTTTTATTTATAAGTTTGTTTCTCAATATACTTTTAAAGATTTCCTCTCTAAGTCGGTTGACATTTGAGTAAATTAGTTCATTTTCCTGTCAGTCACATGATACATGGTGTAATGTGGAAATAAGACCTATGTGAAAAAAAACAACTAAACGTGTTCAGTTTCTGAAACTCATTTTTAGAAGCTGAACATGTTTTGTTAAAATAAAATATATAATAGTAACATTTTAAAAATTAAAATTCTCTTTAGGTAATTCGTTGTCTAATAAAATATAATATTAAAAAACTGTTCTAGTGTGCCAGAATTGTGAATGAAAAGTGTTTTAAACTTATTATCTGAATATATATTTTCATGTTGAATATAACCATGATAATAAATTGTACTTCAGATTCACTAATTGATGTTCTGAACAAAACAAAGAGAGTACTAATGGCCAAAATTCAGAATCCTGATTCGAATATTTTATGTGAAGAAGAGATATTGGTTTTGATGGCTGAAGGTAAATATAACTGATATAGTCAGCTGAAATGAATTTGTGCTTTTTTACTGTGTGCTTACTGGTATTTTGTTATAGCAAATTTATGTATGCTTCTGTGATATTTTATTACTGTTCATTTAATGAAATTAAATACCATGTCGAATCTGGTAATAATGTAATGGGAGTTTTTTAATTTTGCAAAATATTTTTATCACCATATGAAACTAGCTGACAAATATCTGGAAATAAGTATCATTAGCCTTGATCTTAATTAGAGATGTGACGAATGGTGATTTGGCCAAATACCGAAAATTTGGCTAGCTTAGGGGTCGAATACCGAATATTTGGCAGCTGAATATCAGCAAAAACAAATCAAAAACACAAATTGAATCAAAAATAAATGTGTGTACATTTTGCTATTGTGCTACTAGAATATGGACCTAACATAGTAATAAGGGGGAGCATTTTTTGTAAGGGTCACAAACAATTTTTCTAAAAGTGCCCCTCGTCATTGTTAATTGAAGGAGAAATTTTGCATGAGATAGCAAAGCTTACAAGCATCTGGAGACAGGACGGGAGCCACCGATCTCTGCCTTCTGTGCATGTACATGGACTCTGGGAAAAATTCATACCAGTGTTTCCATTCAATAATATTTACTTGGCTGGAAAACTAGCGTCTGGGGACAGGAAAAAATCTGTCGCATTTCTGCACATGTGCATGGACTTTAAAGTCTGTCAGTTGACAAAAAGATGTGGTAAAGGTTTTTTGTAAATACGATCAGGTATAATTGGTGGGGAGGCAAGAGGGCTCTAAAATAGGGGCATCTATGTCCTTTTAAGAAGGGATTGTTTAATCAAGAAGGGAGAATGGATTGAGATATCTATGGACTGTGAATGGTAAAATTAAATTTCAAAAAAATTAACATAGTTATATAATAATAATTAAAAAGTATAGTGATTTTGGTAGCTTATATCGATATTATATATAGAATTCCCTGCTAGAATTTACCACCATTACATTTTCGCTTGACTACTTACAAACTAAAGTCTATGTGCAGAAATGCAACAGAAGAAACTACTTCTCCTCTCATGAGACGCTAGTAAATTTAGCTAATTTTAGCATATTTTGGCATTACTATCACCTAAGCAGCGACGACATGCTTGCATGTACAAAGTACATGTGCAGAAGGCGGAGCCTCTCATCCTGTCTCTGGACGCTTCTGCAAAGTGAACATGAAAACACTTCAGTGAACATGAAAACAAAGTTTAGATCAATTGTTAAGAGAAGAAAATGTAATAAACAATATTTACACAAGAAAAACTAAAAAGTTGGCATCATAATACCAAATTTTACAAATAATTGTTACTTTGCAGCAAACCGTTACAATGTTTAAAAAAAAAAATGCTAGCCATCTTATCGTCATTTGCATATGCCTTCTATTGGTCTTCTTTAATATATTGGTGGCTGGCAATATTTACTATGTGCAGGGGTTTTTTTTGACGTGCAAGGCTGGGCTTACGGTGTTAGCGCCCTGGGCAAAGTAGATTTTAGCATCCCTGGAAAACGCTTTGACAAAACAAAATTGATTTCCTGATACTTGCAATACATTTTTGGTGGTCCTAAATTTTAGTGGCCCTGGGCGGCCACCCAGTTCACACCCCCCTAAGCACAGCTCTGGAAGGTAGTATGTTGTCAGGTGTTTCTTCATAGATATACCATATAAGTGATTGATATCACCCAATGATACATATACAGTGGAACCTGGTAAAGTGACCACTTTTTATAAGAAGGAACAGGTAGGGACTTAGTCATGCCTGTACTAAAGTCTGTCGTGTATAGTGACCACCTGTCTATGGTGACCATTGCAGTCCAGTCCCAAAGGTGGTCACTTTAGGCAGGTTCTACTGTACATTAGAGTGGTCCTTATTAGCACAGCAATTTTTTTTTATTTTAATTTTTCATAGTCTTACCCCCCTAATATTGTTGTGTTTGATGAAAAATTTGGATAAGATTGGACAATTTTATAATATGTTGCACAGAGTCCAAACTGTGGACCATACATACAAAAAACAAACCATACATACAAATAATAAATATCATACAGGTAACTTTTTTTTTCCTATACATTAACAATAATAACAAAAACTAACAATGCGTTTATTTTTATCATTTTTCTATAGTTTTAAAACAAAAAAATTGCTCTGAACATAGGCCGACACCTAAGACATTGTAAAAATTACGAAGCTGTTGGAACATGCATAATTTAAACATACTACTTTTTGTCAAATGACGAGAAATGCCCGATTTATATATTAACTGGTTTGCGAGGATTTCCCTTATGTGCAAGTATTCTTTCAGGCATGCACACACTCATTCACGTATACACACACACATTCGCGCAGGCACAGTAAGCACTATGCAGTCGTAAAAATAAGGCAGTTTCTCACTTCCAAGTTAGGAAACTTAGTTTATATTGCAGTCTTGTAACAAAACAACATGGCTTCAGCTTTGCCTGTAACTCATAAAGACACCGAAGTTTGGCTCGTAGAACAACCAATTAACAAGTGTTAACATGGGTCATACTAACGAGTTAACACAACCGACGAGTGTTGACACAGGTCAACGGGCAGGGGCTTGCACACTTACTGAATTGAATGTTGTAAGGGACCTGCCGAAACTTGTCACCACCACATCATAGAAATTGTTGCAGGTAATGTCTTTTCTGCATGCAAAATCCACTCTTCTGGTCCTGACATCTTGCTTTTTAAGTGTTTTCAACAGCAGTGGCAATTCATCAACCAAAACACTTTTGAAGTTATTGAAGATGAGGTCACCGAATGGAAAAATATCATCAATTTCTGTAAGCAGCAGTTAGCTGACATTGAATCATGCAACGACTACCTTGAACTACTGGAACTGACTATAATTTTACCTTGGTGCTAATCCTTCCCAACAAATCCATTTCATGCAGCCCAGAGCTCTCCACCGGGCTAGATGGATGACCTGCAGCATTTATGCAATAAAAATATGCCTTTTTCATTCTCAGTTTAAAATGAAAAAACGTGATCATGCCGGTATGAAAAGATCCGCAGCTTTTGCTGTCAGTATGTACATCAGATCATAGTTTGTAATCCCTCTTGCAGCTGCTGCCCCAGCTAATGACCTTGTTTTCCTGAAACATCTGGTATCTTATAACGATAAAGTCGTCTCAAGTGCAGCAATTACAGCCTTTTCCAGGCATCTGTGGTATCTAAATGAATTGTTTTGAAATCATTCTGTTTCTTTGAATCTGACATACCCATGCCAGTGGAGAGGGACACGATGAATTCCTTAAATGCGGATGGGACAGATAATACCCGATTGGAATGTAACTCAATCTATTCATGAAAGGATGGTGGCAAACTTCATCACCAGCTCGTCTATTAGTTTTTTTCAAATGTTGGATATTGATATAGACAGTTTTTATTTGTCAACCTCAACGAGTGGGATGTATCATCCTATTATCAATCGGCAATGATTATAGTTAAAGCCCTTAAGGTAGTAAATGATTCTGCCGAACGTGGTGTCGTACTAATGCAGGACTACAACATTATTCTCACAAAGAACGAAGACCAGAAGCAGTAGGCTACCTTATGCAAATTGTGGAAGAACATGGGAAGAAATTTCCAAATGCACTATAAAAAACTGTAAGTGACAGTAAATAGCAAACTGAATAATTGAAGTGTTTAATGTTTCTTTGTGGACAAATAGACAGTAGGCACTCCCTTTTGCTTTTACAATGCATAATATAAGAATTTATCAAGCAGATTCTTATAGACAGTCTTGTGTTTCAATAGTATGGTAAAGTAATAGAAGTGACTACAGTTCTAGCTCTGTGTGACACCTCTTAAAATTGCCTGATCAGGCTAAAATTCAAGGTAATTTACTTTTTTAACTTACTTAACAATATTAGCAGGTAAGACATTAACATTTTTAATTTTAGTTTCTAAGGACCACCTTACTGTACATACAACTAAACTAACTTGGCGGTCCAACCCAAACCCAGCCAGCCAGATGGCAATGATTATACCCACTGGGACCCTGTCTTCGTTCTGAATCTGATGACTTGTCACTGCTTGAAGAAAATTCCACGGGTGCACTGTGGTCTTCATTAAACAGATTTGAATTTGTGCGAATAGCAAATAGTTTTCAACATTTGGTGCAGTTAATTTATTGTGCAATTTTGTATATGTATTTCCCAAAGTAGACCAGTTTCTTTTACATGCTGCTGATGTTAAAGGAATTTGTAATAAACGGGAGGCAAGTGAATTCAGTAGCTGTTTAGTACAAAGCTCAGAGCACCAAGCAATAAGGTTAGTGTATTTTACGGATTCCCATATCGACATTCTACTCCATATTCCAAAAGAACTGCAGTATTCTGCCACATTTGATATAATTTTTCTACTATGGAAAGCAAGCTGACTTGCCTTTCTAGTTACATAATCAAAAGCATTGCAGATATAATCTTCAGACAAATGATGTCCTATATAGCGTAGGTAGAATAAATTTGCTGCAGAATGTATTGCCTGACAACAAACTATATATTTTTTTGTTAAAATTTCTTTTACTTCTCCCTTAAATTCTGATGAAAAAAAAAGTAGTAAGTAAAAATTTGGTGCTTATCACATCTTCTACATTAACCCAAAGCTGAGAGACATCAAAAAGCAGAGCATCATACGATTTTCATTTTATTGTAGTTGAAGCAATGGGTTTTAAGATTTTAAAAAGTTTTGCAACTGGATCCAGAAAACATAATTGATCACAAGTATGTGTAGATATTAAATTTGGTATTTTTGATTCACTGTAGAAATATAAAAATAAGGAAAACTTATGCAAAATCTTTTTTTTTCCACTACGTCAGAATTTCCAGAAATTTTACATCACTAGCCCTGCATAATTTTATCGATGAGCATTTCTGAAAGTTGCAAGTACAATATGAGAATTTTTTTGTAGTAACGAAAAGTTTTTAATTCTTATTTCACACTCTATTGTAAAATGGAATTCACTCAAAATAGCATTACTGTCCAGACAATAAAAATTAATGCATCTGTAGGAAATACGGATTAAAATATGGTTGTTGGTTGTTTTTTTTAAGAATATATTATAAATAATTCAAATTTCAATTTGCTTAGGGCTTGGTAAAATAATTTAAACAACATATACAATTCATCTAATCTAAAATTATATCTTTTTAAAATCTAACTCAATAGTACACTGCATTTTTAATTATTAACATACAAAGTGAATTTTTATTGGTGTAATTAATTTATATGAATTTGCTTAAAAGTTATTAGAGGAAAATCTCTCCCTCTCTCTCTCTCTCTCTCTCTCTCTCCATTTATCTAAATGTTACCATGCTTTTTTAGTTTTGAATACAGTCTATTTTAAATAACCATTCATTTCCAATATCTAACAAAGTTTCTGATGAAAATGATAGTGTGAAAACAAAAGTTGAATTAATAAAACAGTACAAAGTTTCCATTACAACTATTATTTTGACACTGGCTTATAAACATGACTTCTCAGAAGCCAACTGCTCCCTTTGTCAAGTGAAGGCAGAATGAAGAGTTCGTGAAAGTCCTAAGCTTATATACCCGCATGTTGGGAATCTCCATCTGATGTTATTTAGTGTAAGGTAGTCCTAGCTGGGGAAACCCCTGCAGCCGCTGAGGTCAGATGGCTACCCACCCCCGACTCGAAGTTTGACAAAAAATCTTGTGTCTGATAGAGGTTTTGATATGACTCAAAAGGTCTCAAAGGTTTGCATGACTCCTTAAGCTGTAAGTCCCACATGATTCCAGAAAAAGTCTACTCCCCAGATTCGTCACATTCTGATGTAACACTTTCATCAAATACCAATCTGGTTTATGTTCCTCCTTGAAAGCATGTTTGGCTAATTAGCTAGATTTGTGTCCTATGCCCACCGGATGCATATACTCCCCTTTCCTCGTAGACATATCGATCTTCCTGTCTGTCCAACATACACCTTGTCACAGTCTCCACACGATATTTTATGAATAGAACTATTTCCCCCCCACCATCAGGGACATAATTCTTAACTTTAAAGTTATAGATCATGTAGGGTGTGGACAGATTTGTTGTAAGGCTTAAGGTTCACATAGCGAAGAATTTAGGGCAAAGCTAACGATGTCATCCTGATTGCATCTTCTACATTCCTGTTTTCACCACTGACAGCATATTGGTTATGAGCGATAAATTTACTCGGGTAACCGTTCATTTTCAACACGCTTTTGTTGCGTCGTAGTTCAACATTGCTAAGGTCATCATTACAACAGTAATGGCTTGTTGATGCAAGGCTCTAATGACGGATGTTTGTGCACCTCTGGGTAATAGGAATGGAAGTCTAAATACCTATCAGTATGCTTAGGTTTCCCAAACACCATTGTCAACCATTCCCAATCTCTACCTCCATTTATCTGAACATCCAAGAAAGGTAATAAACAGTTCTTCCGTTAACACAAATTGAATATGAGGGTTTAAGCTGTTCAGATAGAGATGGAAGTTTGCAACTGAAATCTTTGGTAGGATAACAAACATGTCATCCACGTGTTGTTTCCACACCTTGGCAAGGTAAGTACACCCATCTAAAGCACTGTTTCCAAACACCTTCAGTCACATATTTGCTACTGCATTAGAAACCGAGGACCCAATGGCTGTACCTCTGTTTTTATTGGTAAAATGTACCCTTGAAGCCAAAAACCATAGAATTTAAGCAGAACTGGAATCCTGAAAAGATATGTGGCTTGTTAGTTCTGGGTTTATTTACTTCATCGTACAAACATTTGTAGTTTTGCCCTATGTGACTGGTGTCATAGAATGGTTGTCCAGAATAATCAGTCATGTAATATTAAGATTTACCACAAACATGTGTACACCCTACATAATCTATTACTTAAAAGTTAAGGATTGTGTCCCTGATAGAGGGAAAAAAACCAGTGCTATTTACCAAATATCATGTGGGGACTGACAATGTGTATGTTTGACAGATAGGAAGATGAGTAAGTCTACTTAGGTGTTAAGGCTATGCAGCTAGGAAAACCTCTCAGCCATCATTAAAGATGTTTTCAGGGAGGACTATGAACCAGATTGGCATTCGATGAAACATCGGAATGTGATAAATCTGGGTAGTAGACTTTCCCTGGAATCACAGGAGATTTACAGCTTGAAGAGTTATGCTATTAGCATCTCAAAACCTCTACCAGAACTTTACAAGGTTTTTGCAAAACCTCGAGTTGGGGGTAACCATCTGACATGGCGGGGGGGATGGATTTCCCCAGCTGGGACTATCGTGCACCACATGAGGTCAGATAGGGATTCCTAACATATAAATATATAAACTTAGAACTTCTACTCACTCTTCATTCTGC
>QLNU02015360.1:94666013-94676450 GCA_006491805.2 Dysdera silvatica | reverse complement strand
TGAAAACATAATGTACAAGGGTATGAATTTGTCAGAAATTAAATTACAGACAAGAAAAATTCGTTCCTTTCAATATGATGCAAGCTTCTCCATCATAAAAGTGGAAGTAATAAAAGAAGCAACATGTATAGTTGAATTATGTGGAAATTTCATTAGAAAACTTTATTGATGACCCAGTTTTATCAGATTTCAAAGTGTTTGAGCCAAGCAATTGGCCAGTTGAAGGCAAAACTGAACTGCTCCTGTGGTTCCATTTTGGTAACATACTTACCAAAAAAGGAAAAGGGTTTATCGAAAATTGAAGGTTTGCTTCAATGGGAAATTCTAAAACTTCACGTTAAAGACACTTTAGGACACAAGATAAAATGTCAAAAATACAGTGATGTGTGGAAAAACTTTGACTAGTGGTGAAAGGAATTACAAGGATATTTTAAGTTTAATAGAAATCAGGCTTGTTATACCTATAAGCTGGGGCTATGCAATCTTGCAACATCACCATGTCTTCACTAAATATAGCCAAAGGGAATATTTTCACTAGATTGGTATAGTGAGGTGCTGTACCATCCTGCATAAAACTAACTGCAGACAACACACCTTTTTCATATAATGTGGGTATGACTTCCTCACGCAGAAGAGTGATTCAGCAGTCACTACATGTGTTTTCCAGCCAGATATCGGACAGTGCTCTTCAAAAAAGAAAAGACCAATAATGGTAGATGAGGTGAAACCATAACAAACTGTCACATGGGATGAATGCTGTGGCTGTTTCGTGTACTGACGGGGATTTGACTTCGCTCATATTCAAGTGTTACGTGTGTTGACATCCCAGTGTAGGTCAAAGTAGGCCTCATCTGTCAAGAACATGTAAAACAACCACTATGATTCCTGTTCTATTTTGCCAAAGCTCAATTGGCAAATGATTCCCTTGTTTCTGTATCTTCCAGTAATAACTGGTACAGCAACTGCAATTTATGAGGATACTGATACGATACCTTGTGTAGGATACTTCGTATCGATGAATAAGGTGAACCCTATATCTTTTTAGCTTTGCAAGCACTGTGGACATTCCACCACCAACAAGGGTCTTCCACTTCTCGGCCGATCCTGTAAATGGCCTGTTTCTTCAAACCATTGAACGATCTTCAGTATCCCAGCACATGATATGGGGACCTTTCTCGTCTTTTGTTGTTTCTCCATGTGAAATTTTCAAAACACAGTGGTTGCTGATTCACTGTTCAGGTAAAACGCTACAACAACTCGTAGTCTGGTAACAGTAATGTTCTCCAGTTACGCAATATTGCCAGAATCAAATAAAAACTGCACGTGCATCCAGGTCTTTTATTGCAAGCCTGATTTTCATACTTTTGCTGAATATCTTAGCATGTCAGTGCCATCTGCATGTAATTTTTTTAACTAAATGCTTTTTTGCTACTATAATGAATAAATTGAATGCTCTAGAAACCTTTTTGTGAACTTTTGGTACACCTGGAATATCATGTTAATTGGTTCATTAAGTTATAAAATATGTCATGACTTTTGTTGTACATTGTCCCTAAAATTTTAATGTTTTGTTTAATTACCAAATTCCTAATGCCATTGTATTACTTTCTAAAAATTAAAACACATGGTTCAGACATGTTTAAAATCCTTTAATATGGTATAACTGAAACCATAGAATTGTAGATCCTTTTATTTTGGTTAGATATATTTTACTTTGTATTTGTGTTTGGTAAAAGTGGCTCTCTTTTTCCATTTACTTATTTTAAAATTGTAATAGTTGAACTATAATGGAATAAAATTTCAGAAATTAGTAACATGTTAAAATCAAATTATGCATATACCACATATATTAAGAGGTATTGCCGTCTGTTTTATGTATAGAGAACTTTAGGCAACCATCCTTTTAAACCTTTAAATTGCAAAGTACTTGGAAAATATGATACTAGCAGGGAACTTTTTCACTGATAAACATACTTTAAGATGCACATGATTTGATAGTGTTTGAATTCCTTATGGAGAATATAGAATAATTTTTCTGCTAAACTCACATGGAAATTTTTTATTTATATTCAAAGTCCAAAAATGGCACCTTTTATGCTAGGTTTAATATTTTTTAATCGCACTGTATGTGAGCAAAAAAATTTTTTAGGTGTATAATATTATGAAAGTATTCAATAAGATTATGATGATTGTATTTGATGGATAGAACAAAACAAAATCATGTCTCAGGTAATTCAAACCATGTAAAAAAATTCATATGGAAAATAAGTTATTCATTTATTCTCATGGATATTTGGAGCATTTTGCTATGATTTAGAAGAGTTGCGGAACATTTCGTTAGCACCTTTGCATCTTCTAGAAGTCTAATTTTGTGGAGTTCTTATGCTGATAAAATGAAAAATATAATGAATGTAATTCTGTTCTGAATTTGGCTGTAAATGAATACGATATGCTTCCATCAGTAGTAACTGACCAAGAACTTAAGGAAAGTTGAGAGGTGTTGTCAAAACTGAAAACATGATTTATAATGTTAGTTTAGATTTTGAAGACAATTGAAATTCCTGTATTAGCGAAGAAAGCGATATTGATATAATCAATGAAGAATCTCCAGCTCTATTCTAAAGGATGATCAATTGACCAATGAATTCACTTCAGAAAAGATGCAAACAATTGCTTATCACTTTGATAGTTCTAAAAACGAAACAAGAAAAAAACACAATTTAAAAGAACAAACAGGAAATATCCAACAGTAAAATACCCTACTTATATTTCGAGGTTCAGAAAATATATATCAAATATGAATACAAATGTAGAAAAGCTAGGGAAAATTATTTACCTGTTCATGATATAGATTTGAAAAGGTATGCGATTCTAAAATCCCAAAAGGTAGAATTTGAGAATTTTAAATGTTCAGAAAGTTAAATAAATAATTTTAAAAGCCAAAACACAAGAGTTGCATGGAAGGTAATAAATATACACCCAGAATATGGGGAACATACAAGATAGTGCCATAGAATTTATTTTGCATACGAGAAATGTTACTGCTAATATTATAATCCCCCAACAGATTTTTAACTCTGGTCAAAGTGGTTTTAATTATTTTCTTCCAAACCAAAGGCAGCTATCGCATAAAGGTGAAAAACAGACATTTTCTTTAATAGGGTCTGATTTTGCTAGAACACATTCATATACAATAACGCCAATCATATCAATGAATGGGGAACTGACAGGGAAAATGTTTAAGTGAAGCTTCAGAAAATTTTGGCCCTATCATCAAAAGAAATTTATTTTGACCTCCAAACTATGTATAATCTGAAAATGTGCCCACTGTGATCAATTGCTTTGCTTCACTCATTTTTTTGTACTGTAACACTTTTACGACTTTCCTAAGATGTACACAGTTTAATTTTTCTCATTTTTAAATTAAAATTATAATTCAACAATGAATTAAACAAAACATATAGTTACATAACCTCACGAAATGAAGTACATTTCATGAAATTTTATTCACATTTTTTCTAATTACAATAAATGCATTTTCAAATAATCCACCATTAAGTTTTGTACATGACATCTTATATATGGATACTAATATATTCATCTATGTATGCTTATGTATTCGTGTGTATCATTTTTTTTTTCCTTGTGAGACATTTTGAAAAAAAAAAAAAAAGTATAAAAGAAATTTGAAATGTTGCAGTAATGGAATAAGTACTTCAAACCAATCTGGCTAACTCTTCTATGTTGTAGCCGAATGTGCCAAATATCCATCATGAATAGCTTATTTTTCATGTGAATTTTTTTATATATATATTTTGAATTACCTGACATGCATTTTTTTTTTCTTTAAATGTGGTCATCCTATAATCTTACCAACTTCAAAAGTGTTTTTGCTCACTTGCAGTACAATTAGGGAATACCAAACCTTGCGTTCTTTTTGAACTGAAAAAAGTGTCATTTTTGGACTTTGAATATTTATAAAACAAAATTCATATGAGTTTAGCAGAAAAATCATCCCATGTTCTTCATAAGGAACTCAAAACCATCGTTTCCCACAGGTCTCATCTCGAAGTATGTGTATCAGCGAAAAGGTATCCCATGTAAGCTCAGTTTAAGGAATATTTGTGTAGAATAGCAATTTCTGTAACTCATAAAGATGGCAATGCTTTTCACACTTTCTGATTCTGGGAGCCCTAACATAGCAAATTGTGATTTTTTTTTCCCCCCAACCCTGGAAAATAATAATGCATGTTTATTGAACTATATCCAATATGTTCTGTTTTGGGAAAAATATTTTTGCTGGTATTAATTTTTCTTCTCCTGAATTCAATTTACAGGTATTTTACCTGTTTGCTAATTAATAGGTAATCAAATTATTAATAACCTATACTTTAATTTTTAATTACATTAAAAATATGTTTTAAATTATTGATCACTAGCAGCAACTTCTTTTTCTTCTGAAGAAGAATTCAGTGGGTATTACATGTTTCTAATCGCTTCTGCCTAAAATTCCAAAAGGACAATAGAATTTATATTTTTAAGAGGCCTAAATAGAGCTTTTTTTATATTTGTAAAAGTAAATAGCACCTTTTTTCGCATATTACTCATTAAAGTAATATAGGGCACACTTTGATGAAATGAACTTGTTTTCAGATCCATTTGGAAACAGTATCACTGTGACTCTTCATATGTTGCAAATAGAATTAGTCAAAATCTAAAATGACACTAACTTGAAGAGCATGATTTATTAATCTTGATAAAAAAAAAAGTCTGCTCGGATTTTTTTTTCAAATCTCTCAAAATATATCCTTTACTTCATTGCAGTGTTTGGTAGCATATATTGCTGCAAACAGCTGTTTTCAAGGATAAAAACCACAAAAACAAAATCAAGGTCTTTTCTGATAGACAAATATCTTACTGAAATTCTGCACATTGCTACATCATGTATATAAACAGACATTAACTATTTGTGTAAGCAAAAGAAATACTAGATCTCACATTAACTCAAACGTTTTGTCTAACAACAAAAACTAAGATATTCAATTTCTGTGGAAATTTTTAATGTCTTAATGTTTTCGCTTTCATTAAATTTCTTTTACAGAAATCGCCACAATCATTGGTCCATAAGTTCTGTAAAAATATTTTAAGTTGCCCTCTTTACATGAAACAGTTAGACGACCTTGAATTAGAATTAAAATTTTATCGTTAAAATTTCTATGAAATCTATTGTTTATAATAAAATAGTGCACACAGTTTATAATGAAAGAGTATACACAAGTATAAAAAATTATTCATCCCTATTGTAATGTCAAATAACGTATATTCACTAAAGTATCATTTGTGGCACAATTATTGCAAAAGTATTTGTTAAGATTTTTAAATATTTGACATCGTTAGAGACGCTTGAAAAAGATGGGAAAATTGAAGTAATTTATTCATGTTTTAAATTTAGAAGTTGTAAAAACTATTCAAAATATTTTCTTTAATAAATATGCATATACACATCGTTCAATCTTAAACTAATATTTGTATATACCCTCTTGCATGTACTCATAAGGCTCATTTTACTTTCGAATTTTTAGAGTGTTGTTGAAGGGGTTATCTGAAACGATAATGTCTGCAAACAACTAAATTTACTGAATATCATTTTGATATATGAGAGGTATTCAAAAAGTAAGTTTCCCTAATTTTTATATCGCATTACACGCAATACTGGAAGTTTATGTGGGCAAAGAATTGTAGTTTGGGTTCAGTGACAGCACTTGGATCCGGTTTGGTGACCTTCAAGCCTCATTTCATAGCCGACTGCCATGGAGACTCCACTTCGTTTTGCTGCCAACTGTGATATACGCAATGTGATTTGTTTTGTGTCTGCAAAAAAGTAATCACCCGTGGACATTCATCGTCAGTTACACAGCGTTTATCATAAAGATGTCTTGTCTACGCAAATGGTTCATTGTTGATGAACATTGTTTATTGGAGGCGGAGAAACCTCCCGACAACGTCTGGCCTCACGCTACTCAAGCAACAAAGGAGCTTCTTCAGAAATTTAAATGGGAGATTTTCGAGCACCCTCCTTACTCTCCTGACTTTTCTCCAAGTTACTTCCATCTGTTTGTTGAACTTAATAATCATCTTGGCAGTTGCTGTTTCACCAGTGACATGACGAATTACAAGAGGAGGTCCAAAACTGGTTTCAGAATTTGGCGCCAGATTGGTATGAGAGGGAATTAAAAAACTGTTGCCTAGGTATCAAAAATGCTTGGAAAGGGATGGAGATTATGTGAAAAAATAGGAAAGTAGTGTACAAAGGTAAATACGTTTGGTAATTTTATAATTTTTTCCCCCTTCTTGGTAAGGGAAGCTTACTTTTTGAATACCCCTCATATATGAATATTTAGATTGTTTATTTAGCGATACAATGATAAGCTATTAAAATGAAATTTTAAGTTGTTAAAGTGATTTTATTTTTATAATCTGGGAAAAGAAATCCCTTTTGACCATGATTAAGTCATTTATATTACAGTTTCGCTTGCCCCACATAAAGGCTTATTTTCTTCCTCATTCTTAAAATATACACCATGCTTTAGAAAAGAATTGTGCAGATTTTATGTTGACTGTGATATATCATTTTTGTATGTAAATATTCTAAATATATATCTATGCATTTTGTATAATTACACTTACATTTGGCTTTCATTTAATTTCAGTTCCCATAATGTAATGAAAACATTTCAGTGTACTTTCTATGCAACCCTTTTTAGTAACCCTTAATAATTGTATAATCACTTTTATACATTTTTTAATCTGTTTGCTAGATTATCATTAATGTGTGAAGGAAAATTATATATTTTTAATGATATAACTTAAGTATAGTGTAAGAGTCTAAAACTATAACACTTGCCTTTTAAATCCTTCACAACTGAAGTATTTGAACTTTTCTGCCAAACTTGTAATATAATCCGTTAGATTCTTTGTGTATTCTTTGACAATTTAAAACCAAATATAAAGGTATTTTCTGATTCATGTATAATCTTATTTAAAACCTGCATTTAACTCAAATTATATTTAGTTACATTCTGTAAACATAATAATCTAAGATTGATATCAAAGTTTAAAGGCATTAGAAATGAAAAGCTATTGACTGATCGTTATTACCTACATTGCATCTAGTCGCTTTATTATTATTTTTTTTTTTTCATTTGCATCTTTACATCTGTGAATTTTCATGTAAAATGTAATATATAAAAATAAAAGTTCATATAAATTTAAAGTTTATTTTTTCTTTCAACTCCTAAACCATGATTTCGGATTTAGTATATGCATACTCGCCTACTTAGATTTTCATTTATTAAATAATGCTCAAACTCTCCACATACATGCTTCATTTCTTTTTATGTTCCAAAACTTCACTGTGATATCTAATGGGTTATTTGCATTTATAAGAACATGCATACTTACAATAAAAACATAACCCCACACAAAAATTAAAATGTCTTTTACTTCATATTCAGAACCATTTACATTTCTTCATATAAAAACATCTTTATGTACAAACAAAAAATAAGACTAGTTAACATTTGCACAGGTGAAGTGTAATAAATATATAACAAAATATCTCTTCAGTCACGTGTTTCAATAGAATCCACATGTGTGCAAATATATGCCTCTGTCCAGAGCGGCAAACAAATTCAATGCATCAAATGTAGTACTGTAGACTGGTGAGTTTTGCGCTCCCATATAAAAGAACTAGAAAAGAGAAAATAATTTTTTTTTTACAAAATCAAGTTTACCAGTGTACAGGGTGTTTACTTGATAACCCAACTAAGCTTAACAAAAAAGGATGGAAGATGCTATTCCTTTAATATTAAACAGTTGCATTAAGTACTCCAAGTCATCAATGTAGAGTTCTCAAAATTATTGTGGGGGCAAGCACATTTTATGTACGTTTATCATCATCATATTCAACCATTATCTATCCACTGCTGGATGAAGGTCTCTCCAAATGCTTTCCACACAAGTCTATCCTGAGCAATTCGCTTCCACGTCACCCCAACCTGTTTTCTTATTTCATCCACCCATCTAGTTTGAGGACGTTTTCTAGGTCTTCGGTGGTCTCTTGGAATCCAGTTCAGAATTTCTGTTGTCCATCGTTGATCAGTTCTTCTTGCAATATGCCCAGCCCATCGCCATTTCAGCCCTTTTACTTTAACAATGATGTCCTCTACTCTAGTTTGCTCTCTCACCCAAGTGTTTCTTTTTCGATCTCTCCTAGTTATTCCAAGCATGCACCTCTCCATGCTCCTTTGCGTTGTCTGTAACTTTCGTATTGCTCCAACTGTTAGACTCCATGTCTCTGATCCATAAGAGAGGACTGGCAATACACACTGGTTGAAGACCTTTCTTTTTAGACACAAAGGCAATTTCCCCTTCAGGATAAAACTGTTTCTTCCAAATGCACTCCAGCCAAGTTTAATACGTCTGTTGAGTTCTTTCATAATGTTGCCATCCATTGAAATCAGCTGGCCAAGGTAAATATATGAATCAGCAATTTCTAGCTCAATGTTGTCAACTTGTATTTTTGTTTCCTCTACGAAATTATTGAACATGATCTTAGTTTTTTGTAGGTTCATCTTGAGTCCAACTTCTTTACTTCTAGTTGAGAGCTCCTGTACCATGTCTTGGAGTTCTGATGGGTTCGTTGAAAAAATAACAATGTCATCAGCAAACCGCAAATGATTTAAATATTCACCATTTATGCATGTAATTTCAATATTTTGTTACATTTTTGCATAAGGCAACTTCTTTTACGACTAAGTAGTTTTTGTTGGAGGGGTCATTCCGTGTCAAGTGATCCAATGGAAAAACTTTACCCCTTGGATTTTTTTTCAAACTTGGCTCATTAGATGTACACCCAGAGATAGTGAAAAATCTAAATTTTCAGATTTTGAACTGCAGTATTTTTTAAATTATAGGCCTCTGAAATCTGGAAAAAAGCACGATTTTCTGTTTACGTGCAGTTACAAAAACTATTACTAATCAAGCTAGAAATGAGATAGATGAAATAAAAATAATGTTGTAGATTATAAGCTTTCATATGATATCCAACATGACTAGTTTTAGGTAGCTTGGGATTTCAAGTTCGTGCCATGAACTCTTTGACCTTGAATTTCTCAAAAAGTGCTATTTTTAAAATTATGAAAAAATCATACATAAACTTGCCTATCTTAGCATCATTTCTGGAAAGTTTCATCTTGGGGCGGGAATGGAGTCATATTTTGGTCATTTAAAAAAAAAACTATGCCAAGGAAAGACCATCTGCATAAATGGAAATTTTTAATTTTAGTCCACACTTATCAATTACTTTGGCAAGAACAACTGTTTTTAAAAGAAACAGCGCTATCGTATTATCATGCTAAAATAGTTGATAAAAATTAACTCAGTGGAGAGAGGGAAAAAAGAGGGTGATTGAGGCCAAGGTAGGTGTATCTTAAGAAAATTACATCCTCTAAACACTTACTTGTGAATTTACAAAAAACTGTACCTTTTTACAAGTTGGTGCTGCCTCATTCCCCCTTTTTTCTATGTTATTAACTTCAACAATCCCATGCAAAGTAAGTTTTAAGAGCTGTGGTTGCCAAGTCTATTTCTTCTTTACACATGTAATAAGTGTGGCCAGTAGGACATCTGGGTTCCGCCAGAGTCAGAATTTTGGGAACATGCACTGTTATTGCACATGTTTATCTTTGAAGCCAAGTGGGTATGTAAAGGATGGAGTAGGACCTTTAGGATACAGAAACTTTCCATTCACCATCTCAGTCATTCCATTCTTTTCCAAAATTATACAAAGCCACCATTGACTGTCGCACTCGCATGTTACATATCCTTTCACATCTGCTATTGTAAGAGACTTCTTTAAAATTTCTCCTATCAAAGAGAGCTTGTAGGACTGCTTACCTTTTGAGTATACTTTTGTCAGTGTCTCTTTAGATGACACATTGTGGAAATTGTGGAATTTCCGGGTGCTAAGTATTGGCTTTGCAACCAGAAATCGTTTTTCTAGAACTTTCTGTTCATGATCATGTTGTTTATTAAAGCAAATTTTTTCAAAGAGTCAATGTTAGCTTGACACCATTTAAATAACTATAATGGTGTCACAATTTGCTTATCATAAGGTCATTTTAGACTTGCCCTTGTTGCAAGTCTTTTCCTAGTCCCTCTGAGACCATCGCATATATCTTTACCATGCAATGTTGCATAAAAATGTCACTCAGCCTCGATGCCGAACTCACTCTCATGGTGACATAAGTTTAAAAAGTTTTTTCAATTTTTGAATTGAGCAGCAGAACCATCTGAGAAGTAGAATATTTTTTTCAAGTCTGGTATTAATTCTGATTTTAGATATGAGCCAAGTTTTATTTTTGTACGGCAATCGTG
>QLNU02015360.1:94648884-94665913 GCA_006491805.2 Dysdera silvatica | reverse complement strand
GTATTAATTCTGATTTTAGATATGAGCCAAGTTTTATTTGAAATAAATGTATGGCAGTCGTGTTATGCGTAATATGTTCAGAGATACATAATGTTTTTAATTTTTAAAACATCAGAATCTTTGTAGTGGACAGCTATTGGGAAAATTGTAGCCTGGTCATCATTCCAATGAAAAAACTGGACCTCATCTTGCAAAACGAAGGCATAATTTTCAAAAAAGTCAAAGGGTATCACAGCCTCATTTTCTCTAACGTTCTCCTTGAAATAATTGTAGTACTCAAACTGTCTTTGTGCTAAAAAAGAATGTCTCTTCAGAAGCAGCAACTGTTCACACAATGACTCCAAAAAACTCATCGGTAATTTTGGTGAAAGTTTCAAAATTATATCTCTCAACGGATACCCATTGCTTGTATGTTATACAATCTATCATCTCTTCTTCCAACTTTACACCTAATTCTTGTTTCAGATGTTCAACACCAGGACCAGAAGGACATTCATTAAGGGGACAAACTGTACTTGGATCATTACACATTATCTTCATTAAGCAGGACTTGTAGTCGCTGCTGTACCATCACTAAGTGTTATATTTTTCAGTTTAGCCCCTTGTGCTTACACAAGTTTCACATTTTGATGTGTTGTACAAACACATACAGAGTAAGCACCACTTCCTCCAGCTAATACACAGTGCTTGGGTTGCAGTTCAGTGAATTTAGAAAGTCCAATCTTTTCAGTAGGCTGTTTTTCCTGAAACAACTTATACAATTCCTTTAAATTTCCTAAAACTAGTCTTTTTTTTTTTAACTCCCAACTTTTTTTTAAAAAAATGATGAAAATATGATCCCATTCCTGTCCCAATATAAAACTTTCCAGGAATGATGCTACGATATGCAAGTTTATGTGTGATTTTTTTCAAAATTTAAAAAATGACGCTTTTTGAGAAATTCAAGGTTAAGGAGTTCATTGCATGATCTTGGAATTCCAAACTGCCCAAAACTAGTCATATTGGATATCATGTGAAATCTTGTAAAATAATCTATAACATGGTTTTTATTTCATCCACGTATTGCAGTTCTAGCTTGAGTAATAATAGCTTTTGTAATTGCATGTTAGCAGAAAATCATGCTCTTTTCTGAATTTCAGAGGCCTTTAATTTAAAAAATACTGCAGTTAAAAATCTAAAAAATTGGAATTTTTACATCTCTGATAGTACATCAAATGAGCCAAAGGAAAAAATCTAAGAGGGTGAGATTCAAAAGTGCTAAAATTTTGGTTCACTTGACATGGAATGACCCGGAGGCAACTATTTCTGACTGTTTAGGCTATTAAAGCAACTATTTTCCATCCGTTGCTTACTTAACATCCGCTAAGGCACTTTGGATGTCAAATCAAATGTTCTCATTCTGCTCTCAATTGATCCAGTGTCTCAGCACTATGTGACAATCTCAAATATTGAAGATTTCGAAGGAACCTTCTCCTCACTGTATTTTTCCTTACATTACAGTCTTCATGAAAGAAATTACTAAAAAAAAAATTAAATGAGAAATATCCATTTTATATTACAAACTATTCTTGAAAATTGTGTGACTATACATATGTTTGCTGTTGCTGCTCTACGCCTGAAATGACCACCACAAACATTGTAATTGTCAGGCCATCTTAGCTGGTGTGGGACCCCCCCCCCACTCTTTAACGGACACTTTCTAATTCCTATTATCTAGCGTTAGTGAGTTTGTTTGTTTTTATCATCCCTTTCAAACAGTGGGTGAATGTTGAAGTGCTGAGGTGTCTGCTTTTCAGAGGTTTTACTATATTCATATTGCAAATGATATATTTATTCTTGGTTCTTCTTTGTTGTTCCTACTAGATGAATAACCACTAGATTGTAGTTTTTTAAAACTTGTATTAATTTATAATATGTTTAATTTTATTTTTAGTGTTAATTAAAGTATGAAGTGTTCTATTACGACTTTAAAAACTTCGAAGGTGAGGGGATAAAACAGTTTGTTCTGTCCTGAAGATATCAGGCACCATAAAACTGACCATAAAGCAAAGCAATATGAGTCTTAACTTGCAATTTTAAAAAAAAAAAAATCGTTCCTAATCATGGGGTCCCCTCTAGGCACAAGGCCAGATTCAACCAAATCAGTATATTGCAGGCCCTGGCAATTATCATCCACCTCCCGTTGGCTCTCTTGGCTATCAGAATTGTACAGAAACACAAACCATTACAAAATAAACGATAGGGTTCGGTTTTCAAGTATACACCCTGATCATGTAGAGAACAATTTATATGCAGAATGGATAGTTATAAATAAGACTACTGATAAAATGATCTTACAGACTTCTAGAATTTTATTAAATAAATTTGATTTTATGCAAGTGGGTGTTAGCGGTATATTTCAGGGAACTAGATAATCCCAGATTGACCAGGTAGTTTTGCCTTTTTTTTTTAACAATTTTTCATAGCAACTTTTTCTTTTCATACACAAAATTTAGCTATGTGTTTAATAAAATCTATTTGCAAAACTTTTACTCCAAAAGAAAGTAGCATTTTCTTTCAGTTTGAAGCCATTTGTGGGAGTAATGGTGAATAATGGAAGTCGTTTGATAAGCTGTGACTGCTGGAAAATATACAATATGGACAAGACTTTTTACTATCACCAGTCATTCTGTCACCTTGAACCAAGCAAAATGTTTAATTGCGTTTTGTGCTGCTTTGGGTTAGAATTGCAGAATGTGCCATTTTTGATGTTGAGACTCTCCTCCTTTCCATACAAAGAACAATATGTTTCGCAAATTTTAAAATCTCAAAGTAAGCCAACAACGTGTGTACCATGCCAGTAGTAGGTGAAATTTTAGGAAATAACACATTGTGTATGTATGATAACATAAAAATAGATACTTAGATGAAAAATTAACATTTTTTATTAACTACAGTAGAATCTTGATTATCCAAATTTTATTTAACATTACTTACTGCAGTTATTTTTTCACTCATTCAACATTTTCTGAAAAAATGCTCACATTCGTTTTCTAGTCTAAAAATCTGTACAATGGGGTTATAATTAAACTTAGCCTATTTATAGCACCCCGCAGCTTACTTTTACACCTTTCACCAAAATTTGTATACAGACTATCCAAAGGATGGAGAAAAGAAATCTATGAAGAAAACAATTAACTTCAAAGGCGTCCACTAAGAGTGCTTTTTAATGCAATACAGCAGTAGCTACCTATGAAATGACCAACATGTAACACAAATCACATTTTCAACATTTAGTAGCACTTATTGTATCCAAACATTTCCAAATGAACGTTGTGTAAGCAATTACAGTAGAGCAGTACTGAAGGCATACATTAGGAAGACAGTGTGTAAAGAAATGTAACAATCAAGCAACTGTTAATCGTGTACAGGATGATATAATGGATTAATTACATAAAACTTGCCTCAATGGCTTTGTGTGTTGACCATTTGGCAATTGTGTTATGCCTATTGCGGATAATAAAGCTTATAACTATGTGACAGATGTTGCTCAATGTGGCCTCCATCGTTCACTGGTAACAGTTCAAGCTGATGGACGTTATGATCAACATGGATCGCAACTAATCCTCTGTGATGCTTCGCACATGCAGTGTGAGAAAGTCCTTCAATTTGGCTAATGTAGCAACACCTCCATAATAAATGAAATTTTTTAAATGCCCCTATAACCAGAAGTCACACAGAATTAGATCTGGTGAACATGGGAGCCAGGAATTTATAAACCGACGACTGATAACATGCTCACCAGTGAATTGCTGGAGCAAAAAAGCTTTGATAGACCATGTAACATGTGGGGTCAACTATCTCGCTTGAAAATGGTTGATGTAAGGCACTGTAGTTGCAGCAAAACAAATGTCTGGAACAGGGTTGTCGAACGTACAACCTACGGGACACAATCCAGCCTGCTCACAATTGTTTGAAATAAAAAAAATTTAATTTTTTTTTTCAAAAATAAGGAAAAGCCACAGAGACAGCATGGGTGACCCCTTTGTATATTTTAAGTGAGCAAACAAATAACTAGAAGCAACTCTGAAGGGAAGCCTTTTAGTAAGGTGGTTTTTTTTTTTTAATTTTCATGGATCTCGTGAGCCAACAGTTTGTGTCCCACTGCCCAGAAGTGTTGAACAACCCTGAGCTTAAGCAACTCACAGTACCAAGTGAACTGTTAAAAATGAACACTAGCGGCCACATTGTCCTGTACATGATTAAAAACTACTTGATCGTTACATTTCTTTCCATGCTATGTGCATATGCAAAATCCTTTCTTCCCAGTTTCTTTCTGCAGTTCTGGCCTACTGTTATGAATGCTCGCACAGCATTCGTTTAAACTGTTTCGATACATTAAGTACTACTAAATATTGAAAGTATCATTTATGTTACATGATGGTCATTTTGTAGGTTGCTTTTACAGTATTGCGCTAAAAAATGCTCCCAGCAGATGTGGGTTGTTGTTTTTTTTGTAAATTCCTTTTCTGCATCCTTTGGATAGTCTATATACCAATTTTGGTATCAATTCGCTGTATGGCTTAAATTGCAGGGTCCTCTAAATAGGCCAAGTTTAATCAAAATCTCCTTATGTATGTATATATATATAGAAGAGAGGGCAAGGAGGGATATATTGGACTATTTTTCAAAGAAGTTACCTTAATTAATACATACCATGTATATATAATACTTTTGTGATATTTTTCACTACCAACATATTAGTTTAATAGTATGTAATTAAACTTGGTTTTAGATAAATATTATAGCTTTTGTACACTTTTATACTGAACATTTCATTTCTGGATTATCTGGAAATTCACTTTTCGAAATTGGGGTTCTATACAATAATTCTTAATCTATCATATATACCATTAAAGTATATTAATTTTATTATAAACCGTGATCAAATGAATACAATTAGTTCAAAACTTAGTTTTGTGGTGTTTTGAGGAATTATGTTAAAAAATGAACAACCTTGTTTGAAATTTATAATAATTTTATTATAATTTACATAAATGGATGGAATACCTATTCCTGTCTTATGTATAATTAATATTCATGTAAGATATATATATATGTACAATTATTACTAGTGTAAGACCTATGGTATGTACTTGCAATTGTAGAACTGTCGCGTCGAACGTAGAATACTTAGCAACTCTAGGGTAGGGTGTAAAAGAAGTGATTGCAAATTGTAATAAAACAATTTCAGACAAGATGAATGGATGTAAATGTTATATTTCAATTCTAAAGATTTTTAAAAACCATGAATTCATATTAAAAAAAAATTATATTAACCAACTGATACATATATAATGGGTATGCCAAAAGTTTGTAAAAACTTTTAAAAGTCACAGAAAATGAACGAACATTTATAAAGAAGTGTGATTTGCACGAAAGGATTCCTGGGAAAATTGGATTTTTTAGTAGTGGGGGAAAAAAGAGTTTAATTCAAAAAGTTTAAAAGTAGATGGCGCTGACATGCAAGGTATTCAATTTACGCAAATATACAAATCAGATTTGCAATAAAAGACTTCAATGCAGCTGGAATTTTTATTCAAATCCGAAGTATTGCATAACTGGAGAATGTTATCACCAGGTCAACACTACTGATGATGCTCAGCTACCTGAACGGTTAATCAACAACCATTGCATTGTAGCTATGAGTGAATATTTTGCATGGTGAAACAACTGAAGACGAGAAATGGCCCCACGTCATGTGCTGAGATACTAAAGCTCGTTAAAGTGTTTGGAGAAATGGGGAATTTGGGGAGGATCATCTATGAAGTAGAAGATCCTCATTGGAGGGCTATGCCACTGCCGAGGAAGCAGTTATAGAGAATATGGCAGTAGAATTATCCATGGGACATAGCAGTACTTACAAAGCTGAAAAGGTATTGGGTGTACCTGAGACATTGATTCAGCATACTCTATACAGAAAATTGAATTTGTATCCCTACGAATTGTAGTCACTGTACCTATTGTTACAGGAGATACAGCTATGAGGAAATCATTTCCCAAGTGGGCTTCGGCAAAAATAGATAGAAAACCTGAGTGGTTGTTTCACATGTTCTGGATGGATGAACCCCACTTTGCACTATACAGGGATGTTAACTTGCATAACATTCCCATATGGGTGACATTGAATCCCCGTTAGTACACAATGCAGCCTTTGCGTTCCCCCATGTGATAATTTGGTGTGGTTTCAACTCATCTTTCATTATCAGTCCTTTCTTCTTTGAAAAGCATTGTCTGTTATCTGGCTGGAATGCACAATGACTGCTGAGTGTTATCTCACTCCATTGTGTAATGAAGTCATACCTGCATTATACAAAAGAGGTGTGTTGTCTGGTTTACGGGAAAGTGGTTCTCAGCATTTCGCTCCTGTATATAATGAGTAGGCTACAAAAACATAAATAATGCACCTAATTTTTAACAGTAGAACCTCGGTCACTCACCCAAACCTCACTTAATCTAAATTACCTTCTGCGCTATTTTTTAAAATTATTTTTAAGTGGACATTCATTCATTTTTATTTGGCAGAAATGCTTATACAGTGGAAATCGTTTCTAATGAACCCCAGTCATCCAAACTTTGCTTAATCAAAATGACTTCCTTCACTTTTTTTTTTTTTTATAGTGAGTAGACTTCAAAAAACAAATTTAAAAATGTAATATTGAATGTCATTTTGGTTAAGCAAAGTTCGAATGAACAGGGTTCATTATAAATAATTTCCATTGTATGAGCATTTTTGCCAAAAAAATTGAACAAGTGTCTGCTTAAAAATGATGACAAAAGTGGTATAGAAGGTCATTGCAGTTAAGGAAACTTCAGATGACCGGGGTTCATTATGAACATTATCCATTGTATGAGCATTTTTGCCAAAAAAACATTGAATGGGTATCCACTTAAAAGAATAATTGAAAAAAAAAAATTAGTATATAAGGTCATTTCGGTTAACGAAGTTTAGGTGACCAGATTTCTACTGTTAAAAAATTAGGTGTATTATGTTTATGTAGTCATTACTTACCTAGGGGCAAAATATCCCAAGGGCGAAATTCTAGGGGCCACTTTTCTGGATCCCATGTTGTCCACAGTTAGCTTCACGCAGGATGACTCATCACCCCACTACGCCAATGTGGTGAAAAGATTACTGTTCCTGTTGAATACCTTTAACGACGATGGAGTGATCGGTCAAAGCTGTAAGGTTACAGGGTCCACACAGTCATTCAAGCTCACTATAGATGATTTCTGTCTATGGGGGTACTTACATTGCTTGTGTACCATTCCTCCCCTTCCACATTGCCTGAACTCCAAAGATGACACTTGTCATGCCTTTTCTGATATCAATCCAACATGCTCTACGCCGATATCACAAGCATTGTAAGTCACCTTAGGTTCTGTTATGCAATGTTATGGGGGTTATACTGAACAAATGTTGCAATAATAAATCGATGGAATATAGAGTTGTTCTGCTCATTGTCTTTTATGTTGTCAACACCATCTGCATGTAACTTTTTGAACTAAATTTGTTTGACTGCTAAAAAACCTGACTTTCCAAGAAACCCTCTGATGTAAACCACATTTCTTTATCATTATTTTTTCCTTTATTAGACTTTTAAAGTTTTTATAAACTTTTGGTGCACTCGGTAGGAGTGGTTAAAAACACTGGTTGTAACTGCTTAAAACCAGCAGGGCAGAAACCCAGAAAATAATTATTTTGCATATTAAAACTTATCAAAATATCACAAATTGAGAAAGAGAATGTATTTTAAAGTAAAATAGGTTTAGTTACAATGTTTATAGTATTTATTCAAAGGTTACATCATAACAAATTAACTAGCATTCAAGTTCCTGCCGATCTTTTCGATGAAGCAGTCTATAGCAAAAGTTTAGTTTTGCTGCACTGTTTCCGAACTCAAACAATTTCGTAATTTATTATGAATAAATGAAAAGCCTGACAGAAATGTTCTTACAAACTTGCAGATATTATCATCATTTTGTAAAAAAAGTTACAAAATCTCGATTTATATTTTTCTTTAAACTGGACCACCACGTAAAATCTGGGACATTTTTTAAGATTTTATTGGAGTAGTATATTTCAGGAAAAGGAGCTGATTTTGCTCGAAAAGCTACAATGAAAGGCACAAAGTGTGAGATAATGACATAGTAAGGAATTTTCTAACATTTTCATCCTGCTCATGTGACAATTTAGATTACATGTACATTTGATGAAGCATATAAACTGGCATATGATGGATGGTTGGTTGGGTGAATTTTTACCATTCAAGGACAGTAGGGCTCATTCTGTGCCAAACAAGTTGAAAAAGCACATACAGTATACAGCTAGAATATGATACTGAGTTACCTGATTACATATTTTTACTTTTGTTTGATTAATTTTTATGAGATTGTCATCACCCGTTAAGGTGAACCAAATTTCACAAGCATCTACAATAGAAGACTCATTGGGTGGTTGGTTATATTTTTATGGTGCAAGAACAGCAAGGGTCATTCTGCGCCAAACAAGGTAAGACCAACCTTATATACGTAGAACACTCGTCTTTTTGGATCTTATACAGGGTAACAGTTTTTTTTTTATATCTTTATTAATCATTTAATTATGACCTGAAAAGTTCCTTTATCATCCATATCATTTTCATGATCTGCGAGTAACATGGATGTTTCTTTAGGAATAATTCCAAGAAATCTACCTGGTTCTTCCACCTTATATTGCCTGGTATTTGTGGCTTCACAGTATTTATGTATTCCTTTAGCCAAACATCTTGTCTGTAATTATTTCTGTAATATTCCTAAACCAATACTGCATGCTTTACAACAGACTTTAAAAAAAAGTGCCATTACTTGGCTGTAATACAGCTTAGGTTGGTCATAAATTAGCAAGGTTTTTCTTAACAACTAGTCTGTCAATGCTGCTGCTTTTTATTTTATGGCCAAATGTCTAATAAGGTAGAGAAGATGAATATATAAAACTAAATAGTCCAAATTAAGTGGTGTGGACTCCAAAAGATGGTTATTGTAACAAATATTTTATTTATTCTGAGTATTTTTAAAGTACTTTAAATTATTCAAGTAATTAATACAAAACTTTATATACATATATGATTATACAATATATTAAATTATTGTAATAAACATATATTTTGTAATCTTTCATTTACTAAATAATAATATTTTAAGTGCTTTTATTAGTTTCTGCCTGTTTCTCCCACCACCTGCCGGTTAAAACCAGTTTCAACGTTTTTAAAACTAGGAAACAACTTTCTGCCACTGGCACAGCTAAAACTGGTTTCTGCCATCGGAAAGCCAACTCTACTGATCCTACAAATAACCAGTCAATGCTCTTTTCCACTGAGCTATAGGCATTGATCAAGCAACCCTCTAGGTGTCCTATCAATTTGTCGCAAGTAGAATTTGTTGCAGGACAATTCGTCGCATCATACATATTTTGTTATAATTTACAATATATTTATTAAAGATTTGCTTGTAAATGCAGTAGAACCCCAGTCATCTGAACCTCGCTTAACCGAAATGACCTGCTATGCTATTTCTTTTATTTTTTAAAGTGGACACTTGATCACTGTTTTACTTGTAAATACAGTGAAATTCCGGTCATTCAAACTTTACTTAATGGAAATGGCTTGCTAGACTATTTTTTTTAGAGTGAACACTCGTTCAACGTTTTACTTGTAACAAAGCCTCTACCCAAATTTTATTTCAAACTTCCCCGACTTTTCTAGACCAAATCTTAATCGATTTCCAGTCACTAATTACAGTAAACAACACACAATGCATTAAAATTTGCATAATCAAAATAAGTTTCAAGGTTATGAAATTTTAATGCAAACCCATTTATAACTCAATTACAATAAATTTACAAATTCAAAAGCTGTATTAAAAAGTGTATTTCTTTACACTAAAAACTTGCACTAATTAAATATTTACAGCAACATTTCCATTTGGCCCTTTTCAAGTTCATTATAAAAGAGTTTAACTATATAATCGCAAAGCTGATGCTTCATCTTTTATTCTATTTAAAGTGTGTATGAATATAGATAAAGGAAAGGAGATTGGTATGATCAAAATCTCTTACAGATTAGAAAATTTAGCTCAAAACGCCTTTGTCTTTCAAGTTCTAGTTTTTTTGTTTGGGTTTGGGGTTTTTTTTGTAAACATTTTCTTCTAAAAAATATATAGGCTGAATAATTTTATATAAATTATATTAGTTTTGGTGCAAAATGGTAACTTTTGGAAGAAGTTTAGTCAAAAGTACAAGTTTTTCAGTAGGTAATGTGGTATGAAAAGCACAGTTCAGGAAAATTATTTTAATAAGTTATTTATTATAACAATGAATTACGAATTTCCCTGACTTTGGCCTTTGTATTTCAAATTTCCCTGACTTTTCCAGATGAGTAGACACCCTGTTATTTTATAACCACTCTGTATAATCTTTTCTTCACAAAATCGCTTGCATATGGTCTAGCTAAGCTACTTGCTAAATTTGGAGACATTTGCAATGTTAGATCAAGCTACAGGTTGACTCTAAATACGAAGACTTAAATTATGGCCACCCTATATAAAATGGAATATTTCCAAATGGGGCAAATATGGGCAAGGGTTTTTTTTATGTTTTCCAAATGTATAGACACCCTGTTGTAAATACAGGAGGAGCCCGGTAATCCAAACTTCATTAATTGAAATGTCTTGATATACTATTTTTTCAGAGGATACTTGTTCAACGCATTTCTTGTTAATACAGCTGAATTCCGGTCATCCGATAGCAAAGCTCGAATCACCGGAGTTCAAACTATATTTACAAGTAAAACATGGAATATGTGTCCACTTACATAATTTTTTTAAAAAAATAGTATTGCAGAACATTTCAGTTAAGCAAAGTTTGGATTACCCGGGTCCTACTTTATTCCATAAGTAAAACATTGAACGAATATCCACTTAAAAAAGAATTAAAAAAAATAGTCTGGCAGGTCATTTCGCTTAAGCGAATTTCGGGTGACTGGGGTTCTACTGCATTTATATAGCAAAGAAACCTGCAATAAATATATTGCAAATTATAACAAAATAGGTAGGACATGGTGAATTGACACAGAATCCCCCACCCCTCTGTGAGCAAATATAAAGCATCATTATGGACAAGTTCGCAAGTAATGGGACAATGTTTGGACTGCTTTATAAACCAAACCAGCAAGTCAAAGAAGCCAACGTTCTATAGGCGAGACTAACTTCATATTTATTAAAGTCAAACAATTATCATAATGGATGTTGTGGTAATGTTAGATGTTAAATTGGGGTTGTTGGTTTGAACCCCACTAGGCACCGAGAAGTCATCCTTTGGTTTGTGAGTAATTTATCATCTAACGTAGTAAGGAGTTTCCATTAAATGCTTTTTTGAAGCAATGGATTATACCAGAAATTTTCAAACTTTTTTGACCCATGACTCCCTTTACTTCTCAGAAATAGTTGACTGCTCTCGAATCTAAATCACATGTTGTAAATATTTTTTATAAAATGTTGGTCAATGTCACAACGCAATTCGAAAACCCCTGAATTGCACTGATAGCTATGTATTTATTGTACTGAATAGTTTATGATGAAAATTTAATGAACATGGATACTGCAAAATGAATCAAACAAGTATAGACTATTTTTCAAGTATCTGCAAATAAAACTTGTTTTGGTAATGATTACATGCAAGTATTACGATAAAACTTTGTTTATATTATGTTTTTTTTTAAGCATGTCATATTAAAATTTAAGTGGCAATATAATACGTTATTCATATAATTTTAATTAAACTCAAACTTGAATATTATTGTATGTATGTTAAATGTACACACGTTACCTATACAGATTTCAAGATTTCACAAGCCTTACAGATTTTCAAGATTTTAAATTCTAAATTGAATTTAGCAAGTGACCAGATACACTGAGCACTTTCGTCTGTCCCAAACTCCTGATTATATACAAGTCCTACTGTCGTATATATATATGAATTGTGGTTTGTTTTATTCAGAATGGGAAGGGATTATGAACAATTGGAGATTAACCATCTTCTAAAGTCATTCTACATCACTGGTGAATGTACATATATTAAACCTATTTATGTACACACTTTTTAAAACATCATTAACCTTATTTCTTTCCGTAATTTTTACTGGATGATTCAAATACCTTATTAAGAACCTAAATAAAATTACTTCCTATAAAAATTATGAACTTCCCACTGTTATTTACCAATTTATTAAAGCTCAGTTATATTTTCTTCGCAGGTAAGTCATTAATGTGCATGCTTTTTTTTTAATTTACTGTATCTTAAATACATCTTAACTTCAAAAAAAAAAAATGACTCAATTTCCAAGTACCTTGACTCTCATTAATGTAAACATGTAAGGGCTGCCAATTTTTATATGTATAAACAGGAGTCAGCACTAAAAGGAGGACCTACTTCATAAGTTAAAACTTCAAGTTATTCAGTAATAACTTGTTTCTAATATAGTATGTGTATACAATGTAAATACATAAATTAAAAATATTATGAATGTGAATACTGTAGGGAAGTATCTATGCGAAAACAAATACTTATGTACCAGGAGCATATACTTGATATGTGCTAGTACTGTACCTTCTAAATAATTCCAAATTATTTTAATTTGCCATTATTATTAAAGAAGTATTAGAGAGATTCATAAATTCAACAAAACTACATTTATTTTTATTATAATAAATAAAACAAATGCTTAATACTTCTGTCCAAACCCTAAAGAGGAACAAAAACTGAGCCGAAATGGAGATTATTCTGGAATATGGCAACTATAATTGAGAGCTATTCCTTCACCTCTCAATATCACAGCCAACCCATAACACAAGGTTGTCCGTTGCTACATGCATATGATAGAACTGTCTCCTAATGTTTGCTTATAGCCAAATAATAGGACTGTGAAATGACAGCATGGGTTAGATATTCCGTGTCTGATTTTCTCTCAGCGGTGGTATGTGAATTTGTAGCTTTTTTTCCATCCTTGCATTCATCGTTCTATTTCATGTGGCAATTTAGTGTACCACGCAAATATTTTTTAAATATTTGTAATGTTGTAAATATTTGTGTCGTATTGGTGTTATTAGGGTGAATAGTGTTGGTGATTTGTTAATCAGACTTTTTTTCTATACACAGTTTGGAAAATAAATTACAAATAAAAATTATAACGAAGCTTGAAGATGGAAAATCTTGACATAAAAATAAAAACCTGAATATACAAGACATTTTTCAGTTTCACAATATTAAAAAGTAGAATGGTTGACTGGTTGTGAAACAAGGTCTAAACTCTTTTCTTAGCCATGTTCGTTATTTTCTAAGAAGAATAACGTTTGGAATAAATGAGGGTTATCAGATCTTAATAATTTCATGATTTCTCAACAAAAGCACAAAATATCTCAGTCACATATAAATTATTCTTTAAATTTTTGAATGTTTGGTAAGCAGAGAATTGACACACTAATTGACAAATGATAGATTGAGATAAATCAACGTAACAAGAAAATAAAAAATAATAAAGTGTTATTAAAACGATGTATTGACGAAATATATTATCTATGAAAACAAGAGCTACCTTTACTTTGCATGGTTATAATGAGTAAAAAAATTAGACAAGTAAAGGAAACTATATCAAACTTGTAAATTTAATTCGAGAATATAAATCTTGGCTAGATAACCATTTAAATGCATTCAGCATGTTTCAAGGAACATCCCCTATTATACAGAATGGAGTACTTAAAGCTATATCTAACATGATGATGGAATTTATTAAAAAAGAAGTCAGCCTCATTTAGGGCTATTGTTTTAAATAAAACTTCGGATATCACTTGCAAATCACAGATCTTGGTAGTTCTGCGGGTTGTTCTGAAGGAAAAATATATAAGCATTTTATAGGATTTACAGGTGTAAGTTTGGATAGAACATCTGCTGGTTTATTTAATTATGTTGTGAGTATAGTTGAAGAATTTCAGATCTGCAGTAAGTTGGTTAGACAAATTTACAATGGTACTTGTGTGATGAGTGGTCATGTGAGTAGTTTACAGAAGAAAGTGCTCGATAGATACTCTATGGCACTTTTTTATGCATTGTTATGCCCATGTTTCAAATTTAAGTTTGCAACAAGTTCTTTCTCAAATCAAAAAAGTCAGCTTTTTTTTTTTTACTGTAATAAACTATATATATAAATATAACTGTGCTATATAGTAAATTTATCGCTCGTAACTAATGTGGTGTTAGTGGTGGAAACAGGAATGTAGAGGATGAGACTAGGAAGACATCAGTGGTTTTGCCATATGTGGCGGGTGTCTCAGAAAAGCTGTCTCGAATTCTCAGTTGTGTGAATGTTAAGACCTACTACAAACCTGTCTACACCCTGCGTGATCTATTACTTAAAGTTAAGGATCGCGTCCCTGAGGAGGAAAAATCTGGTGCTATTTACCAAATACCGTGTGGAGACTGTGACAAGGTGTATGTTGGACAGACGGGAAGATCGATACGTCTACGAGGGAAGGAGCATATGCGTGCGGTAGCTAGGGGAGACGATTCAAACCAGTTGGCTGAACATGTCTTCAGGGAGGGTCACGAACCAGATTGGCATTCGATGAAAATATTACATCAGAATGTGACGAATCTGGGGAGTAGACTTTTTCTGGAATCATGGGAAACCTACGGTTTGAGGAGTCGTGCAATAAACATCGCAAAACCTCTACCAGAACCTTACAGGATTTCTTCCAAACCTTGAATTGGGGATGTTCATCTAACGTCGTCGGGTGCGGTTGGGTTTCCCCAGTTGGAACTGCTCCGCACCAGATGACGTCAGATGGGGATTCCCAACACACGGGTATATAAGCTTAGGACTTTCACGAACTCTTCATTCTGCCTTCACTTGACAAAGGGAGCAGTTGGCTCCCGAAGCGTAGTGGATTCTAAGTAGCAGGGTTCATACACAAAAATAGAAAAAAAATTCTTGCTTTTCAAGGATTTTTCACAATTTTTTAAGGACTCAAATTGTGATTACCGACATGCATCTAGAAACATGCACCAATTGTTTTAATAGCAAACCACACAAAAAATTTTATATTTTACTAATTAATTCTCCAGTAGAAAATAGTACTGAGAGGAATATATATGGTATAAAATATTTTGTAAACACTCCAACTTTCAATGATATTGTAATTCTCTGAGGATTTATAAAAAAAGTACTCAACTAAACAAGCGAATGACACCAATCTAATATCACTGAGATAATTTTACAACATGTAAAAACAAAAAACAGTTTGCACAAAATCAATATTCCTAGTTCTTACATTATTCCTTCAATAGAAAATGTTAGTCATGACTAATAAGTTAATTGCAACAACAATCAGTATGTGTATTGCATTAGTTCAATTTTGCTTTTAATTCTTCTATTAATTTATCAAGATCGGCAACCTCTTTCTTTTTTCCATTAGCAGTTCTTAAAGTATTAGATTCTGAGATGGAAGTCATATCAAAATCATCTTCAGCTTTTTGAGCATATGTATCAGCTGATTTAGTCAAAGCTTCTATATCTTTTCAATCTTTTTGTTATTTAATTCTTCAATCTGAGATTTATCTATGACCTTCCACTCATTTTCTTTTACCTGATTCTAATTCCTTTTTCTGCAGATTTTCTAAATATAAAGAATATTTCATTCATGCACTAGAAACAGAAGCCCTTAACTCTCTAGTTATTTTTAGTGGATGAACTTCTCCAATATTAGATATACGTTCACATATAAGCCTTTGGGATACATATCTCAATTCTTTTAAGTTCTCGACTTCTATTTTTTTGTTCACACTAAACCCACATTCAAACTCTGCCTGACCATGACTTAACAGTTTTTCAACAACTTTTCGCAGTAAAGAAAATTTATTGCAGTTCATACATTCAAACAGGAATTTGTCCACCTGCATCTTCTGTACATTAAAATTGAAAAATGCCGTCTCCACTGATGGAACTACTGTGGTCAAATAATCAATAAACTGTGCAATAATAGCATCACAGTCATCAGCTTTAACTTGTCCACACTCTGTTAATATGGCCAGCAAAAATCTAAATTTTTTTATGGAGGACCTAACGATATCTGTAGTACGAGGATCTAAACATGATAAATTTCTTACCAAGCTGGATTGGTGATTTTGCTTTAATTTTATTTATTATTAAAATCAAAAAACTTTAAATTCCATTCTGAGGTTAAATACCTGCTTATCACTCACTTTTCTTGCCTTTAGTAAGTCTTTCAAGCATTTTTCGGCATAGAAACCCCAAGTCCATTTTCTCTAACTGCATATGATTTTTGGAGTCATCTACATCAACTTTAATGGTTTTTAAAACTGTGTCAGCAGCTTTTACAATATCAGGCCAAACAAAGCGCTGGAGCAAAACAGTGAGCAATTTGGCCAGATCCATCGCCAAAAAGAAAATCACTGGTTTATTAGTGATAAGATACTAGAAATGGATGTAAAATTTTTGCTATTGAGAGAAACGCTTAACTTTACATGAATCAAAACATCATTCACATTGGACTGGACTGTGGAAAAAGACTTACATTGTAGGGCTTTAATGTCCTTATCTTTTACAGCTGATACATACTTTTTCAAATTTGGCAAAATTTGTAGTAATGTTTCATATACAGTGATATTTTCCAACCATCGATGGCTGACGAACTTTTTTGGAAAACCCTGACTTTGTATTATGTTCTCATAATCCTCTCTTCGTGCAAGGGAGTCTTTAAACAAGAAGTATGAATCTTTAAAAACTCATGTATTTCCCAGCCACTTGAAGTTGATCTGGTTTTAAATGCATTATGAACCACATGCAATCCACATGTGCCAGCATCTATAAGTTGTGTCTTAAAGTCTTTAAAGATTTCTGCTTATAAAATATCCAAAAATTTCAGATTCACATAAGGCCCA
>QLNU02015360.1:94596519-94608506 GCA_006491805.2 Dysdera silvatica | reverse complement strand
AAGAAGAACTGATCAACGATGGACAACAGAAATTCTGAACTGGATTCCAAGAGACCACCGAAGACCTAGAAAACGTCCTCAAACTAGATGGGTGGATGAAATAAGAAAAGAGGTTGGGGTGACGTGGAAACGAATGGCCCAGGATAGACTTGTGTGGAAAGCATTTGGAGAGACCTTCATCCAGCAGTGGATAGATAATGGTTGAATATGATGATGATGATATATATCAGTGCACGCCTCAAAAGAACTGGTGCAGATAATGTCTATTTTTTAAAATATCATTTATCTGTTACCTCCCAGAACATTAATCCATTAATTTCCATGTACTTACACCTTTTTTTACTGTCTTGGAAAACTCTGATTTTCTTCTTTAGACTTAAGAATTTTCATGAAGAACTCATCATGTATACAAACTTGCATCTAAATGACGTAGTTAGGTTGATACGACACTACACAATTGTAACAACGTATAAAGAACAAGAACTTTCATTATTCTTTTTTCTATTTTTAGTGGACAATGGTTGTTTGCGCAATATTGGGATGGTCGATCATAAATTATCGACACCGTATTCACAGAAAGGGGTGCACATATAAAGGTACAAAAATGAACATGTATTTCAATGAAGTACTTTGAAAGAAAGCACCATCAAGAAAATTTTACTAAACATTGTTGACAATTTAGGTTACGAACATATTTGAAAAAATTGTGCCCAACAGATGGCCGTTGTTCAGAATATGTTGTTTGGAGGTTAGCACTAATGTTGATCCTATGGAGCATGTTCAGTTCTATTGATATGTGGCCGATATTTGGAGGTTACCGTTGTTTAGAGGTAACTGTTAAAGAAGGTTTTACTGTATATCTTATTATTTATGTTTAACCACCTAATTTCCAATTAAGCATTAGTTAAACATGAAAAAAAAGGGAAAATAAAGACCAAATGATAAAAAAGAAAGTATTAATACAGACTTATGATCAAAATACAGACTTTTACGTAAAAAACGGACCTGCTAGGAGCCCTGAATATGACTCATCCATGAAGAGTACATTAGAGCATTGCACTTCTGTCCAAGTGGCATGTTGACAACACCACTTTGTTTTCTTTTGGCCTTAGTGATCAAACTTGTTGTGCCTAGTGATGGGAAGCCTCAGAAAAAGCCCGAAATTTTGGGGAAAAATTCTTTTTCAAGGTTGTTTTTTTTTCACAGTAAAAATTGAAAATTTATAAAAATAAAGTAAAATGTTATAAGTTTTATGAAAATTTCATTCTATGTAATGTTCTTTCTTCTACTGTCATACCTATCTATTCAGTTTTTGCAATCATATTTGGGCTATTTTTCAGTGAATTTGTGACACATAGCAGGAAAATGGCACAAATATTTGTAAAAGAAATTATTTCGAAGATGGCTTAAAAATGAAAATAAGAAAAATTCACACGGAAAATTAGACATATAATAGAAATTAGCAAAATTTTTAGACATAAAAATGCAACATACTATCATCTGAAAAATTCTGTTTTTGTATATGTGCAATTTTACTATAATTTTCAATATAGATAACAGTAAACTGAAGTATATAACTGTTATTAAAGGGAGTGAAATACAGTGAAACTCCAATTTAACATTTTCCCGCATATAACATTTTTCACTGGTCCCAAATAATTTCCTATACTTGTAATGTTAAAAAATCCCTGATTTAATGTTATCACTTTGAAACATATTTCACACATTTACCATTTCTTCTGGGAAGATGTCGGTAATTTTGAACAAAAACAAAAAACCTTAAATTCACAAAATTTTTCTGACTCCCCGACAGCAGAACAAATTTCCACTTTGGGAAAACAGGGAATGTACAAACGAAACTAGAAATTTTAGTTTTATGTCGTATAAATGAAGTGCTTTTCCATTAAAATACATAGGAATGAATCGGGACCTAAGCAAAACAATGTATAAATGGAAAAGACATGTAAATGAGGGATGTATAAACAGGGTTCCACTGTATATTAATTTATCAATAAATTCCCATCAAATTTTACTGTAAAGTTTATTGCTAAAAAGAGTATACAGTGGGGGGGCAGTCGAAAATTGGTAACCTGATTCCACATATTGCTCGGAGTTTATTTTGCTCTTAAAAGCAACATATTAAAATTTAAAAAGTGTGCAACCTCTACCCCTTGCCCAATCATTCACCTATTTGAAATTTATATTGGAATTTTGTATCAGAAAATGTTCAATGATAAGAATGGAGTACTTTGTGTAATATTCAAACAATTTTATGCTTGCATACATTTTTCCTCTTTCTCTCCTGTCTTTAGAAAAGTTAACTGCATACGGAGCTGGCCCTAGGAATTTTGCCGCTGTCCCCTCTAAAACTTTCTAGTCTAGACCAATTTTGCCGCCCTTCAAAATTAGTCGCCCCATGCAAGTGCACATGTTGCACCTTCAGCAGAACCGATCCTGACTACAGGTCATAGACGCTCATATCGGGAAAAAGGCTCAAGCCTTCCCTAGCCGTTTAAAAATTTGATTCGCTCGAACCTGCTATGCATTTACTTTCAAAAGTTTTACAGTCACATTTTAAAATAAGGTACTTTTTAGCTCATTACTAATTGTCAAGCAATATCAATTATTTTTGTAGCGTTTTGGTCTTTTGTAGATTCACAAAAATTCTCAACCGCTTTGAGAAGGAGGAGGTAATTTTTCTCTCAGAAGTACTTGTATGGGCTCCCATGCTGCAGGTCGCTTTCGTTAAACAAAATAAAGGTAGTCATTAATTGTAAATGAAAGATTCATCAAATGAACATTTAGTTTAAACATCATTAGCTTTTCCAATTAAATACAGGTAATTTTTTCTTGATTCCTGTACGTTTAGAATGAATTTATGCCTGTTTCTGTAACCCATTCTCTCTCTCTCTCTCTTGCTGCTTGAGTCACTAAATTTATAGCATTTTCTACACCTTGGCTATGACAAGAAAGAGAGATAATTAATAGTGGTCCTGTTTGAGTTTGAAGGAGATCTTTATTTGTAAAATTTTTTAGAAGTACAGGAGGCGTAACAATTTCACTGTTCCAATTAATCATATTAACATAATCCTCTGCGTTAAAATTGAGGGGTTTTGGCAATTCAAAGTTTCTTATATCATCAGAGCTCGTGTTTCTATCTTGAGTAACTTCCTGAATTGCTTTATCTCTAACCTGCTTTCTAGAATCTGTCAGCATGGATAGTAGAATATTCTCAGGATGAACAAAAGAAGAGTTATTTTTCAGTGATATTTCCATAATTTCTCTGTGTTCTTTGTCCAAATCTTTAATTACATGCATCATATACCAAAGGTCATACCTTTGACTGTGTTTTAATCCAAAACCAATTTTACGCATAAACTTGCATGATGATTTTGACAAGGTCTGTAATGTTTCTAGATGGGTTTTTTACCGAAACATATAACCGAAAGATCCTATTAACTTGTGTTAGCCACATTGCATGATGTATTTTGCATGGTGATTTTTCCGCTAATTGCTTTGAAACAAACCTGGACTGTATGTTAATGCACGTTTCACATAAATATTTATGGCCACAACTGAAAGTAAGATGCAAAAGAAAACTTTTCCCAAATAGTTTGCACATCTTTGGCAATGATTCTGTAGCATTCTTTTGCTGTTCTAGAAGCATTTGCGAGTTCACGTTTTCCTATATACAAATAATGACGAAAGACATTAGCTATCGAGGGGGTTATCGATGGTGGAAATTCTGTAGGTTATCTGAATGCTGAATTGAGCGTTTTGCTTCTGGTTGCTATTTTATGTGTTTGAAAATTCTGGAAAAACAAATGATCAATTATGTTTTTATCATAGTACCATTTTCAAAACAATTCTAAATTATTCGGAGCTTCAAATCTAAATTTGTGTACAAAAAATAAGTTTTTCTTAAAAAGGTAGAAGTAAATAACATGTGTTTGAATTTTTAAACAAATATCATTTACTTAATAAAATTTGGTAAGTAGCAATTTTCGCCACCAGGACTAGCCAGTAAAAATAAACATAATACTGCAATTTAGGCAATAGCTTTTCTATTATGCTGAAATTAACGAAGTAGCACATTTTGTCACATGTTTGGACCGCATCTATGAAACCAATATATATCACATGCAAATTAAACAGAAAAGACATTATGAATTATGTAGTAATTAACATTTAATAATTTTTTATATTTTTTCTGAATCTTAGCTATACTGCACTTGCGAAATGCATATAACTTTTCCTACCGTCAAATAATGACTTTATGAAAGCCCTGGTTGTGGCAAAATAGTGTATTCATTGTCAACTTCCAATATGGAAAATATATTGGAATAAATTAGGTAATTGACATACTAATGCAAAAATATAAATAATGTAATTAGCATTGTTAATAAATAAGCATTTACCTTAAAGATTTTTAATATTTAAATGGAAATTACTAAGTGATTCACCATGTGCTTATTCATCATGATGCACCATTTTATTCTTCATTGGAAATATACTCGGCCAATATTCACCGTGACATATCGTTTTGGATGACTTTATAGCCCATTAAGTGGTTTATTTGTTAGTACTGACAATCGCAGAGATGAATGACAAAACAGCAAGAAATCTAACGCCAACAGTGTCTAACTTTGGACATTGCATTAGAAGGGGGGAGGGTGCATGGGATGGAGGGTGTTGCACAACATTTAAATTTGGATATAATGCTTAAAAGACCATTTGTAACTCTGTGCATAGTGTGGAATAAAGAAATGAAAATTTTATGAACGTTTGACCCCCTCCCAATATACACATTTCATTCGATAATAATTACTGTAGTAGTATTTTATGACACCTTTGGTGAAATCATTATTATGACACGGCTGCATCGATCAGGAGTACCCGAAACCATAAACTTAAATTTTGACTTTATCTTTCTCACTTAATTCATACACACACCCTATATATATATATATATAAAAATCAAATACAGAAAAATATGATCAGAAATTATTTCAACACAAATAAATATATGTGCATGCAAAAGCTAGTTAATATGAAATCATTCAATGTTTTTTAAAGGACTCCACATTCTATACCTACTCTTTAAACCAAAAATCCCACCAAATGTATTATTAAAATCAAATAAATTAGTACCCTGGTATGCATCTTTAACAACCAACCAACTTTATTTAGTAAATTCAACTATTAATTTAAAGTAACATCTTGCAAGTATAAGTAGTGTCAATGATATAAAAAAAAAAAATATGTCATGAAAAACATGTAAAGTATGTCATGCATTTGTTAATGGAAATAAGATTCTATACAGGGTAGTAAAGTCCTTATACACGCAGATAACTGTCGAACGGAGAGAGCTATATGTATGAACGTGATGTATAGGTATAGTAAAGTGACTATGCGCTACAAGGTGAGACTACGTGCAGCACCCCTAGCAGCTCTAAATTCTAAATTTTTCTGCTATCTCGAAAACTATTCAAGATAGACGAAAACGGTTAATTATAAAGTTGTTAAACACCAGCTAGTTAGTACGAAATGACTTTTTTTCACCACCTTAATAGGGCAAAAATAGTGATTAGGAAGTCTAACATCATCAGTTGAAATTACATACCTAGCGGAAAAATTCAGAACGTAGATCTGCTATCTCGAAATCGATTTAAGAAACGGAAAAAAAAAAGTTAATTCCAAAGTTGTCCAGCATCACTGATGCAGTACAAAATGGTACATGAATTGCGGGAATAGAACACGTCAAACGCTAATATGTGGGTATTTGGTTCGGCAAATGTGAACAGCGTATTACTGTATGTCATTATGTGTGCTCGATGTGGCCACCATCGGCTGCAATACACGTTTGTATCCTATAGAGCATTTATTCTCGCACATTCAGTAGCATTGCAGACGTGACGCTTGTACAGGCATTGGTAATGCGACTGCCGACATTGTCCACAGTCGTCGGTTAGGTGTGATAGGCGTATTTTTTGAGAAAGCTCCAAAGGAAGAAATCCAATAGTGTAAGGTCTGGTGAGCCAGCTCACACTACCACCCTAGCCAATGACCTGTTGGCGGAAGGTTTGGGATAATAATAATTGTACTTCTGTTGGATGGTGAGGAGGAGGAGGAACGCCGTTATGTTGGAACCACATGGTTCTCCGCTCACTCAATGGAACATCATGCAAAATATCCGATAGTACGCCATGTAGCAGCTGCAAATATCGACGTCCCGTTAATGTGCCCTCGTAGTACATAGGTCCAGTGAGTCTGTTGTCGCACCACACATTAGCAGACCACTGCACCTGATGTCGGACTGGTCGTCTCCATAAAGGATTTTCGAGAGCCCAATAATGTCCGTTGTGTCTATTTAACACCCCGTTGCGGGTGAATTTTGACTCTTCCGTCCAAAGGACATTCGCTAAAAAATTCGGCTGCATATCTAAGGTGTTCATAACAAAGTTGCACCAACAAAAACGTCGCTCAGCATCCCCTGGAACTAGTGACTGCAGCAGTATTCCATAGTAGGGGTGAGCTCCCACTTGCTGCAAGATTTGCCGCACACGGCCGCCTGTTAGGCCACACATCATACCAACTTCTCTTGAACTGCACCGTGGGTGGGTTAAAACATAAGCTAAAACGTCCTCTGGTTGCACACCCTGACTTACACCTGCGGGAAAACCTGAATGGGGACAAGGTGTAATGCTACCCGTCTCTTTCAGCCATCGAACCACATTAGTGATGGTCATTGCAGTCGGATGGGGTCCCAAAATAAAACGTACGGCATATTGTCATGCACTTTCTCTTGCATTACGACCACATTCCCCATATAACAGCACCATCTCGCAATACACGTTGTTGGAATAATTCGCCATATACTATGTAACTACAGACGTTTAACGCACGGTTTCACTTCTCACACTGTCTTACACTCCTTGCCTGGTCACTATTTTATGCTTACCGATAACGTATCACGTAGCGTACACATTTGCATATCATGCGCTTTGTGACGAGATTGTGTGTGCAATGAAAGTATCGCCCCTACCCGAAGCTTCTCCTCCACGCAGAGCTGTACGAAGGGAAAGCTGTCACGCAGGGGCGTCCTGTATCCCTTAAACTTCCTAAATCACGATTTTTGCCCTATTAAGGCGGTGAAAAAAAAACAAAAACAATCGTTTCGTACTAACTAGCTGGTGCTTAACAACTTTGTAATTGACTTTTCCCCGTATCTTGAATAGTTTTCGAGATAGCAACTCTGAGTTCTGGATTTTTCCGCTAGGGGCGCTGCACGCAGTCTCATCTTGTAACGCATAGTCACTTTACCATACCTATATATCACGTTCATACATATAACTCTCTCCGTTCGACAGTTATCTGCGTGTATAAGGACTTTACTAACCACCCTGTATATAATGCACATTAGGTTTAAGCATAAAAACTAATGGTCATGTTGATTATTATTTTAATGGTAGTAAAAGTAGAGCAAACAAAAGCAGGGATAAAAAAAGTGCATATGGATCTAACAACGATGTAAGGTGAGTTATATGACTTAGATAGTTTGAAGGAGAGATGAAGGTAGGATTTATAAAAAAAAAAAGAGTGGATAAAAGGAAAAAATCCACTGTGGTGGATTTTTATTGGTACTTCATAAAATAGGGTGGGCCAGCATTCTTGCAAGCAAATGACCCTAAGAATTCTATTGATAAAATGACGTGGGGTAGAGGTTCTTAAACTGTAGAGCCTGATTCCTACTTCCCTGCGAGTGTTGAACACTACAGTTACTCAATAGTATGGAGATTATTTTCCCACATAAAACTATTTTTAACTGGAGCTAAATTAGTTGCAGGAAAAAAAAAAGCTGATTGTAGAGAGCAATCTATTTATATTAAATGCATTTTTATTAGACCCATATTTTATTCATGGCATGGAGGTAGAAGGCTAGAAAGGTATAAAGTTTGAAAACCACCAACATAGGGAGATATGATTACAGTGTGCTGAAAGATGAACAACATAACTGCAAGCATATATCCTCAGGTAGAGTTCTATTTTTAGAATTTCTCTCTCACCACCCCACTCCTTCCTCAATGTGTGTCATCACCCTTATCAATCCTAACTCCAACTATTTTTAGAATAAAGAGGAGGAAATAGTGACTTTTCATGGTCATCACTAGTGAACCTACACTGGAACTAGTTACTCATGGAGCACTTCTCTTCATGCAATATCAGCACAAATGACCATACTTTGAATTCTCTTTTATCAGTGCTGAAGGTGGTTGTTTCCAGTCCATTCCTTGTTCACAAGCAATAAAAATTCTGTGGTTACTAACCAATCGTCACTTTAAGCAAAATTAAAATTAAGCTAAAAAAATCAATTTAAGGAAAAGTGTGTAGATATATTTAGGACTAAGAAGGGAGATATTTACATTGCCTCTTTGTGTTTTGAGACAAGCTCCCTGGATCTGGGAGAAAACCAGGAGGAGGATGGAGTGAGGTTGCTGAATATGGAACAAAGATGAAATGCAGATATTATTGTACTGTTATCAGCAAAATAGAAAGGATTGAACATTAACAAAAATATTTTTAGAAAATCAAAATCAAATGTATCCTGTGTGAATTATGATACTGATGATACAACCCCCAACTCCAATGAACTGAAAGCTCTGAGGAAAGTAGCGAAAATTGTTGATTCTATGTGTTTAAGAAATGAATTACCATCCCAAGATACATCAAGCCTCTTTCAAGAAGCCAAACCCTCAACTATTATTATGCTCTCATATGGCATGATTAAAAATGCCTCGCAAAAATTAGCACTTGATAAGGAGATTGACAGATTTTTTTATGTTAACAATATTACTCTTAGTATTGCAAAAAGTAGAGTTCAAGGAAATGTTGCAAAGTTTGCGACCAGGGTATGTTCCTCCAAATGGAGAACAGTTATCTGAAAAGTTCCTGTATATATAATGGCATTGAAGCCAGTTTTGTAAAAGAACTCTCGGGTGAAGTGACTCTTACACTGATTCTAGATGGCTGGTCAAATATAAAAAATGATGCAATTTCTGCATGTAGTATTCAAACAGGGAACAACTCTTACCTTTTCAAAGCAGTTGATAGTAGAGCAGAAAAGAAAACTGCATGGTATTGTGTTATGTTTGCAGAAGCAGCAATAAAAAAAATTAAAGAAAAATATGGTAAAGACATTTTTGCTATTTGTGCCGACAATGAAAAAATGAATAATATAAGTAAAATACTAAAAAGCAAATCACCCTAATCTAATTATCTATGGATGTTCATCTCATATTTTCAATTTATTTATACAGGAAATAATACCTAGTGGGTTAATAAAATACATAGTGGAAATGCGAAAAACATTTCAAAAACAAGTATAATATTCACGGGTAGTCGAAAGAAAAAAAATGGTCTAATGCCACAAGGTGGAAATCCATGGAAAAATGTTTAAGAACTTTCACTAATAACTTCCCTAAATACAGTGAAATACATTTTAGACATTTGGGAGATTTTGATATAATCAAGTTGAAAGATTTTTAACTAACATTAGGCTATATTCTGAAGATTCGAAAAAATAACTACGTACAGGGTAGACGAAATGTCCCTTTACATGTTATTAGCATAGTACAGTTAGACATGTAGATAAACATTGTTATGGATACAAAAACAATAAAAAAAACTATTTTTTTACTATTTTTGAGCAGATTGATTCTTTATTACTATTTATTATTAACATTATTGTTGTTCTGTTACAGATTTTTGAGATAAGAATTTCCTACCATAAGCTGAGTCTTGCATATGTCACGTTCACTTCGGTTAGTGTGAGAAGCACGTGGCAGAAGAACATGGTCCACTAACATTCAGTTGAAAAAGTTAAACCATGGCAGATACAAGTGCTTTCACTGTTGAAGAGCGTTTGGTAGCTTCTGTGTGGGTTGACGAACATCAGAACACAAAGAAGACAATGACAAATGTTTTGAGGGACTTCGCTGTGCGGTTTGGAAAACTGCCATCATCACAACCAACGTTATTCGCATGGGAGAAGAAAACATTTGCGACGGGAAGTGTTCTCGAAGGCCTACGACTAACACCGAAACTTGTGCTGATGTGGCAGAATCAATTGAACAATCGCCGATGAAGTCAACCCGTAAGCGGGCTGCAGAATTAGGCATCCTGCAATCGATTATGCGAGACCACATGCGGAAAGACTTGAACGTTTACTATCTTCGGCCATCCTCAGTGAATGGTCTGTGGAGTGATAGTGATTTCTAGCAACGTGTGCATGTATGTGAGATGCTGCTCGCATGCTTCCTGCATGCAAATGATCAAAAAATGTTTTATTCTTTAACGAGTGTGCAATTTATTGCAGCTAGCACAGCTATCTTCACATGATTAATACATGGTTGCTTCCAGAATTAACGGCAAGAGGAATAGCTGACATCGTAATACTTCAACAGGTTGGCACTCCACCACACTTTGCTGTGAGTGTCTGCAAATGGCTAAATGAACTGTTTCAAAACCGCTGGATTGGATGTGGATCACGAGGCCTTCCAGCACCATTGCTATGGTCTCCACGAAGCCCAGACCTCACCACACCGGACAATGCACTATGGGGCATAATAAAAGATGTTTCTAAACAATGATAGGTGAACGACGATTAACTGAAAGACAAAGTTCGCATGGCATTTGAAAGGATCACCCCTGATATGCTGCAGCGGATGCACACAAGAAAACGGTGGCGCATCATCCTTTGCATCGAACATGGAGGGGTGCACACTGAAGTTGTTGATCAATGAACCTTTGTAACAATGCTAATATGTTCTTCACAATAAATGTTAATATTAACCATTGTTTATTCGAAATAAATGTTCAAATTTAAAAAAAATATACTGTTTTGTATTCATAACTTTTATTTCAGAATGTTACATAATTTATATATAAGTTACGTTTTGCATATTCATTAACATGTAAAAGGGGTTTTCACCCTGTATATTAACTATGTATATTTTAACAAAAAAAGTATGTGACAAAAGGAGGACAGCAACTAAAAGGAACTGGAAGAAAAATGGATTGGGGCAAGAATAGTCCCAATTAGTGAAAACATAATCCAGTATTGATAAATATACAAATATCAACAATAACCCCACCTAAAGTTTCCAAATACACCAAAGTGTCAAGTATTTGACAAACATAATCTGGAGTAGCACCTAGAATCCTCGCTAATAGATTGTAAACAAATTGTTAAAACAAGATACTGTTCAAAAATAAAGGGAAAAATATACCACATGCAAATTACAATAAGAATTGTCGGTGTTACTTATATGGAAAGCATCCCTTGGAGCAGGGGTTGATAAATCCAAAGCGCCTGAAAAATTTTACCTGGAACTTGAATTTTAAAATTCAGTTCTAAAAATATTTTTTTAATATTTCAAGTTCCCTTACAGAAATTTCAGCACTATCGTCAAAACGCCAGAATCACAAATGAAGTCATAGATTGCTTTGTAACATCCACGAAAAAATGTTAAATCAAAAGTTAGGACCAAAATTCTTGCATTAAATGAGTTGCTCAAAAAATCACGATTTCCAATTTTAGAAAAGCTCCTCAGTATTGTAGCAATAATTCCTGTATCAACCTCCTCACGTGAACGAGGTTTCAGTAGGATGAATGTCATACAACACAAACTGCGAACCTATCTAATTGTGAAGAACTTAAATGACCTGATGATGACATCTTTGAATGGGCCTCCAATATAGGACCTTCATCTAACCAAATCCATTGATCGTTGATATTTTGATGGAAAATCAAACAGACACATATAATGTAATTTTGTAAGACTGGGTGGCAGCGAACTGATGGCTATTTAGGTTAGTGCCTGTTAGAAAATTAACTACTTCTAATCCAATCTCGTACTATATATCTTGTATAATATATATACAGTGGTATAGCTCTGATGAAAGACGTGCCCTGGTCCTGTTTAATA
>QLNU02015360.1:94575396-94596419 GCA_006491805.2 Dysdera silvatica | reverse complement strand
TGGTTCATGTTTAACATTCTGGAAAAAGAATAAATATTGCTGGATATTTTCTTAAACCAGTGAATCCCAACCTTGTGATTCTACGGTAAGGTGTTAACACTTTAGTCTAGTGTGTCGTTCACCGGGGTTCAACTTCAGTAGTACCGAAGAGCGTGTGCCATTCTTTTCTGTCCAACGTCTAACATTATCCTGAGTTCCCTAAGCAGAAAGGAATCGGATGTATATTGGAAAACTGTAGGTTTCGGCCCAACTTTTTATCAAACGAAGTCTTTCTGTGCTTGATGAAGAAAACAGCGATTCTCGAAACATTTCGAGATTTCTCTTTTTTTTTTTTGCTGTTAAATAATTCTTAAATAAAATAAAATATATTAACACAGTAAATAAACACTTTAAACTGTGTTAATGTGTTTTATTTTATTTAATATTTTGCGCAGTGTGTCGTTTCATCTTTACTATAAATAATTCTTATTTAGTTTTATTCTTTTCCTACCACTTTCTACTTACTTTTCCTTTTATTTATTTATTTATTTCTCTTTAACTTTTTCTTTTACTTTTTTCTTCCTTTCGTTATCTGTATTTTCTTTTCTTTTTCTGCTACTTTACTTATTTATACTTTTTTTTTCGTATTCAAATCAGTGACAAATTTTTACTTATTATAGGCAAACTTAATCAATCGTTATATTCTTTCACTTGGCTATTCTTGGGTCGTGAAAAATACAAACTTTTACAGGCCTCGGGTTTTTTTAATTACCGTGCAGAATTTGCGGACCCAATCAAGGAAATGGCGACTTTATAATTTAATATAATCTGTTTATACTAGTATAGTAGAAACAGCTCATCAGCGAACACTCGCTGGATAGAAAAATTTGTCCGCAAGAAAGGTATCCCATAAAAAAAGAGGCATTACCGTGAAGGAAGTTTCTTCATTTGCAATTTTCAACTTGCCGCAAAAGCAGAGCAGTGTCTGTTATGAAAGGTTTTACAGCATGGTGTTTCTGAAAAAGGATAAAATCAAAACATGATAAGATTCTTCAAGCAAACCTCAGAAAAAAGAAATCTCCTCCTAAGCAAACCTCGAAAAAATGCCTAATAAGCATTCATCTATAAAATACCAAAACTTCATCATTTGGTATCCTTTAAAGTAGACTTGTTTTAGACATACATCTATATATTTACAACATGTGCTTTACAAATTTCATGGGGAAAAACCTTCACTTACGACAGAGAACGGCAAATATACTTTTTAAATAAAAAGCTGTTTTTTATCTAATTAGAAGAAATTGGAAGACTGTGTCTGACTTCAAAATAAGGAGAGGGGTGAGGGAATGTATAAAAAGGAATGGAATACTTTGCTATCTACACATTACATTAATTTATAAATCTAACAAACATCTATCTGCAGAATAGAGATATTACCTATTTTTTCCTGAAGCAAAATATAATTTAAATTTCATACTTCAAGTTATAGAAGGTGAAATATATATGTGTGTGTGTGTGTGTGTGTGTGTGTGTGTGTGTGTGTGTGTGTGTCGGATTTCTACAATCCAATAAAAAAATAGATTAGTTGTTCGATGAAGTACTACACAAACATAACTTGTAACGATAGGAACTTTGACTTGAGACCAGTGTACGCGTAATTCGTTCTAGGTTTGTTTTTCTACAAAACTAACCTTTTGTTATTTTCGTTCCATTGTTTCCGCAGAATCGTCTTGGCTCAAACCGTGTAGGCGCTTAGGCGAAGAAAGCCAAGGCCAAGGTACGTGGCATTAACAAAGAACCAAATCCAAGTAAAAATCTAGGGTGGATATTTTCAACTTGAAGCAAAGGTGAACCGATGTAAAGAAAACAACGTGTTTCGCAATATACAAACACAAGCCTGAAAACAAACCCAAGACATAACACATTTCTGATATCTTTTTGAAAAAGTCTGCGAAGTTCAAAACAAACTTCGGCATGAGACAAGATTTTTAATTTAGGTTGACATGAAATATGTTTATGTGTTGGAATCCTAATCACTACCTACATCTATAATAAAATTATGGGCTAATCAAAATTGTATTATAATATGACGATTTTTTATAAACCTTACTGAACAGGGGTGGATCCAGAAAAATTTTGGGTGGATTAAGAGCAGAACACGAAAATCAATTTTGACCTATTCCTGAAAATCCTTAACAAATTCCGTTTCCATGAGCATTTCAATCCTAAGTTTTAAAAAAAATTAAATTTGGAAATGATGTTAAATTAGAAAAAAAAAATTGATAGCAGTTAAAAAGAAAACCAGAGATCCAAAAGGATGCAGGATGGCTAGGAGTTTTGGAATCCCACTTATGAGGAAGGCCATCACTGTGGCTCGATGTATTTTTTAAGTAACACTCTGGGAATTGGAGAAAAACAATAAAAATGTATGAGAAGAATTGGAATTAAAGGACATGGGGGCCTGCTCTACGAGGAGTTTTGTGGTCCATCGATGAGAAAGGGTCCCTTGCCTGGTAGGGGCTTTGTTATTTTTTAATCAAGACTATGAAATTAGACCAAAAAACGATAATATTAAAAAAAAAATAGAAGAAAACAAGAATCAAAGTAAAAAAAATGCATGTAAACAAAAAATTGCCAAAATGGAAGCGGTTACATATTGTAAGAGAGTGCCGATGAATCCCCATGCTTTGTCGCCAACTTCATTTAACGTCGCCAAAACTCGTGTTATACTCCAAACATGAATTGGAGAATTTTTCGAGCATGACTCCGCCCCTTTCATGTGTACCCAGTGCATGCGCCCTGGTTATGAAGCGGATGAGTATAGTGCCTTTATCGCCACTTTTTTATGCTAGGGGTTGTTTTCAGGCATGCTGTTGCATTTGGAAATGGCTGAACAAATAGGGGTTTTTTTGGGGTTTTTTCCCATGAAAGAATTCCATCAGCAAATAACACCATTTTGATTTATAATTTGTGGAGTTAATGCGGAAACAGCGTCATGCCGATAAGCCAGAGAACAAGTTTTCGGCTTTCTTGGCAGCCATTAAGATGACCATCCAACCCCATACCTCCAATGCGGAAACGTTGACAAGTACTTTAAAAAACGTCTGTTTAATAAAGAATGGACAAATTGAAGTTTCACAACGCATTAATGAGATAGGTCCCTCACAGGTACTCGAGTGCTCTGTGCTTATTTTTTTGCCACTAGTGCAGAATCCATCACAATGGGCTTTTTTAATGAGAAGTGTTTCCAACATGCAAGGCAATAGTGTGCTGACTTGCCACCATGTAGTTTATATCATGTTACAAGGCCCTGCTTCCTCCTCTTCTTCCCTTTCCTCGATTCAACGAACTTAAAAAAAGGAGTTACTAACCTTCCTCATTTTTTCGTTGGATGTGTGGATGTATACCCACAAATACGTCAGAGACAACACCTCAATCATACTTAGTTGTCTTAACTGAACCATGAACTCTTTCGCACCGACCTATCTCTATCATTTTCATTTTCACCCTTTTTTTTTTGCTACACCGCCAGTGTAAGGTGTTGTTGACATTAGGTCTATCATATAATCTAATTTACTCCTTGCAAACCAGCCAAAATAACAAAGCACGTTCAAATGCTTTTAGCACCTCTGAAGAAAACGTGTGTATGACGTCACAAGTCCACCTATAGTGATTTTTCTACTCTTTTTCTAGAGGAAAGAAGCATGGTTGTGACGGATTCTGTACTGTCACCATTTTTTGGTGACACTACAGATGAATCCCCTGTTTTGTCGCCAACTCGTCTCCAAAACTAATGCTATACTCTTAAAAGGGAGGGAAAGTTTTGTGAAGCGTTAAAAATGTACGCATGGTAGCTATAGTGTCGTATCGTCGGTTTGTGACGGTGGTGGTTTGTGAGTTGTAGGGATAGGATGAGCGACCATTTAAATGTATTTATTTTTGTAACAGATTGGAATTGATGGTATGTTTGGGATGGAGAGGAGGTAGAGGCAGAAGAGGTTTGAGGAGGTATGGGGAGAAGAGGTTAGAGGTATGGAGGGAAAAAGGAGAGATGAGTGGAATGTGGAGTATCGCAATGTCGGCGATGAAAAGCTGTTGGACTCGTACTTCGCAAATCGGCATTAATTAGCTGTACTCATACTTCACAGAAGATAAGGGGAAGGGGAAGAAGGCAGAGGAAGTATGGGGGGAAACGTGGAGCATCGCAACGTCGGCGCTGAAAAGCTGTTTGACTCATACTACGCAGAGTATATGTGGAGGCGGCGTCACAAAGACGAAGTGGAGGAAATGATTCCAAAAGCCATAAAAAATCAGACGCTTAAAGACAGAAGTTTTTTTTTTTTGTTAAAAAAATCTGAAAAGAGTATAATAGGTAGTAAACTCAGTATAACAGGTAATTACTCCTTAAAAAAACATGGCGGCCTGGAAACCAGCGTGTGATGACATAATCCGGGAAGGAGGTTGTCACGGCAGGGTTTCCGCTCCTTGGCGACAAATCGCAATGGGACACGTGTAGTATAGCTCATTTTTATTATGCAAGCCCATAAACAAGCAAAAACAACCCTCTGGACACTTAGGCAAGGGAGTAATACGCAGTCACACCATATTTTTATATTAAAAGGGTAAAATCAGTATTAATACGAATAGGTAGTAAATTTGTAAATAAGCATGGTGACTGGAAATAAAGCAAACGTTCAAAATGAATCACGATATCATCTGGTAAGGAGGTTGCCATACCTTGGTGACAATGAAAGCATGAGATACATCTGTACTGTGGCCAAAAAAAATTCCCCCTGTAATCTGCCTTAATAATGCCCTTAGTCCTTTATAGTACATTTATAAAAAATCAAGGCTAATCCATCATGGCGGCATTTAGAAAAGAGGGTAAAAATTTACAATAAATTCCGTTCGCCAAAACTGATGCTATACTCTTAAAACTAAATCCGAGAGCTGTAAACACCGCGCCTGCGCATAAATCCCAGCATATGCACACTAGCCCATAGCTGGAGACCAGAACGTCTGATGTGCAATCCTTCTGCACATGCATGGACTTCGCAAAAATTCCTATCAGTGTTTCCATCCAAAAATAGTTATTGACTAGAAAACTAACATCTGACGAGAAGAGAAAATAGCTTAGAGAAGATATTTTAGCAAAAATATATTAGAGGAAATATTTCAAAAAAAGTATTTTAGAAGTATTTTAGAGGAGGTATTTCAAAAAGGTATTTTGAGGGTATTTTAGAGGAGATAGTTTAGAAGAGGTATTTTGGAGAAGATATTTTACAGGAGATATTTTAGTAGATCTAGCCATTTTTTAGCAGATCTAGCTAATTTATTTATAGCCTATTTCAGCATTACTAGTATCTAAGCAGCGACATGCTTGCATTTACAAAGTCCACGCACATGTGCAGAAAGATTGAACACCAAACGTTCTAGCCTCCCGCTATGGACTATTACGGTCATTAACGTGGATAAAAGGAAAACAAGATACATTTACACAAACACTAATGGTCATATTTAACAGTGGATTCTGAAACGTAAACGTAAGAATTATTCCAAACACTATAAAACTTGTAAATGCTAAACCGTCATGGCAACCGGAAATAAAGCAAACGCAGGGAACAGCAGTCCAACAAGGAAATAGTGCACAACCCGACAAGGAAGTTAGCACGCCTTTGGCAAAACGGAATTTATTGTAAAGGGAAACCAAAAAAAAGTTTGTGACCAAACGATGGATTAAAATGCAGTCACTCCGATGTGGTGGTAATACCAAGATTCAGTGTCATGATCCAGAAAGGTATTGGGAGATTCTCCCCCCCCCCCCACACACACACAAAACGTTCTCTGATACAAGTACCATGGCAAAAAAAAAATGGGGTATCAGATAGTGATTTCCCGTTATGGCAGGCATGCATGCCATGATAGTGAGTTTAGAAGTCGCCAAACAAGTTTCCTGTATAGCAGAGTGTTACTGCAGTCCAATATTATCGAAAATATGCAATTTCCAAAATGGCGGAGCCGTGGTATATCTGCATCATGATGAAAGATTTTGAAACGTTGCCACAGTTACTGTAGTCTGGAATAAAACCATTCCCAGTAAGGAAAAGTGATAAAGGCAGTTAAGAAAATAACTGGGTGATTTGGCGATCGTATCGCGTTTTAACATTCAACCTTGAGTTTTTTGGAATGAATGAAAACAATACAAACCGCTGTTTCATTTGCAGGGATACTTGGTTTGAAATCCTAACATTTCTACCTATGTGCTTCCAGATGCTGTTGTCAGCTATAATTGTCTTGAATCGTTTACAGGTTACTGATAACCTTCCCAAATCTTGCACGTTACAAAACTTAAACAAGTGAGCTAATACTTCATCTGGAAGAGAAAATATTGACTTAGATGCTATCGTTATATTTTCCCTTTCCATAATATGTACGAAAATAGAAATATCAAGCAGGCAACCGTAATCAACTATTTATATTTCAAAACTCTCTCATATCTCAACAACCAACAACAAAATGCAACATTATAGAACCCGCCAGCAGTGTTGCCGAACTCGAGTTCTACAAGTCCCTATGACTTAGAATAAAATTATCAAGTAGGGAGAATTACTGGAGGTACGGCATAGTGCAAAATCGACCGAGAAGCAGGGGAAATGATTTCTTAGCTGTTCATTGATTAAAAAACGTGATTTAAATTGTTTGCAGGCTTACCAAATTTCGCGATTATTTGCGATTCCCGTTTTTCGTATGTTCGTTGCTCTTGAATTTCATGTCAGGAATATAGTGTGTTCTTTGTTTCACTCGTTGTTCAGATTAGTCTACGTTCTTCTTTGTTTCTTGTGTTCATTTTAATAGACGCTAGCGGGTGAGCGCATATGCCGCATCTGCCCCAAGGGACAATCCTTCTGCGCATGTGCGTGGATATTTTCATCCGATTATGTTTATTCGGCTAGAAAAATAGGAGAAAATAGTTTCTCCTGTCGCATTATGTGCATGCGTGTTTATTTCACATATGTTTGTTGACAAAAAGGATGTGGTGTGGAATTAGATTTTGTGTGTGTTTACATAACAATAAGGAGTGTATAAATCCCTGGGCAAGGGGATAAAATTATAATTTATACTTATAAACATATATTGATTCAACAGTTACTGATTCAGACAGCGCACATCGAATGTGATCGAAACGGCACGAGTCGCGAAGCGACGAGCGGAGGAAGTCTGGGGGGTCTCCTCCCCAGTTCGGTCTCTGTGATTCAGGTAAGTACTGATTTATTTAAAACAAATGCTAATTCATAATCAAAATACTATATTAGCGGGGATATCAATAGGGAGCTACACCATCGCTTGTATATCTAGCCAGATGACAGCACATTTAGCTATTTTATAGCGTGTTTCGGCATTACTAGTACCTAAGCCGCGACGTGTTTGTCCACGCACATGCGCAGAAGGATCGCCTCTCGGGGCAGATGCGGCATATGCGCTCACCCGCTAGCGTCTTGTTTCATTTTCGTGGTTTGGAGTCCTTGGGCCCAAGCAATGCTTATGATGCCATATTTTCAAATTTATCTCCGTACGTATTTCATGCAATTTGGTGTGCAATTTGTGCATAATCATACTCAAGAGCGTAACAAGGTTATTTTTTATGTAATTCAGGGTGGGAGTTTACAATAAACTCCGCTTCGCCAAAAGCGCGCAACTTTCTTGTTGGGTTGCGCCCTCAGGGTGACCAGATTTTTTTAGGAAAAGGTACTGTCAAAATCTCCAAAATTCACTGTTTGTCAGTTAGCCATTCAAAAATGAAAATTATCGAGAACTGGCTACGTCATCAATATGGCGGATGAGTGTAAACAGAAATTTCGCATATCTGTTTTGCATTGGACTTTTTTCAAATTGTTTATTTTAAGTTTTAAAGGGAAATGCAGTATTGCTTTGCTCTAGGATGTTTACACGATCCAGGAGAAACACTTGTCACTTCTTAGCTTCCGTAAGGAAGTAAATTAAAAAAATAATTAATAATGAAATAGTTAATTAAAAATTATTTCCCTAAGTAGCATAAATTAAAAAGAAAATGTTCAGCATATTTCAAACTAACTATACAATGCGTACACTCAATACTATCTCCGATATTTACCCCCAAAGCCGCGTTGTGACGTCAGAGTTTGTCTCCACAAATGAGTTTTGGCCCAAAGGATATGCCCGTAGCCGCTTCACTCCATGCTGATGACTGAGTTGCTAAGTACAGAAAGTACTCGCTATTTCTGGCTTTTGGTGTCTTTGGCTCTGCTATTCTCTATACAGTGGAAATTGTTTATAACGATGCTGGTTATAACGACCAACCGCATATAACGACGGAATTTTTACAAGAAGTTTGGTTTGCTATTCTACTCCATACTAAATATATCGGTTATAACGACATCGTATATAACGACGAAACCTGCTATAACGACGGCGATTTTGTAGTCTACGTAGATTCTAACTAGGGAAATTCGTATCGGATATAACGACGCGACTTGACAGTTATAAGTTGGAACAATGTGGGTTAGACAAGAATGTTATTAAAATTTAAGCGTTATTTTAATCTTGTTTATTTACAAATGTCCAAGAAATTTTTATTACCTGTGAACCTGAATAATGAAAGTAATGAACTTGAAAAAAAATCATGATTTATTAATTGAATATCACGAGGGCCATATTCTTTAGGGGCCCCAGTTAATTTTTTCAGCCTAGTTTTCATAAAATTCTCAAACCAGCACTGTTCGGAAGTCATTGGTATAATATAATAAATATTATTTATTACATTTTTTCCATATTATATACTTTATATAGTATTTCCTACAATTTTTTTAATTTAAAAAAATAAAAAAAGCACTATGTATTTAGTGTGATTTTACATAAATATAATTTAATATATATACATGCGGTAATTACATTCGTTACAATTAAATATATTTTTATTTAATTTTAATACTAAACAGTTTAATACTTTTCTATTAAAATGATTTATAGACTCTAAAGTGTGTTACTATACTATGATTTTAAAAAGATATCGTTTATAACGACTATCGGTTATAACGACCGAATTTTCATGGTCCCTTGGAGGTCGTTATAACCGATTTTCACTGTATATATATTCATCTATATCTATATTCATTATCATCTCATTCTTTTAACATTAGCTTAATACACTTGGTGCTTTGGTGATTTTACAAATCAGAAACTAATATTAATCTGATAAATCAGAAACTATATTAACCTGTGACGTCACCCCCTCATGAATTCTTCTTCTTCACCAAATTTTAGTTTTGAGCCATACCACGTTTAAGCCACTTGATAGGAAACCCGTCAGAATTCTACGGTATATTTCTGTTTATTTTCACTAGTTTCTACTAAAATAATATGGCAACATATTATTAAAAAGCAATTTTATGTATATTTATAAAACTATGTATAATCCCAAAACAACTAATTATATTAAAGCATTTCAACGATTTTCCCCGAAAAAAATTTTCTTGAACCAATTTCTATCATTGCAAGATGAGTACCAGTAATCATGATCAAGAGCAAAAACTCACATTTAATTTACGAATTCTTATATTCTGTGAAACATTATCCATATCTTAAATAACTACAAACAGATATTATCCAGACTGTGGAGAATCATCATGAATGTTTACCTACTTATACATAATGGAGCTATCACCCGCTTTACGCAGCGTTGCTGCAGTGGGTGTTATATTGGAACGTGAACCCCCACCCACGGATTTCAAGCCTTTTTCGCTAAGATTGTGGCCGTTACGCCTTCCACCGAAAAGCGATCACGATTTTCAGTCTTAATAAGATTGAGTTGCGAGAAAATCCTCTCTCAATCTGAATTCGATACTGGGAGCGCAAGCAAGCTTGTGGTAAAATAAACCAGTAAATCGTACTTGGATTTCCCCATACTATCTTTTATGAGTCTTACTCGCCTCCAATATTTTTCAGTTGTTAAAATTTCTCCATCTTTTGTTACCTTCAAATCCACAATATCAGAGTAAATGAATTCTGTGCACGGAGAATTAAGTTCTTGTAGTAAATACTCACTCTTAAATGTATTTTCAAAAATTTTGAGGCAATATTGAACAAACTGGTTAGCTTTTCTGCTTGCGGATTCAAGAAATTTTAATGTTTGAGAATCTGATTCTCGAATGGAAACCTTTTTCTAATTTAGCATGCCAATTAAATTAAAAAACATGGGCATCTTTCAAAAAAAATATTCAACTCACCTTGTTACAAAGTTGCTGACTGGTTGGAGATCAGCAACTTGACTTTAATACCCAAATAAATATCTGTCAATTCCCGAACATGTATCTGGACAGTTGGTTCAATATTTTCAATGTATGTTTTCCGGATATAAGACTCAGACACGTAACAGCCAATAATTACTTTAAAAATTTGTGTCATAAAATCATAGAAATTTTGAATTTCAGAATGGGAGCTTTGAACAGTAGAGTTAAATTTGTCAACAAGAGGAAGAACATGATTGAAAGAATGAAAATATGATTTCATAAGAGGATCATTTAATTGCAGATGTAATGTCTCGGATGAGACAACCCGGTCAGATAAATATTGACCATCAAAATAGAGACGCACTGCGTCCCATTACTCAATTATTCGGGAGACACAGTTACCAAGAGAAAGCCGCCTTATACAGTAAAATTGTAGCATCCTTTGTTTTTCGGAGTTGGTAAACTCTTGAAACATAACGAATTCTTTGCATCTCTTGGCACTGCAGGAAAAATAATTGTGGATATCACGTACCATCTGTTCCAAGGCTCGTGGCAATTTCATGAGACCCTTACTCATTTTCAATGCAGCTGAGTGACAGACATACTTCAGCATAAGGCAATGAGGACTTTCTTTCTTCAACTTTTAAGCCACGCTTTCATTTTGTCCAAACATGACATTCGTTGTGTCTGAAGCAAACCCAAACGCATCAGCTATTTGAAGTTTGCTCCTGTCTAATTCAGATCGTAACTTTTCATATAAGGAAATGGTATTCTCTCCCTTTGGTTCAACCATATTTAGCAATCGAGTCTTGACTATTAAATCTTTGTCGGAGTAATATTTGATGACTATTGCAAGACATTTAACTGTTGAAGTTGCAATATCTGTCGTCTCGTCAATAATAATGGAAAATTTGTTTGAGTTAGATATACTTCGACCATGGAGATCAGCCATCATTTCGTCATAATACGATGGTGCCAGGACATTGTATATAAAACACGCTGCTTTCGATCGCTTGCATGAAAATATTTTGGCGATATTCGAGTCATGAAGTGCTGTTGAACTCACTTCGCTCAAGTGATCCACAACCCTGAAGTGTATGTTATGCTCTGCCAAAAATGACACTATCTTCAACTCTGCACTTTGCACTTCTTTTTGAATGGAAGATTTCAAATAATGATCAATCTATAAAAAAAACGTTTACACCAAATTTAAAAACTTATTAAAAAACAACATTACAAAAAATATTTCGTGATTAGATCTGTAAATATGTAATCTCGTTTATGGAAATAAACAATAAACATACATTTGAGCAACCAGAGAAACCGTTCATTGCTTAAATATGTTTCTCGGGGGCGTTATGTGACTTCAAACTAGCCAGATGAGAATTTATTTCGGTATTGCAGGCTTTACATAGAGCCCTGTGCGCGTCTTTGGGTTTCTCGCTCTCCAATGTTTAAACTCTGGCATTTGCTCCCAACTGGCTCTGTACGATTGCATGAATGCAACCTGCTTACGTGGAGGTGGTGCGGATCCTTCCATATTTTCAAACTTTATGAACTGAACACAATTAACGATAGGACTAATGGATAGTGAAACTGAAAATTTCAGTGTTGCTAGTTGCCAACAAGTCTCGAAAGCAATCGGTACAGACATGAATCCCTTGTTTCATTGGCTTTTTTTTTTTTTGAAACACTCAGGGAAAATCGTTTAAAACATTTACCTGTCGCCGTTTTTCCATTCCGAGGATTCATTAATTTCGTACATTTTTATTCATTTTAGAGTTAACAAATTTAAATAGAGTTTTTCGTCGCTTCTTCAGGCTAAGTAAATCTTGTCGTTCCATTAGTTCTGGCAGAACGGTAGAGCCGCTCTACCGTTGTGTATACCACTTTCTGCTTGCTTATAGTCGTTTTAGAAGTAGCTTTCGTGTTTCTAGCAACCCAATCACGTCATGCAGTTGTCTTGAATATTTCTGTCCGTGTTTTTCAAAGGTCTTTGTGATGGAAAACGTGTATATTTATTGTGAACAGACGTTTTCTTTAAAATCGAATTTGACTCGACATGTCAAAAATATACATAATGTATTTCATGAAGGAAAGCTTCCTTGCTCTTATAACTCTACGCCTATGGTCTGCATATACTTTGTAATATGGATAGGGGAAGTTATATCGGTATACTAAAATTTATTTCTTAATGCAAAATTTACGTTAAGAAATTTATTTATTAACGTTAAATATATTAGTCTGCTTATATATTTAGTATTATTAAATATATTAATAAAATACATAAAAACATTTACGAATTTTAATACACCTCTGTAGCTTTCTGAGCCCTCATGTAACTTTCAGAGCTCCCCCTTAATCTATCTACGGACCTGTCGGTTGCTATATTAGTGGCCATCCGTTTTCAGTGTAAAACTGCCGTAAATTGGCCGCGGAACACAGCGTGCGATACTACTTCTGCCGTTAGGTGTCACTGCCCGCCTGCTCATACTTTTGTTTTATCAAAGCCTCCGAGGCTGCTCAACGCAGTTCTTTACGTCCAATTACTAATTAATTCAGTAAATATCAACATTCCCTCTTTTTCAGAGTTATATATATATATATATATATATATATATATATATCATCATCATCATCATCATATTCAACCATTATCTATCCACTGCTGGATGAAGGTCTCTCCAAATGCTTTCCACACAAGTCTATCCTGGGCCATTCGTTTCCACGTCACCCCAACCTCTTTTCTTATTTCATCCACCCATCTAGTTTGAGGACGTTTTCTAGGTCTTCGGTGGTCTCTTGGAATCCAGTTCAGAATTTCTGTTGTCCATCGTTGATCAGTTCTTCTTGCAATATGCCCAGCCCATCGCCATTTCAGTCCTTTTACTTTAACAATGATGTCCTCTACTCTAGTTTGCTCTCTCACCCAAGTGTTTCTTTTTCGATCTCTCCTAGTTATTCCAAGCATGCACCTCTCCATGCTCCTTTGCGTTGTCTGTAACTTTCGTATTGCTCCAACTGTTAGACTCCATGTCTCTGATCCATAAGAGAGGACTGGCAATACACACTGGTTGAAGACCTTTCTTTTTAGACACAAAGGCAATTTCCCCTTCAGGATAAAACTGTTTCTTCCAAATGCACTCCAGCCAAGTTTAATACGTCTGTTGAGTTCTTTCATAATGTTGCCATCCATTGAAATCAGCTGGCCAAGGTAAATATATGAATCAGCAATTTCTAGCTCAATGTTGTCAACTTGTATTTTTGTTTCCTCTACGAAATTATTGAACATGATCTTAGTTTTTTGTAGGTTCATCTTGAGTCCAACTTCTTCACTTCTAGTTGAGAGCTCTTGTACCATGTCTTGGAGTTCTAATGGGTCCGTTGAAAAAATAACAATGTCATCAGCAAACCGCAGATGATTTAAATATTCACCATTTATTTTTATTCCCTTGTTATTCCAATTTATCTGCTGAAAAATCATCTGTAAAGCTGAAGTAAAAAGTTTTGGAGAAATGGTATCTCCCTGCCTCACACCTTTACCAATTTTGATAGTTTTGGTATCTTTATGTAACCGAAATTTTGCACTTGCATTTTTATACACACGTTTCACCATGTCAATGTACACATCCTCAATGTCTGTTGATCTTAAAGAGTTGATGACTGCTGATGTTTTAATAGAGTCAAAGGCCTTCTCATAGTCAATAAATGCAACACACAATGGAAGTTCATATTCATGTGTTCTTTCAATTAATTCTCTTAATACTTGAATATGGTCCACTGTACTGAATCCACTTCGAAATCCAGCTTGTTCTCTTGGTTGAGCTGCATCTAATTTTTTCTGCAGGCGATGTGTTAGCACTTTTGTGAAGATTTTATAAATAGCAGGTAACAAGCTAATTGGTCGGTAATTTTTTAAATCCTCTTTATCACCTTTTTTATGCAAAAGAATTACTGTTGCAGAATCCCATTGGTTTGGTATGTTACCACTGTTGAGGCATTTGGTAAAGAATTTTGCAAGTATGTCTTCTACATATTCTCCAGCTTCTTTTAGGATATCTAATGTAATACCATCATCGCCAGGGGCTCTTCCTTTCTTCATGCTTTTTATTGCAAATGAAACTTCTTCTTTTAAGATTTTAGGAGCTATTCCTTCGACTATTTCAATGTCTTCGTTTAATTCACTGTTACTTTCGTATAGATTTTTGTAGAATTCTTCAACTCTTCTAAGTATTTCTTCCCTATTTCTTGTTACAGTGCCATCCTCTCCTTTTAATGCAATGATGTGTTTCTTCCCAATAGACAAACTCCCTTTAACAACCCTAAGGCTCTTGTTGCTTTCAATGGCCTTCCTTACTAACTCACAATTGAATTTTCTTATATCTTCTTTCATGTTTTTGCGCAAAGTTTTGCAAAGTTCTACATACTCAATCCTGCAACTGGTATTTTGATTGTCCACCTTCATAAGTCTTCGCCTTTTCATGAGTTGTTTCGTCTTCTCAGATAATTTGCTATTCTGCTTTTTACATATTACACCACCAATTTCCCCAGCAGTTTCAATTATTGTCTTAACAATGTTTTCATTTGCTTCTGAGATGTCAACTTCTTCAATAAGTCCTTCCAGTGCAGAAAAGCGATTTTTTAATTCCAACTTGAATGCCTCGGTATTTTCTTTTAATTTCTTTAAATCCACCCTCTTACATACTTGTTTCCTAATGAGCTTCTGCCTTTCTAGTTTAGTATTTAAGTGCATTTTACATCTCACCATTCGATGATCACTTCCAGTATTAAATCTGTTCAGTACACTGCAATCTTCAATAATTGATTTCTTGTTTGCCAGGATATAGTCAATTTCACTAGTTCCCCCATTTGGGTGTTTCCATGTCCATTTTCTTTGCGGTTTCTTCTTAAAAAATGAATTCATGATGCTAAGGTTTTCAGCTTCTGCAAATTCGATGAGTTGATCGCCACGTTCATTCCTTTCCCCATATCCGTATTTACCAACCGATGTCTCTCCTTGTTCCTGTTGTCCAATTCTTGCATTGAAATCCCCCATGATGAGCTTGATATGTTGTTTCCCTTTGGTGTGTAACTCTTTGATTTCTTCATAAAATTCTTCAACCTCTTCGTCGGTATGGCTTGATGTTGGTGCATATACCTGTACTATTTGAAGTTGGTATCGCTGGGTTAGTTGAACAACAAGCCTCGCTGCTCGATCTGATGTACTTTCAACTTCCAGAAGACAGTCTTTAATTCTTTTGTTGATTAAGAAGCCAACACCACTTGTTCTTCCAGTTTCCGTTCCTCTATAGTAAAACAAATGTCCGCTTTTCAGTTCCACCAACTCTTCACCTTTTCTTCTAATTTCACTGAGTCCTACAATGTCCCATTTGATCTTGTCTAGTTCCTCTTCCAATTCCTGAAGTTTTGCTTCAGAAGCAAGGGATCGTCCATTAAACGTAGCCAAGGTCAATAACAAACGGCAGCCTGGGCCATTCCAGTGATTCTTAGCACCCCCTGCTTTCATGCCACACTGACCGCTGCCTTGATCAGGAGCACTCCAGCACCTGGAGACTAGGGGCCATGGTTTCTGGTGTGTCAACATAATGGAGGAATTAGCCATAATTTCACCACGCTGGCTAGAATTAGCCCTCCCCTTCGCCTTTCTATCCGTGTAGCAAATATTAATTTGCCACATAAATAGAAAGCTCAGCCTGCACCACTTGAAGGCGGGGTAGGACACTAGGTTACTGGCCTGGCCGGTTCCACACATCGTCACATACGTTCAGCGTGTGGGTCTCCTTCCAGTTAGATACCAGCAACCCTTTTGCAGGCCATATATATGCAAAAACGGCAACAGGAGCACAAGAAAGTCAAGGTCCAGCTCACGCAAGCATTCCAAGAAAGACTTAGAAGCATTGTGAAGACGAAACTGAGCGGGAAGAACACCACGCAAGCCATTAACGCATATGCGGTACCAGTGCTCACCTACTCCTTCGGGATCATCAAATGGTCCAACACTGAACTAGAACAACTCCAGCGGAAAATGAGAACCATCCAGAGAAGAGCCGGACAACTACACCCTGCAACGGCAATTGAACGGCAAACACTACCCCGGGAAGAAGGAGGACGCGGACAAGCGGACCTCAAAGACTTACATGACAAGCAGATCCAGAGCATGAGGCAATACTTCCAGTTGAAGAGTCCCCGATCGCCACTCATCCAAGCCATAATACAAGCAGATGCAAATTACACGCCACTAAACCTGTGTAGTACCGAAGAGCGTGTCCTGGAAACAGCCAACGAACAGAAACTGAGAACTTGGGCCGGAAAACCATTACATGGCAGGCACTACAATGACCTGCAACAACCACACGTTGACAAAAAGGCATCAAATTCTTGGCTGGCCAAAGGCACTCTCCAGCCAGAGACAGAAGGATTCATGCTAGCCATCCAAGACCAAGTGATCGCAACAAGGAACAATCAGAAATTCATCCAGAGAAAAGACATAGAAAGCGACAAATGCAGACACTGTCATGCGGCATCGGAGACAATCCAACACGTGATGGCAGGATGCAAGATCCTTGCGCAGTCAGACTACAAACATAGACACGATCAAGTAGCGAAAATAGTCCACCAGAAATTGGCAGCGAATGCTGGCTTTCTGACAGAAAAATGCCCGTACTACAAATATGAGCCAGAGACCGTGCATGAGAACGAAACACACAAGCTTTACTGGGATAGAGCAATCATAACAGACAAGACAGTCCCACATAACCGTCCTGACATAACCCTCGTCGATAAATCGAATAAGACCACGTACTTAATCGACATAGCAGTACCCAACACCAATAACATACAGACAACCTACACAACGAAAATCACCAAGTACCAAGATCTCAGACATGAAGTACGAGATATATGGGGTATGGAAAAGATCCTCATCATCCCGTTAGTCATCTCAGCAACAGGGATAGTACCAAAAACGCTTGCGACGAATTTGGAGATACTCAACATTGACCCAAACACCTACATTGAAATACAAAAAGCCACAATCCTAAACACGTGTCACATTGTCAGGAAGTTTCTAGACATGGCACATTAAGAAGTGATGTAAAAAGAGGCTTGGGAACATGGCGCTCTGCCCGTCCCAAAGCCTGTTTCCGCCAAGAATGGGCGAGGAAAACTTTTATATATATATATATATTTAGGGATTTTAAGTTATAATATTTTAAGTTTATATTTAAGGATTTTAAGCAAGAAGGGCGGAGGTGAGGTAGCCTTCTGTATTGTGGACATATGACCAGTTGTAATAAATAATTATATTGAAAATATGATTGTTGACTTATTACGATTAGACCAAGACATAATACCGAATCTTAAATTGCGTTATCGAAAACGTATCCTGAAAAAAATTATCCTAGACATAGAGAAGAGCCAATGTATAGGACAATCTTATTAATTTGAGAATTTCTATATCGGAGATGATGAAAGCTTGGGAATGTGATGTGATTGCATCGCTATCCACAACTGCTTTGTGAAAGCCAGCTTAAAAGCTGACATCGAAGAAAATGAATCAGAATCTGACATGGGCTTGGAAAATTAGTAAATGAAAAATGGCAAAAGCTGAAAAACAATGGGGGGTGTTGAAGATCATACAGTGTTCTCTGATTTTTTGAAAGTTGATGAAGGTGTTGTGACCGCGGAATATCCTATGGAGCATGAAATCTTGTAAAGTGTTAAAAAATGTAATGAAGAATTTACAGTAAGAGATGATGAAGATAAAAAGACTATTGAAAAACCTTCACATGGTAAAGTGATTAAAAGCATTCGAAACAATCCGACGGCGATTTCAGTTTGAAGAAAATGTTACAGATGACGTGTTCCGATATTTACAAAAGTGTGAGAATTTCTATAAATAAAACGTTTTTAACAAGATACTTGTACAAAGCAAAATTAGTGATTATTTCTCTATTTCAAATATGTTGTATGAGGATCATACAGACGCAAGGTAATCCTCGGCCCTTGCTTTTTTGCTATTAATTTGTCCGTACATGTGTATGAAAAATATTTAAACTTGTTGGAAAAAAAAGTGTCTACTAGAATTAGTTTTTATTGTCCAAATTCAAATTTCAGTTTTAAAATTTACGTTAATTTCTATTTAACGAATTTTCCTTATAACGAAGTTTTTCAGAGGAACGATGGCACTTCGTTAAATAGAGACTCGACTGTATACACACGCACACACACATACACACCTGGTCACTAAAAACTATTTAATCAACAAATAGTAATTCATGAGGAAATCACTGTCATCTCTACTTCATATCAAGAAATTAATTATCATTTGAAGATTCTTTTTCATGAATATTCATTCAAATTTGTATAACATTTTTTATAGGTAATCACAGTTGAAAATTGTCTGATTTTAAGGAAGTTTGGAAAAATTTTACTGTTTTTATTACTGTGCAATTTCAAATCAAAATGTCTTAAATATAAGATATAATGATATTAAGATACCAAAAGTAAAATGAATATAATTGTTGTTCATCGTTTTAAATATGAACCATACATAAAATAAATTATGCACATAAATTCCATTTTTTGGGGAGTTGTTATTTTTTCAATTAATGTTTCCAAAATCCCAGTAAACTATTTACTAAGTGTAATATTTGTGTTTAATTGTACAGTTAATAAATATACTTTTAGTATACTAGCCAATTAATACCTCAGTTTTAAAAATTTGATATCAGAAAAAGGATCAACCTACACACACATCTTTTACATGGGCGCCCCGGGAGAAGCGCCCCCTAGCCGTTAGTACAACCAATTTTTTCATAAATTTAACACTAAAATAAATGAAATTTTAGTAATTTTCTTTCTTAGCCTCCCCCCCTAAAAGTACTCATAATGGGCATCCATGCTTATTTACAAATTGAAAGTAACGTTTGCCTCCAAGGAACATTCATGAATTATTCAAACATAAATGACTAAGGACGTCGCCAGTGGTGCTCATATGCCATGTGAGTACTTTTAGGTGGGAGAGGCTAAGAAAAATTATTACTCTCTTCAAAGTTGTTTGTCAAACAGCCATTTAAATGTCTAAAAAACATAGGTGGCATTTGGGCGGGAGGAATGGAGGAAACTGCTTCCCCCCTCAAGGATTCCAAGTTACTATGTCTTTTTAAAAATTTACTATTCTTTGAAGCTCTTATATGCACTTTGCCTCCCCCGCTTCCAAGAAATTTCTGAAATGGGGCCACTGCTAAAAAATATGCATTTATCAAAAATTTGTCTATACCAACGTCTGGGCTCCAACGCCCTCACCTCCCTCAGCCGTTGGTATGGGCAAATTTTTGATAAATTTATGGCTTCAGAATCAAAAACGACGTTTTTTCAGGCCATTGACTCTGCCTAGATCTCGGTCTACAGGCGTCCCTGACTATATATATATATATGGAGCCCCATATAAGTATACGTGTAATATATGTAAATTTGAGCAGTAAAAGAAACATACTGACCTTCTCTAGATAATGCAGCTCATGATCAAAACAGGTTTGTTTTGGGCGGGTCGCGAGTGATGCAAGCGGACGAAATCAGAAACAGAAACCGCGTCCAAAATTTTTTCGATTTCGGATGGTCTCTAGTGACAGAGGCTTTCTTAGAACCATGGCCAAACTGCGCTTGATAGCGGCCATAACATAAGCCGATTTCTGTGGAAACATACCTGTTTCTAATTTTTCCCGTTAGGGTCGCACGTCCCGACCTTCCACGCAGCAGCTTATTGTATTTTACTATGCGAAATATACTGCATCAGAAACTGAATATACACACCAAGTTTTATGATTTTGTACAAGAATTTTTCGTTTTATACGGATAACTTGATGCCGAGGAAACACCATGCTAAATATAAGCGAGTTAATCAAATATAACACCAAACGGTTTTAATTCTTCAATTGGCTTCATGAACGCTTTATATATTTTCAAACGCATTTCTTTTCAACTCTTTTTATTGCTAACGTAATTATAAATGTTAATGAAATATTTAAAATGATTAAACGCATATTATACAGCAGGACATAGTATCTCTCCAACTGTAGCCCACTGACCTTTAAGAGTCCGCGAACTCGTAGCCATCCTTGAAAATTAACACAAAATGACATCGCACACATTAAAAAAATAAAAAATATTTCTCAAACAGTGACTTTTTTTATTTAAAAAAAAAGATTTTTTTTATTTTGATTGGATTTCTTAAAATTTAAATCGAACTCGTTAATTCTAAATTGGATACTTTAATTTTAATGAGATTCTTTGTATTTCTATATCAAAATTCTCTATGCATAAATAAGATTTTCTATATTTAAATCACATTTTTTTCATTTGAATTGAGTTCCTTGAAACTTTTCTAATAATTCTTGAAAAAATATGTTATAATGATGAATGCATTGTAATATACCAACCAAAATAAACACCAACCTGATATAAATTACTAAAATCATTAACTTGTATTATATAGAAAATAAATAATTAGTGCATTAGCATTCATTATAATTTGTCATATTTCAGTATTAAGTTATGCACTTGCATCCAATGAACATTAAAAATGGGGACAATAAGAATGACTAAACATTAAATAATTGCTTAAGGTTTTATATTTGTGTTTAATCAAAGTACATTGACATTTAAATGATGAAAATATCTCACACAAGGGAGTGGACAATGATTTCTAAGTTAATATTAATATAAATAAATTTAATATACATATACAACTGACATATT
>QLNU02015360.1:94551443-94565838 GCA_006491805.2 Dysdera silvatica | reverse complement strand
ATCATCATATTCAACCATTATCTATCCACTGCTGGATGAAGGTCTCTCCAAATGCTTTCCACACAAGTCTATCCTGAGCAATTCGCTTCCACGTCACCCCAACCTGTTTTCTTATTTCATCCACCCATCTAGTTTGAGGACGTTTTCTAGGTCTTCGGTGGTCTCTTGGAATCCAGTTCAGAATTTCTGTTGTCCATCGTTGATCAGTTCTTCTTGCAATATGCCCAGCCCATCGCCATTTCAGCCCTTTTACTTTAACAATGATGTCCTCCACTCTAGTTTGCTCTCTCACCCAAGTGTTCCTTTTCCGATCTCTCCTAGTTATTCCAAGCATGCACCTCTCCATGCTCCTTTGCGTTGTCTGTAACTTTCGTATTGCTCCAACTGTTAGACTCCATGTCTCTGATCCATAAGAGAGGACTGGCAATACACACTGGTTGAAGACCTTTCTTTTTAGACACAAAGGCAATTTCCCCTTCAGGATAAAACTGTTTCTTCCAAATGCACTCCAGCCAAGTTTAATACGTCTGTTGAGTTCTTTCATAATGTTGCCATCCATTGAAATCAGCTGGCCAAGGTAAATATATGAATCAGCAATTTCTAGCTCAATGTTGTCAACTTGTATTTTTGTTTCCTCTACGAAATTATTGAACATGATCTTAGTTTTTTGTAGGTTCATCTTGAGTCCAACTTCTTTACTTCTAGTTGAGAGCTCCTGTACCATGTCTTGGAGTTCTGATGGGTTCGTTGAAAAAATAACAATGTCATCAGCAAACCGCAAATGATTTAAATATTCACCATTTATTTTTATTCCCCTGTTATTCCAATTTATTTGATGAAAAATCATCTGTAAAGCTGAAGTAAAAAGTTTTGGAGAAATGGTATCTCCCTGCCTCACACCTTTACCAATTTTGATAGTTTTGGTATCTTTATGTAACCGAAATTTTGCACTTGCATTTTTATACACACGTTTCAATATGTCAATGTACACATCCTCGATGTCTGTTGATCTTAAAGAGTTGATGACTGCTGATGTTTTAATAGAGTCAAAGGCCTTCTCATAGTCAATAAATGCCACACACAATGGAAGTTCATATTCATGTGTTCTTTCAATTAATTCTCTTAATACTTGAATATGGTCCACTGTACTGAATCCACTTCGAAATCCAGCTTGTTCTCTTGGTTGAGCTGCATCTAATTTTTTCTGCAGGCGATGTGTTAGCACTTTTGTGAAGATTTTATAAATAGCAGGTAACAAGCTAATTGGTCGGTAATTTTTTAAATCCTCTTTATCACCTTTTTTATGCAAAAGAATTACTGTTGCAGAATCCCATTGGTTTGGTATGTTACCGCTGTTAAGACATTTGGTAAAGAATTTTGCAAGTATGTCTTCTACATATTCTCCAGCTTCTTTTAGGATATCTAATGTAATACCATCATCACCAGGGGCTCTTCCTTTCTTCATATTTTTTATTGCAAATGAAACTTCTTCTTTTAAGATTTTAGGAGCTATTCCTTCGACTATTGCGGCGTCTTCGTTTAATCCACTGTTACTTTCATATAGTTTTTTGTAGAATTCTTCAACTCTTCTAAGTATTTCTTCCCTATTTCTTGTTACGGTGCCATCCTCTCCTTTTAATGCAATGATGTGTTTCTTCCCAACAGACAAACTTCCTTTAACAACCCTAAGACTCCTGCTGTTTTCAATGGCTTTCCTTACTAACTCACAGTTGAATTTTCTTATATTCTCTTTCATGTTTTTATGCAAAGTTTTGCAAAGTTCTAAATACTCGATCCTGGAACTGGTATTTTGATTGTCCACCTTCATATCTCTTCGCCTTTTCATGAGCTGTTTCGTCTTCTCAGATAATTTGCTATTGTGCTTTTTACAGGTTACACCACCAATTTCCCCAGCAGTTTCAACTATTGTCTTAACAATGTTTTCATTTGCTTCTGAGATATCACTTTCATCAATAAGTCCTTCCAGTGCAGAAAAGCGATTTTTTAATTCCAACTTGAATGCCTCGGTATTTACTTTCAGTTCCATTAGATCCACCCTCTTACTTACTTGTTTCCTAATGATCTTCTGTCGTTCTAATTTAGTATTTAAGTGCTCTTTACATCTCACCATTCGATGATCACTTCCAGTATTAAATCTGTTCAGTACACTGCAATCTTCAATAATTGATTTCTTGTTTGCCAGGATATAGTCAATTCCACTAGTTCCCCCATTTGCGTTTCTACGTACATTTCTTTTTATGAATTCTTCCAGATAGTGACAAAATTTGGATTTTCGCGTACGACCATTTCACGGGTATACCGTGAATATCAGGAATCTGGCATCAAATCTCTGACAGTGGTATTGCTGGAAAAAGACCTTGAAAGAACGGGACATTTGACGACTGACGAGAATCGTTAAACGAGATAGACGTGCAACAGTTCCTCAAATTGCCGCGGATTTCAATGCTGGGGCATCAACAAGTGTCAGCGTGTGAACTGTTCAACGAACCATCATTGTTGATATGGGCTTTCGGAGAAGAAAGCCCACTCGTGTACCATTGTTGACCGCATGGCACAAAGTTTTATGCCTCGTCTGGGCCCGCGAACACCGCCATTGGACTGTTGATGACAGGAAACACGTTGTCTGGCCACCTCTCGTTTCTAGTTGCATCAGGTGGATGGACACGTACGGGTATTGAGATAACCTCATGAATCCATGGATCCTACACGTCAACAGGAGACTGTTCAATCTGGTGGAGCTTCTGTGATGGTATGGGGAATGTGCAGTTGTCATGATATGGGACCCCGATACGTCTAGAGACAACTCTGAACGGTGACAGGTACGTAAGGATCATGTCCGATCACCTACACCCATTCATATCCATTGTGCATTCCGAAGGATTTGGACAATTTCAGCATGATAATGCGACACCCCACACATCAAGAGTTGCTACCAAGTGGCTCCAGGACCACTCTTCTGACTTTAGACACTTCAATTGGCCACCTAAATTGCCAGACATAAACATTATCAAGCATATCTAGGATGCCTTGCAGCATGCTGTTCAGAAGAGTGCTTCACCACCTCGCACTCCTATGGATTTGTGGACTTCCCTGCAGGATTCCTGGTGTGAATTGTCTCTAGAATACCTTCAGACATTATTCGAGTCCATGCCACGTCGTGTTGCGGCACTTTGGCGTGTGTGTGTGTGGGGGGTGCTACACTATAGTAGGTAGGTGTGCCAGTTTTTCTGGCGCTATATGCCATCAGATGATATGTGTATGGTGTCATGTGTCTGCTGCAACATTTAATGGCAGAATCACTATCATCTTCATTGTTTATAATTTAAAGCAAAATATTGCATTTATAATGTTTCTTCCTTTTGAGTACAGCTGAATGTAAAAAGAGATTTTAGTTACTTTAATTAAAGGACATACAAGACTTGGCTATTATTTCCTGTGGATTTCTTGTTGTGTGTTAAATTGTATGGACAAAATTGGCTGAGTGTGATCCACTGCCTGCAATTAATTTTTGGTGGAGAAATGTAGCATATGGATGACCAGATGGAAAACCAGATTTTAAAAAGTTTTTTTTAAATAACTGTTTCTTTATAATTTGTAAAATGCCTGTTTTGTTTATCATCGTCATTGTAAGTAATTGTGCTATATGTATGAACACACAGCGTAATACTACAGGAACAAAATAAATAATCTTGAAATTGTAGCTAAGAAAGTCAGTTGGGCAACTAAGGAAAACACATTAGGTGCCATTGACGCCTAACTTTCCATTCCTAATTTGTACCCCTGCTTTTAGCTCTATGCAGTCTCCGCTTACTATACATGCATACGTATATTATTTTTTGTTGAATTACAACGGAACTATAATCACTAAAACACCACATTCTGTAAATATTCATTGAACTTTATTCACAGAATATTTGCATACATATTTTCCGAACCTATCAAATCTAAAATTTCGGTTTTATAATTTAACACCCCTCCCCCAAGATTTTTTTTTTTTTTGAGAAAATCGCATATTACTTATGTACAATAATGGGAAAATTGTCTGAACCCAACCCCCACATATATAGCCAAAGAACCCTCCAGAATTTTTTTTGGCTACATTATTGTTTGTGCTAATGCTGAATCACATTATAATTCTGGATTGAAGGTGGGGGCAAAACGTAAGGAAAAACTATCTGGAAATTTTAATGAAATTCTTGAAAGAAGTACTGGAAAAGTCCTGGAATTTTTTTTTACATAATGTGTATGAATGCATATACGTGGCATCCTACCAGCTCGCGTAAAATGATTTCTGCCCTGATATGTGCCCATATTTAACGTTTGCACCCTACTAGAAATCTGCCTTTTTCCTGAAAAACACCAAAAATATATCTCTGGTTTTGTATGTCTTGCCTCCTTATAGTGAATGATTCTTTTGGTCCCATCCAATTTCCTATATTTATAATGCCATAGGATATAACCAACCTCCATATATGGCAAACCAAAAGTTTGGTCGTTTGAGGTTAATTGTAGCGGGATTTGATTATAGTTCAACATAAAGTTTTCATTCATGGTTTCTCCTTTTAGATGCCAAACATACGTTCCACTGTCATCACCACTGCCAATGCATATTCTTGACTCATCACTAAATATCACTCTGCTCCAGTCCAAACAGTTCAATGTTTTCTTTGTTTTACCCATTTTAATCTAGCTTATTTGTTTGGTTTTTTTTGTAAATTTAGGTTTAACCTTAGCCTTACAAAAGCAAAAAACACATAGACGATTTCTAGCTGTTTTGTCACAAACGTTAGCTTTAGGTATTTTTTCCATTGATCATTTACTTTTGACGTTGAAAATCTCATACCTTTACATATTTTCCTTAGAGTTTGATCCTGACGAGTAGAAGTTTCACGAGGGACTGCCACAACGATGAATGTTCATCACGCGTTTGGTATCTTTATACTTTTCAAATTTTAGGAATGGTGGATTGAGAACAAAAAAACATCTTTGCAAATTCTCGTTGAGTTCTTTTCTTCCGCTACCCATTTAACTATTCTGCTCTTAAGTTGAATATTGAGCTGTTTTATCGGTGCCATTTTCCTTTGCTAGCTAACGATATGAAAGCAAATGATGCTGGTTTTATATATTTACCTCCGCTCAGAATTCAAGCATGCATATCATGTAATCGTAACGTTATCTACTCAATATTTGCATAAACATGCCTTTGATTCCATACTTTTTTCTCACGGTGTTGTGAGTTAAAATTAAATAATTTAAAAAATACTGCTAATTTAAATGATCCCTTTACATGTAAATTTTAGAAACAATGTATATTTTTGTAAATACACCAATTTGGTTTAATAAATTTCTTTAGAATACCTTATTGATTTTGGTAAAATTTTGCAGAACATAGGTGTTGAATCCAAACTTTCCACGGGTTGTATTTGGATGAAGACTAGCATGGATAAGCAAATGGAAATTTCATATTTTGCTGCTGAAAAAAATCTACACTTGTTTACCCCTTTCAATAGCATTTGAAGTCTAAGAAATTCTATTCCTCACCTCTTACTTCAGTACCAGTGTATAAAGTGTAAACTCAGTTGTATGGCAGGGAAACATTTCAAAGTGTGACGGTTCCAGAAAATGCAGAAGTGTGAAGAAAGTGTGCAGAAAGTGTGAAGGTTCCAGAATGCAGCATCTGAATTTTCAGAACTAGCAATAATGCTTTTGTAACAAACAGTTATTTTGACACTGGCGTAAGGTTTAAAAACACGACGTTTCGGGAGCCAACTGCTCCCTTTGTCAAGTGAAGGCAGAATGAAGAGTTCGTGAAAGTCCTAAGCTTATATACCCGCATGTTGGGAATCCCCATCTGACGTCATCTGGTGCGGAGCAGTTCCAGCTGGGGAAACCCTCGCCGGGACCCCCCCAACTTCTACCAAGATCTTCCCGTCTGTCCAACATACACCTTGTCACAGTCGGGAAGATCGATACGTCTACGAGGGAAGGAGCATATGCGTGCGGTAGCTAGGGGAGACGATTCAAACCAGTTGGCTGAACATGTCTTCAGGGAGGGTCACGAACCAGATTGGCATTCGATGAAAATATTACATCAGAATGTGACGAATCTGGGGAGTAGACTTTTTCTGGAATCATGGGAAACCTACGGTTTGAGGAGTCGTGCAATAAACATCGCAAAACCTCTACCAGAACCTTACAGGATTTTTGCAAAACCTCGAGTTGGGGGTGTTCATCTGACATCGTCGGGTGCGGGGGCTTTCCCGGCGAGGGTTTCCCCGATTGGGGTTTCCCCAGCTGGAAATGCTCCGCACCAAATGGCGTCAGATGGGGATTCCCAACATGCGGGTATATAAGCTTAGGACTTTCATGAACTCTTCATTCTGCCTTCACTTGACTGGTTTTCCGGAAGTATAAGTCAACAGCTAATCAACGCCGATTTCAGTAATGCAGTCCAACAGCTTTTCATCGCCAACATTGCAATACTTCACATTCCTTTCATCTTTCCCTACCTCCTCTCTTTTTTCCCTCCATAGTTAGCAGTTGGCTCCCGAAACGTCGTGTTTTTAAACCTTACGCCAGTGTCGAAATAACTGTTTGTTATGGAATCTCCTGGTGAAACTCTGTATTGTTTCGTTAATGCTTTTGTCTCAACTTGCCAGTTCAACTTCTATTGGAAAAATGTTTTCACATTTTGGAATTATTCATTCTAAATTGCGGAATCGATTGAGCATTGAGAAAAGCTTAAAACTTATAATACGCTAGCTACTGAATACTGCATGGCTGCATTGAACTAGAATATTAAAACAAATTATACGATCTTAATGAATAAAAAATTCAGGAGACCTTGTCATTTACCTTAATTTTTTTCAATAAACTCTGAATAATTTTGGTATCTTGATTAATTTAAAACAGCAACTAGCATTTATTTTTATCCATTTTTACAGTATTTTTAAACAAAATATTTTTAAAAAAATATGTTTGTATTGTAATTATAACATTTGTTTAATATATACTACTACAAATACATGGATACTGATAATACAATATGTAGCATTCACTAATTTCAAATCAAATCCTTTTTCCCAAAGTTTGGAGTTTTTGATGGTTTAATCAGTTAAAACCATGTTTTACGAACTCTGGTCGGTTCCCTAGGTGTTATGAGTTTTGGATTTCTCAGCAAATTGTAAGTCCTGTTGCTGCATGACTTTTGCTATATCTGTGCGATAAAACACAAATAATATAAGGGTCTATTACTCTTATTTATGGAACTAGGAGCAGAGCACAATCTTTAAGAGAGAAATTTTGTATGAGACAGTTCTATAGTTGTATTATAACTTATTAGAAAAGAAGAAAACTGAACAAAGAGAGAAAAATTTATTCTATCATTTTTAAAGCAATAAATGTTCCTTTTTTTCAGCTTAAACATTATAGCATATTCAGTATGAAATTTTCATGAAATAGCACATTTTTTTTTAAATATTTTATATTGATTACTGAAGTGCTTCAGATGAAACCCAATGTACATATGTTCTTATTATATTTTTGCATTAATTTATGCTTCTTCATTCTGCATTAATTTTAAAAATCTAATTCCTACATAAGCAAAGTCATATCTGTAATACGTTGTAATGCAAATTGTATACTTTTTTTGCATCGTAAATTTAATTATTATTAATTCAATGTTTCAGAATATGAAGGTTATTATTCATGTTATGGCCATTCTGTGGAAGATGATTTTACCATTTCTCCATGCACTGGTATGTTTAATTTCCTAATATTTTTTTTTTAAATTTAATTTTAAAGAAATTTGTCAGTTCCTGAATTATGTTCCTTATTTTTGAAATATGGAAAAAGTTATATAAATATTATGCATATGTGATTCTTTAAACCTGCTGTTCCCAACCCTTTATTTCAGCGACCCTATTCTGATGTTAGAACATCAATATCTTTAGAACATGGATGTTTCAACAGTTTAATCGATATATTGATTAAAGTTTTAGTTGTTTTACGTTGATGTTTGTTCACTACTTAAACGGCACTGCTTCTTTGATGTGACATTGCAATTTAATAAAATTTTTCAGATAAAACAATATTAAATGAAAACATTATGCAAAAATTAAATGGCAATAATGGCATTTTTGATGTACTGCTTTGCAATTATTTTACTAATACTGACCGCAAAAATTAAAATGGCAGGAAATATTAATTGACAATTATTAATTGGGAATATTAATTAATAAAAATACTATACTTTTAATTGAAATGTGTATTTCAGATATTTAATAACGGCTTCCTTTGTGCTGTAATTTTACAGCAAGCCCTGCAATGTCTGAAATTATGTTCACTTACAGAGCGCGTATGAGATCATGTTGAGTCTTAATAACTGCCATGCTGGAAAACCATGCCATACACAAGTATGCTGCTAGAAATGGAAGTAGTATCTTTTCCAATTCTGTAACTAAGATGGGTTTACTTGTAAGTTCTATCTAAAAGTTCCTCAGTGATACTTGTCCAAATTTTTCTCTCACAAGCTGATCATTTTGATGATCAATCAGTTCTTCCTGGAAGCCATAAATGTCATCCTTGGTTGTCATGACATCAATGGTAAAGGGATTGAATACCTAGTTGTATTTACAAAATTCTATATTTTGAGGCATATAGTGATTAAACTTGTTGTGCAGGTTTTCCAAATAATCACTAAGAAGCGGTTTCAGGTCGTCCAAAGAAACTGTATCAGCATCTCTTCTAAAAACCCATTTAATAAGGGGAACAAAGCAAATTTGTCCTTCTAAATTTTATCCCTCCATAATGTAAGTTTCCATTTGAAAGATGTGATTTTTTCGCTAGTATGTATGAAAGTGCAATTTCTACGCTGCATGTCTGTGTTCAATTCATTTAAATGTTGGAACATATCCCCTGGGAATGTCAGTTTTGCAATCCAAGTTTTGTTCTCAAATCTTTATGCTAACTGATAACCTTTATCATTTAAAAGAAATTCTACTTCTGAACGAAGTGCAAACCAGACTTGCAGCCAAAAGCTTGTTAAAATGGGCGGGAGGCTCTGAGAAGTTACAGGACTCAGAATGCTGCAGGGGTGGCTTAAAATTTGTTAATGTTTTGATGTATTTTATTAATATATTTAATAATATTAAATATCTAAATTAAAACTGATATATTTAGTGCCTAAATATCTAAGTAGACTAATATATTTAACATTAATGAATAAATTTCTTAATGTAAATTTTGCATTGAAAACTTATAGAGGTATACTAAAATTTATAATTTCCCTTATTTATTAGAGTACATGAGGACTCAAACCTCTATAAAATACATGATGTAGACAAGATTTACCATAGAAATCTATTTTGAAATATTTTTAACAGAAGAACAATTTCACTGTCATGTAGTGTTTCATCTGGAAAAAATTAGGGCAGAGCATAGCCTGTAAAAGGATCTTTTTTTTTTTTTCACTGTAAATACATGGATACTCATGAACATCAACTCTTACGCCAGTTTTACTGCTATCAACTCCTTTAAACTATGTTTTAATGAATTTAGTTCCTATTGCTGCTTTTTTGAAATTTTTTAGTTTTTGTTTGCAGGTAAGCATTTTTTGGAGGATTTTTTTTTTTTTTTTAGTTAAATATATGCGAAAGAGAAAGTGTACATGATTGCAATCTAACGGCAATGTTGCCAGATGGCAAGATTAAAAAATCCCTACTTCATACCGAATAATAATTAAATTAATATAACTATAATTTAGTTAAACAATATTCTATACCTATTCCATATGACAAGCATGCTTCATAAAATAGGAATGTGAAACATGCTTTGTTTAGAGCTTAATGAAAAACAAATTGATTTTAACAAAAATTTTGCTTGAAAAATACATGGAACCACTGAGGTGTAGTAGTCCGTGGTTGAATGTCTGCAAACCTGGCAACAGTGCTTTGTTTACAAATACTTGTAAGCAATCCTGTTTTGCCAAAACTGTGTTATTACGGAAATGAAATGCTAGAGTACACAATTTTTTATAAATTAACAATTTTCATCACGTGTTTTGCATTCTACAGTGAGAATTCGAATTATCATTGGGGAAGGATGGCGTGTTATTTTCCGAAGGCTGGGAGGGACATTTGGGCACCAGGGCAGGGCACTTAATAGGTTTGTCAGAGCTTTGCGCCCTTCTGTTTCGTTTTAGATAAGACTCTGTTATGTACAAAACAAGGAATTTTATACAAAACAATTCAAAATAAAATTTTATACAAACCAAAAATTTAAAATAAAATTTTATACAAAATAAAGAATTTAAAATAAAATTTTATACAAAACAAAAATTTAAAATTCTAAGGTAATCTATTTTGAAAAACTATTTTCTATGGGGGGGGGGGGGGGGGAAAGGCTCAGTCTTCTCTAGTCTCAGGCTGGCTACGGTTCTGGTACAAATAAATGCAAGGTATGATTGGAAAGTCGTAATATTAAGCTTGTAATTTCAAAATGGCAGTACTAACAGGTTATTATGATGGATCTCCATCAAAGTAGTTCCCATCTCACTGCACATACCGAGTCCAATGATGTTTCCACTTTTGGAAGCATTTCTGGAAATTTCTTTTCTTAAGTGTGTAAAGAACCTTCTCTGTATTTACATGGATGTCCTCAATTGAGTCAAACTGGTTCCCTTTCAGCAAAATTTTTAATTTAAGAAACAGGTAGAAGTCAGTTGGCGCTATATCAAGGGATTAGAGCGGTGGGGTTCGGAAGCACAGGAATTTGGAATTTGTCCAAAAATTCCGTGATCGAGAACGCACAATGCACCGTCGTGGTGGAGGACCCAATACTTGTCTTTCCAGAGTGCATGTCTTTTCTTTCATACATTTTCGCTCCAACGCTGAAGGACACTTCTATAGTATTGTTGGTTGATTGTTTGCCCCTTGGGGCAAATTCGTGATGCATGATACCTGTAGAATAAAAAAAAGCCACTAACATTGTCTTCATATTTGAAGGACTTTGTTGCGCCTTTTTTGGTCATGGCAAACTTGGACCCTTCCACTGCGGTAATTGTGCTCTTGTTTCTGTGTTATACCCGTAAACCCATGATTTGTCGCCTGTAATTACTCTATTTAACAAATCTGAGCCAGTTTCGGCCAAATTAATTAGTTACTGGGACACCTTAAGTTGGTATTCTTTCTGCTGGTCTGACAACAATTTCGGAATGAATTCCGCGGACATTCACTCATGTTCAAATTTTCAGTTAAAATTGACTGAACCACGTAGAAACTTAAGGTCATCAGCCATCTCTCTAATGGTAAGTCTATGGTCAGAGTGCACTAAATCGTAAACTTTCACAATGTTTTCCTTGTTTTTTTAAGTGAAAGGTCGGGTGACCGGGCGTCATCTTCGATTGATTTGCGGCATATTTGAATCTATTGAATCAGATAAAAACATTTAACAGCTCAGACATTTATTGCTAAAAGCTGTTTTTAAAAGTTTGTAAGTCTCTGAAGCAGATTCTCTGGTTTTAAAACAAAATTTGACACAAACACATTTTTTTTCTTTTTTTTATACAAGTCAAACACTACGCAGATTAAATAAAGCAACAATTTTTATCAACGTTTTTAGGCGTAGTAATATTAATGCCGATGTTATGGCATGGTTAGATGGTGAAACGTTCGTAAAAAAAAAGAAATGTTTTTGCATTCGGTGGTGCATGAAAAGAAGATAAGAAAATGTTTTTGCGTTCGTGCCCCACCTGACCCAGAAATATTTTCTTTCCTTTACGAAAGTTTCACCATCTAACCACGCCATAACATCGGCGTTAATATTACTATGCCTAAAAACATTAATAAAAATTGTTGCTGTGTGAATATATTATTCCATGTTTTCATCCATTTTGTGAAATCAATAATCCACCAAAAGTCGTAAACACATCTTCATTCACTAGTATACCACTCTCTACTGAACAAAGGTATTGCGGTAATTTTTTAAGGAAATAACAAGCTTCCCCTTCCAAACCTAGCCCGTTTATTAAGCAGTGGCGCCACCTGTCTTAAAACTTTAAATCACACCTCGTAAGAAAGCATTTTTCCACATGAAAGTCAACAAACATCTGAAAAGTGCAACAGATTTCGATGCTCAGATCTGATTTCATCACATAAAGTGTTAAATACTCAGGAGTTCAACACCTTTGATTTTGTAAAGTTCATAATGTCAGCAGTGTCTTTTAACATCTTTAAAAAACAAACAATCCTGAGACTAACTGGAATGAGTCCAAGCTTATTGTTGTGGTTTTTAAAGGTTCACAAAATAGAAACTCTTCCACCATGTCCCTACACGATTTATATCTTACAAATATCATTAATAGTGTTTCATCTGAAGCAAAATAGAAGAGCTCAATTGTGAACCTATTAAGTGCCCTGCCCTTCAATTTATTGTCCTTGTGCCCAGACATCCTTTCCATTCCTTCGACAATAACGCACCCTCCTTCTCCAATGGTATTTCAATTTCCCATGTTAGAATCCAAAACGGCTGATCAATATTTGTAAACAAAGCACTGTTGCCAGGTTTGTAGATTTTTAACCATGAGCTATTGCGATAAATGTTAGCGGTTTCGTGTATTTTTCAGATCAAACTTTTGTTGAAATCAATTTGGTTATCTTTAAGCTCTAAACTAAGCATGTTTAACTTCCCTATTTTATAAAGATTGCTTGTCATATAGTATAGGATATTGTTTAACTAAATTATAGTTATATTAATTTAATTATTTTTTATGAAGTTGGGATTTTTTAATCTTGCCATCTGGCAACACTGCCATTAGATCGCAATCACACACACTTTTCCCTCTTTCGCATATACTTAATCTTTCACATATTTTATCTTTTGCATATACTTAAAAAAAACTCCAAAAAATGCTTGCCTACCTTCAAACGAAAGCTAAAAAAATTAAAGAAAAGCAGCAATAGAAACTAAATCAATTAACCCAGATACTCCTGAATTATTTTAATTTTTTTTTAATAATTTCTGAATAAAATGGTGCTAGAAGGTCCTTAGACCACAAAAGTTCAATTTTTAATTTCATTCAGTCCATAGGGGTCCCAGAAATGGACGTCCTTCTAGAAGGACATCAGGATAATAGCACATCATTATTTCGTAAAACAAATATGAAATAATCGATCAGATTTCCCAACAATGCATATTTATTGTGAGTGGTACACTATAAAATACTCAACTTGAAGCACTGCATTACATTTAATACAATCGGTTGTGATTTTTTTCCCCCACTGTTTACAACGAAACCGTTTTTTCTTTTTATCATGGGTAGAAAGATTGGCTACCAAGTGATCAATCGAAATGGGGCTCTTTAGTAATGTTTGTACTTGGGTGTCCCTTTTGTGTAAAAGTTCTCGTATTAAATTTTAAACTGGATATAGCCACTTGATGTCGAAAACCCAAGTGGTCAATTGAATTTTCCTGTCGTCTGTACAGTTGCCATGCATTTTGCTCCCCAACATCAATTTCCAATAAATAATTTTAGTAAAATGATCAGATCTATCTAGTTAGTTGCCATAGACGGGAGGTTTAACGTAAAGTCATATTAATCTCTAGACATTACACTTGAATTAAGTTCATTATGGCCGTCCTCATTTGCTTGCTAGTACATACATCTATGTACAACTTGAACCTATTCGCTCCATAAAAGAATTGTTATGAATACTAACATTTCATTCTTGCTGCAATTTCTAGAAACATTTTTCATCGCTGCATATTGGTTACTATTTTACAATCATTTGTGTTAAATTATCATCCATAAAGCAACGACAATATTCCAAGGGAGTTTGTCCAATTTCTGCTAAAACTATATGCATCACAGGCCATTGAATATTTAACAATGAAAGTTCTTTTTTCTCCCATTTGTATTTCCTAATAGTTTTCTTCTTAATGTTTAGTTTTATTCATTTTGAAGATGGCGGTGAAGTAGTTCTTGTTCGAAAATTTTGAAACTTCACATTGCACTCAATTATTTTGCTATTCATGCAGTAGGATTTAGTTGACTGCTAGGCAAGGTCTTCAAAGTTGGACTTCCCTCAGAGCCTGAATCCCCCCATCCTTAACATTGTCTGTTGCATTAACAGGAGGAAGTAATCCTATCTGTATCCCAGATGAAGAAGTCAGCTCATCATCCACATTTTCAAAAAGGTCAATCAATCCGTTTAGAGTCATCCTTTTCCTAAAACACAAAAGATGTCACCTTATTCTGTCATCTTTTAGGAATCATTAAATTTTAGGCAGTAATTAGAACTTGAAGAAGGGGCAGGCAAATAAAAAAAAATAACTGTGTAGATTAGTTCTCTGACAGTTTGTATTAGCATTTACGGAA
>QLNU02015360.1:94539761-94551343 GCA_006491805.2 Dysdera silvatica | reverse complement strand
TTTTTTTTCTTTCTTTTCCTCCTCTTTGTCTTGTTCTATATCAGTGGGCCTAGTTTTACTTATACATGTATCAGAAGACATTTGAAAGATACGATGACATTCGTAGTTACCGGAAGCAGAGGATGAGGGTAACTCCATTTCTGTACTGGCGACTAAAAATTTATGAAATTTATTTCTCTGATTTTCAGAAATTTCCATGTTTTGTTTCAGCTTTTTTCCTTTTTCTGCCCGCTTTGATAACACTTCATTTTTTTGTCCTGAAAAAAATTTTTTTTTTGTCTCCTCTAATCTATTCCGAAATCTATCAAGTACTTAACTAACAGTGGATGAGTAAACAATGAAAATACTAAGAAAAGAGCATTTGCTCTTTAATGCTAAGAATAAATTATGAGGGGACGAAAAATTCTTTCCTTAAATAGTGAAAATTAGTGATGAAACACTAGAAATAAATACATATGATGCAAATTCCGGGCTTTAAACTTTGAGTTAATTCTTGGGGGTCCGCGAGGACTAGTGATCTCTGAAAGGGGGTCTGCAGTCCAGGAAAGTTAAAGAACCATTGATTTAAACAACTGGTTTCTCTTCTCATCCAATTACCGTTTAGCATTCTCACGCTTAAGTATATATATATATATATATATACGGGATAAGTATTAAGGCACACGTCTAGAGGTCAAATCAGAGTTGTTCCTCTATGTACTTGGCTTTTTGTAAAAAAAAAAATGGCATTATTGATAACAGGGTTTCTGCCATTATAATTTTATTTAATTCTCATTTTTCTTATTTAATTTTAAGTGGCAAAACTATAGTTCTGAAAGAAGCATTTAATCGTTTTGCACTCATTGTTGAGCTAATATGATTTTTAATTAGCTCTAATTTAAAAAAAGAACGTTTTGTACTTATATACGTAGAATGCATGAATAATATTAAATATTGAATCTTTCGTTTTTTATGTTGTGGCAGTTTTTAACTAGGAATCCCTTGAGTTGGGGGCCGCTGGTGGTCGCCAGGTCTGCCAGCCGCTTAATCTGTCACTGGTCACAGTGTCCATCTTGATTTGCTCTGGACTGGTCTCCGAAGCTCCGATTAGATCCAACGCTGCTTAAAGTGTTAGTGATGACTCTCAGTAGTCACTCTTGCATCATGCTATTGACAATTCCTGTGACAACTCTGTTTCTGATGAGGTTTCCTTTCTGCTCTCCAAACTCGGCAGGAGGCAGCTAGTACGCTTCAGTTGCATGACAAAAGCATTTATTGTTTGGCCTTCGTGTTGTTTGCAGGTGAAGAATTTATATTGTTCAAACATGCCTTTCATTCTTGGAACACAATACTTTTCAAAATTTATCACGTCATCCTATTTTTCTTTACTTGTTCCTTCTTTGAACTTAATCGTGTTGAAGATTTCGACCCTATGTTCAGTAGGATTGTTATTTTGTTATGATCTGGTTTTTTCTTTTTCTTTGTGGAAATCCTATAGTTCTAAAATTTCTGGTATCACCGTTTCCAGTTTTGGGACACATTTTCAGTTGCAAATTACATCTGATTTTGAGCTTTGAATATCTCCATTGGCTACTGATTTGTTCTTCTCTTAAACTTGTGCTGATTGTAACAGGATTTTACTTGCACGGCTCTCACGTTTTCAATCCTTTTGCATCCCACTTCTGATACCACGTATTACTCCTTGAGTGTGTGTTAACACATTGATTGAAACAGAAGTCAAGGTGAATCCATTAGTCTTTATTTACTGATATTAAGAAGATAGTAAATTACCAGAGCAATACTTGGCCACAGTTCATCAGCTCTTCATCTTCAGTTAACTACCTCTGCTTAGGAAACACCGTTGCCATTCAGCATAACATAAGAATAATCAATTACAATTATTACATATCGATATGCATATGAAACAAGAACTATATTGTCTTTAATTTATGAATCCATGTTCTTTTTGGGGAATCGATTAAGATTGTGTTTGAGTATGGAGGGCATATAGTGAGCATTTTAATCCTGTCTTTGCTGTGGAGTGACACATTGCACCAACTGCTGGAGTGATGATCTAGAGAACCATCACATGCAACAGTTAGCCACCCTTAGGTGCTATACAAGGAATATTAACAGCTTAGTGATATATGCACCTGTAGCGATATATGCCTCCTGTACCCACGATCTTGTCTCTCATGGTAAGGCTTTGAACAGGCATTTTTCTCCAGGATAATGCTTGCTCTCACATCAATGGTTTCTCAGAAATGCTTATGCCAGGTTGACACAATTCCGTAGCCTGCATGGTTGCCAGATTTATCGCCAGTTGAACATTTATGAGAGCAGCTGGGATGCCACTTTTGGTAGTCTACAAGTGTACAGGATCTTTATGTCCAGTTACAACATCTGTGGATAAATGTGTCAAAGAATACCACATGGAACCTATATGCCTCCATGCTATATCGTATCTTACCTTGCATCCAGGCTAGAGGCAGCTCAATAAGGTACTAGACCCTTTTTTGAATTATACAGTTTTCACCAATGAACTTACCCTTTTGTGCTCTGATATTATAATCATTTACATATATATCAACATTACTTTAACACACATGAAGTTTCATTTGATTCCAACAGCTCCTTAGTGTGCATTATTTTTATTTTGTAAATGAGTGTGTATATATACATATTTCCTTCGAAGTTGCGGAATATATGTGTAAAAATAAAGTTCTTTATTTAATCAAGTAATGGGGCACAAATTATGAATGTTATGTAAAATTAGTTGCGTGGAGTTCCTTGTGAAAGTAAATTATTTTTACCATGACAAAATCTAAGTTTCAGTTTCTCTTCAAATAGAAAACCAATTTCTTTATGATCGGAATGCACAAAGACAGGATGTATCTTCTTTTTTAAAAGCTCAATCAGCAACTGAAACAAAATGCCTTAATGAGGACAGTCCTGTTCATAGCCATTGTAGTTCTTTCAATGGCACCCATTGCAATCTTGATGAAGCTGATCAAGGTTTGTGGATAACATTTTTTACATTATAACATTTATAATTCAACTCTGCTTGTAGCAAATGTATACTAAGAATGCTATGTGAATAATTTTGGGAATTAAAGCTAGTATATACTATATACCAGGTGTCTTATTTAATTTGACAAATCAAAATATCTCAAACTAAGTAGTGGATAAAAAAGTATAAATCATATTTGGTCGCGTCTCGAAAGGGGCTATTTAATGATGTTAAAATTGACTTTCCCCTCCAATGTGTGGGTGGGAGGCGACTTGTAAATTTCACAGGATAGTACATAGTTTATGAAAGCTTTTCAGTCCACTGAATTGTAGCTGCCCCCTCTCTTTCTTCCTTTTCAGTGGACAAATTAACTACTTTTAGTTCTACCCAGGAACAACGATGTGGACATAGTAGTTTTCTATTCCCTTCAGGGTGTTGGATTATGGTGAGTCCCCTTGCTTGTCACTAGCAGGGTATTTCATTTATATAATTAAATGCTCAAAATGATGTCCTCTTAACTCCAGTGCATTCGTTGATCCATTGTTCAAATGATTGAATACAACACATAAGTATGTCTACATAAATTTTTCCCATTTAAAATTTCAATGTTGGCCCTGACTCACCCAGAGGGTGGGGAGGTAAATTTTGGCAATATTAGATAGCCGCCTTCGATACGAACAAATTTGATTTATATATTTTTTTTTATTTGTATTTTTTCAAGATATTTTGGTTTGTCAAATCAAATAGGACACTCCATATATTACATGAATATAATAACATATGTTTAGTTTAGTTGGTTAATCCTAAAATTTTAACAACCTCAAACTCTGTTTTATGGATAGTTAAAAAATGATTAAATATGACACTGAAGTGCCAGAAAAACTGGTACACCTACGTAATATTGTGTAGCCCCCAACCCCACGCATGCAGAAGTGCCGCAACACGACGTGGCATGGACTCGACTAATGTCTGAAGGTATCCTGGAGACAATTCACACCAGGAATCCTGCAGGGCAGTCCACAAATCCATAGGAGTGCGAGGTGGTGGAGATCTCTTCTGAACAGCACGTTGCAAGGCATCCCAGATATGCTCGATAATGTTCATGTCTGGCGATTTAGGTGGCCAATGGAAGTGTCTAAAGTCAGAAGAGTGTTCCTGGAGCCACTCGGTAGCAACTCTTGATGTGTGGGGTGTCGCATTATCATGCTGAAATTGTCCAAGTCCGTCGGAATGCACAATGGACATGAATGGGTGTAGGTGATCGGACATGATGCTTACGTACCTGTCACCTGTCAGAGTTGTCTCTAGACGTATCAGGGGTCCCATATCACGCCAACTGCACACGCCCCATACCATCACAGAAGCTCCACCAGCTTGAACAGTCCCCTGTTGACATGTAGGGTCCATGGATTCATGAGGTTGTCTCCATACCCGTACACGTCCATCCGCCTGATGCAATTGGAAACGAGACTCGTCAGACCAGGCAACGTGTTTCCAGTCATCAACAGTCCAATGGCGGTGTTGGCGGACCCAGACGAGGCGTAAAGCTTTGTGCCGTGCAGTCAACAATGGTACACGAGTGGGCCTTCGGTTCCGAAAGCCCATATCAATGATGGTTCGTTGAACAGTTCGCACGCTGACACTTGTTGATGCCCCAGCATTGAAATCCGCGGCAATTTGAGGAAGTGTTGCACGTCTATCTCGTTTAACGATTCTCGTCAGTCGTCGAAGGTCCCGTTCTTTCAAGGTCTTTTTCCGGCCGCACCGCTGTCGGAGATTTGATGTTTTACCGGATTCCTGATATTCACGGTATACCCGTGAAATGGTCGTACGCGAAAATCCAAATTTTGTCGCTATCTCGGAGATGCTATGTCCCATCTCTCTTGTGCCGACTATAACGCCACGTTCAAAATCACTTAAATCTTGATAACCTGCCATTGTAGCGGCAAGAACCGATCTAACAGCTTTGCCAGACATCTCTTGTCTTATATAGGTGCTGTCGACCGCATCGCGTTACGCTGATTGGTTGACCAAGGCACTAAATTTTTAGCAGGGTAAAATTTAAAAAGACATCATTTTTTTTCATTGCATAGAATTCCATCGATTCACTCTTACCAGAAAAGCTTCCATTCCTCCCTCTTCTCCGCAAACATCAGTGAAAAAATTTCATTGTATAAATTAAATTTATTCATAAACATGGCTTTAAATAGTATAATGCACATAAGGTAATCAACACCAGGGTTTTCACAGTTGCACCTATTGCACCAGACCAATAGTCCTGAGCCATTTAGTTCCAAAACGTGTATTTTTTGCAAGATTACATCATCTCTGCACCAAATTTTTTTTTATTCGTATTAAAATTGCTGAATGTGGTGAAATTTGTCCCACTGGAATTTTCATTTTACTCATAAAATAGCATTACCTACAGTATCCACAAGAAAAGGATATGATACTGGCTAAAATAATTGCGAAGAGCCCACTGCCAGTGTTACCAACTTGGAGAGAAAAAAGCGTTATATCTAGCGAGGAATCGGCTCCTAATGCACAGCTTAACGAGGTTTTTGCGCATATAAACTGGCAGTAGTGTTGCCAATCTTAGCGGATTTCAAGCTAGATTTAGGATTTTAAATTTGGCAGAACTGACGGAGATCAGCTACAGCAGATTGAGGGGGAAGTTTTTCCCAAATGGAGTGATTAATCTGTTTAAATATTTTTTAAACTCAATTGGATTATCTATTATGGGCGTTGTTAGCAAAGGGCAGGAGGCTTTTCTCTCAATTTTAATTCTTAGTGGTTTTTATTATTTTTAAGTAGTACATTACATATTGTTAATGCAGGGTGTCCAGCTGTCAGGAAAATACAGAAATGTACATGAATTTTTGGGAAACATGCTTGAAATTCGTACTTAATATTTAATTTTACAGTCAGTGTTCGGAAATTGTTCTCTTTGTTTTGGTTGGCGACACTGTGAAGTACTACTCATTATATGGATAAAAAACGTAACGAAAATAAACAATATTTTTTAAATCCACTAAATGAAAATACATTAAATAATACATTGTCACTCTAAGCTCAGTTTTGATAAATATAACTGAGATATCAATCATCGCAGATTCTCAGTTTCCTTTATGTCATTATTGACAATCACATTTTAAAATTATGGGAAACATTCAAAATGAAGCAATTTGTGAATATTTTTGTATTTTCGTTTGTGTATGACTTCCTGCTATATTTCATAGGCATCTGGTGGCAATCTGTGCCTATTAAACATAACATAAACAATTGTTACACACTTGCATATTTCCTATAAAAGTCAGGGAAATTTAAGTTCCCCAAAACGTCACGATTTTTGGACATGTGCATTCCATTCACATGATCTTATCACCTATCAATTTTATTAAAAAACGAGAAGCATGGTTTTCAAGTTTCAAAGCATAAAATAAGTGATATTATTAATGTAAAATGAAAAAATAGTCAAGCTTTAATGTCAAGAGGAAAAACAAACCAAAAGAAATATCCCAAAATGGTTCATATTTCTTCTAACATTTCTAAAGTGCAGTCTACGGTTTTACTAGAAAATCCAAAACCTCAAAGAACTATTGAAAAAGTTCTGCATCAGCTTCAACTATAAATAAATAAATTAATAAAGATTTGAATTTAATCAAAGCAAAAAAAGTGCAGTTTATCGTCTGCTACCTCGGCATGTTGCTGAGTGGAAGACTAGGTGCAGATTGTTATATGAAACACATTTTGCAGAAAATAGATGGACAAAAATGTTGCAATTGACGAAGTATGGATTTATTTAAATGATTGTAATAAAAAAGATGATTTATTATCGAAAAAGATGCCTGAGAGACAAAAAAGTTTGGTTCAAAGAGAACAAAGGAATTTTCAGTAAAGGATTAATGGTTATCGCTGGCATTTCTTGTAACAGAAAATTAAAAATAAGAAAAGTTGCAAAAATCAACTCTACATATTATCAAAATAATGTTCTGACTCCTATTTTTAAAGAAGATATTCCAAAAATGTATCCTACTGGCTTTCAAAATGTTGAACCCCATCAGGACAAAGCGAGCAGCTACACCTCCAAAAGTACAACCGCATTTCTAGAAAAAATGAGACAAGAAATTGGAATCAAGTCAATACTAGTTAGCCACATTCTTGTCAAGTCTCCAGATGTAGCGCCGATGGATGACTGTGTATTTAAACTTTTAAAACAAGCTCCTTCGAAACACCGATCCACTACCTTGGATGGACTGTGGAAAGATGTGGAGGAGGAATTGGAGAAAATCCCGTTTGTGACTTTACGAAAAGTCCTATTATCGTAGAAATCTAGATGTAATATGATAATTCAAAAACAGGGCTATCAGATAGAATACATTAGAAAGTAATTTTGTTTTATTATATGTATTATATTTACACTGTTAGTCATTATAAATGTGTGTAAACACCCTCTGTATATTCCATAGATACAAAACAATGTGGAAATAATTTTCAATTATATATTTCAAAAATACTGTTTTTCAGTTTAAATCAGGGAAATCAATTCCAAGAATGAATATCTGTAAATTGTTTTTTATTTCTTAATATGAGGTTACTACTTAACACCCTCCATAAGATCTATTTTTTATTTAAAAATTCTGTGGCATCTCAAAATTTAAGGCAAAAGATAATTTTTCTATAAAAATATAAGCTACAGCACAATATTTCAAAAATGTTCTGTTTTAAAGATTTCTAATCATTTATTACATTTTAAATTTAAAGAGATAATCACCTCATGGTAATATTGAAAATAAATTGAACATAATATTGAAGATCGTCGTCCTAAAATTCTCCAGTAATTAAACTATGATTTACCGACACGACGGATGTGAACTCTGAAGTGGTTCTGATCTGTTGATGCATGCTGCATTGGCGACCAAAATTCCATAGTTAACTTATAAGTCGCATTACCATTAGCTAATTAGATTGTTTAAATCAATCCTAATGCTAAAACCGGTATGGAAATTTGAATCTCGCTCTCCGGCATGCCATGAATCAAGATGTTAACAAACAAGTAATTTTAGATCGATGCCATTCAGAGAAAACTAATTTTTATTGCAAAACAAAGCCTGCATTAGGTAGTTTCAATCTTTAGAGCACAAAATGTATTAAAATTAAATAGTATTCAGGTGTATTTTAGGTTGAAAAAGCAAATTGTAAACCCCTCATATTGTACGTCGTTGTGTAAGTGCAAAGCTAGGTCAAAACGGGTTAAGCACATGACATGACATGACTCAGTTTTTCAATTTTCAACATTTTACGCACGTCTGCCAGGATGTTTGTCAAGGAATTTCAGTTTTCCTTTTTTGCATTTACATTTTTTGGGATGTCCTTAGACGAATGGCATTTAAATGAAGGTTATGCAAATTACTTGACTAGGGTTCATTTTGTCACACTTTTGATGATGTTTGCCACCACTTTCATAATGTTCAAATGGCCTGCCTTTATTTTTTCATTATTAGACAACTGTTACCTATTGAGGTACAAAGCACAAACACTATGCAAATTACTTGACTTGCCTCCTGATTTTTAGACATTTATGTCAATTAAACATATTCGTCAAGTGAACTGATAGGCAGCTTAGCTTTTTCTTGTATAATAAAAGTGCATGGTCATTTTATGTATTATAACTTCATGCAAATGCCTTGACTTTTTCGACTGTTGGCTCTTGGTGTAATTTGACATTTGTGATTCTAATTTATAATTCCGTAGTGTCATGAAGTGGAGATTGGTGAACAATGCCCTTTACATATCCACATAAGAAAAAATCCATAGGATCTGCATTGGATGGTAGCGATGGTCACGGTATCGGACCACCTTTCCCAATACAGCATTTAGGAATTTGTCGTCGGATTCTGTGAACCTCCAAACCCCATCCTTTGCTTATATGTCCTCGGAAAATTACATTGCATGTGTATTGCAGATTTCATTTTTATTGATTATGCTACTGTATGTATGTTACCACCTGTGGTGACTTAAATTTTAAATAATAATAGGATAAACTGAATTGCAATGCCATCGAAACAAGATTCTTTGTTTTTAAATGTTTTACTAGTAGGGGAGGGGCTTGGGGTTTTCAATCCCTCCAGAAAAGCACAGTTAAAATGGTACTATAATAACATGTTAATTTATTTTGTATCTCCACCAAAAGTTTATAAAATATTTAATTAGCACTTACCATTGACACCACAGTAACAGTTGTAAGAAATTACTTCATTATATCTCATTAAAAGGTTGAATAAAAATTTATCTATTCTTAGAAACAAAATTTTAGTTATGTAAATGTTTTTCCCTTGTAAAAGTTTTTAGTTTTAAAAATTACCATTGGAAAAGGTCATTAAATGAAAACATTTTAAGAATTGCTTTCTAATGTAAGTTGTAATTTGTGCTTCATATTTTTAATATAATTTCTTGTTATGGGAAAATACAGTGTTACCTCCCAATATGGGACATCTATGGGACCAGACATTTTGTCCCTTAAGTAGAGGTGTCCCCTTTTTTTGGAGGTACATGTGTTGATATATACATATACTGGGAGACCAGAGAAACCCCTTAAATAGTGGTGTCCCAGGATGTAACAATGTATTTATAATTATGAATTTAATGTGAACTACACAAATTAAAGATGTATGCAGCTAATTCTAGAATTATTTAAATGAGTTAACTCCCAAAATAGTGGAGGTTACAAAGTCAATTCTTGAAAAAAAACCAAAAAACCAATTATTATTCTGCTCATTTGTTTGTTGAGAAGTCAGTTTCCTAAAAAAATTGATTTCCCATCTCGATTGTAGTCATATTTCTTTGCTTAAAACTTTTTGTAACATATATATGAATCTATTTCACCTTCTCTATTACTTTTGTATAATGTTTTATTTCATCTCTTATAAAAAAACAGCATGTACAACTTCACCTTAGTTGGTGCAGAATGATCTTTGCTGTCCTTGCACCATAAAAATTCAACAAACATCTATTTTGTAAAAATTTTATGTTTTTTATTTAGCTAAATTACAGTCATGTGTAGAAGCCATGCAAGATGTAGTTGGTGATACCATATCTGAAATTACCTTGCGTAAAGCTGCTGCTGATTATTCATTTGATTTAGAAAAGGCTTTAAACGCTGTGTTATGTGGTATGTATTTTATTTTTTTTTCATTAAATATTAAAGTAAATTCAATGGACCCATGATTACCTGATCTGACAGGTCAGGCCTGTAGCCAAGCTGGGCCAGTAGGGGTACAGCCCTAGTTGCCCCGTGCTTGTGTTCCAGTTGCTCTATTGGGATATATATGTATAATAATAATAACACAATGTTAAAATATTGAAAATTATTAAAAATTAATAATGTATAAAACTGTTTTTGTACATATTTGTATAAACTGTTTTTGTATAATACTTCCTCTCTCACCCAATTCCCGCTCCATAAAATTTAAAATACAAATCTTGATATATGCTAATATTGCAGTATTTGTAGTTGCAATAAACTAAAAAAAAAAAAAAAAAAAGCCATTAGAGGAGTATCAAATTTCTTTAGAATTATAATGACATAATATCTAAATTTTGTACCACTCCTGCCAGTTACTTTATTCTTGTGAGTTCCTTAGTGCTCTATGCCCCATATACCCTTTTCATCCTAGCTACAGGCCTGTAACAGGTACTGAAGGTTGGTCATAATTTAGGTCAAGGTATTGGATAATTCAGGAAATTTTCAGTACCATTTTTGTAGGACATGATGCATTATATTTAGGCCCTTATGTAGGAATGTTTCAGAAGTTTTGAGAATAATGAAAAATATATATATTTATAGAGCTCATTACCTTTTTTGCCTGCTTTTGTTTTATTTTTAATAGTTATTTTTAGTGTAAACTAAGTCTTCAGTATATTACATGTGCAGCATGGCCTTACCTGTTCTTGTGCCATTAAAAACTAACACTGGAATAATGTTTACAGTAAGTATATAAAGTTATCCCTGGTGTAAGGTAGCTTCAGCTGCTAGTTTAACTACTTTTTAAATTCGCACTAGATTGACTGACATCTAGAATTTGAAGAACAACTGAGTGACTATTGTTAAAGAAAGTACATTAGTTTATTGAGGACTTGTCTATTTCTGTGTATATGACACCACTGAAAATGTGTACTGTGTATAGCTCTGATAGAGGGATTACTGGCTTTAAAACATATACCAACATTTTTTAGAATATCCTCATTTCTGTACTTGAATGGGGTGAATCTATTAGTCATTGGTATTACAGTGATTATATTTTGCTTTTACAACTAAAAGTCTGTCTTCATTCTTACCAGTAGAGCAAGAGCTACCTTATAATGTTCGTCTAGAACATATTTCATTATTTTGAAATGCTGCCCAAAGCCTGGGTACCACATCAGAGTTGGCAAGTTGGGCACAGCCAAGTCAAGCCCGCTCGGGTTTTTCTGGGCAAGCGCACCAACAAAATCCACTGGGTTTTTGCTATAAAGTGGGTTTTTGTACAGAATTAAGTATACATTTTTTTTTTAATTTTGACCTCTATGAATTTCCATATTATACCTGCATTTT
>QLNU02015360.1:94491351-94524193 GCA_006491805.2 Dysdera silvatica | reverse complement strand
TGGCACCAGCGGATTTCTTTTTGTTCCCAAGGATCAAAAGAACCCTGAAAGGAACTCGGCATGGGACGCTGGAGGCGGTAAAAGCAGCCGCGACGACCTCACTGAAGGAGATTCCCGTTGACGACTTCCAGGGCGCCTTCAATGATTGGGTGAAGCGTTGGCAACGGTGCATCGAAGCAGGGGGAGAATACTTTGAAAAGTTCTGAAAAGATTGTAAACTGATATTGAATAAATGATTTTAAAAAAAATCATTCCGGGAACTTTTGGGACAAACCCTGTATATTATTAAAAGGTGAGGTGGGGTTGAGTTCCAAAAACTTTTGATGGGAAAAAATATGGTGCTCCATACTTGGAAATGCACAAAACAAAACCACAACAAATAAGTTGAACTTAAGATGAAACTTCAAGGATTCGTTTGTGGAGTTTATATTAAAGATGATTAAAAGGACGATTTGAGCAAAGTATATATAACATAAATATGTAGAAATAATTGTAACTACGGATGAACAAAAAAAATAAAAAAAAATATAGCTCTCTGATATATATTGTATACTGTCATGACTACAATTCTTTACTTCTTTTTAATTTTAGGCAAAAAAAAAAGGCACCAAACAAAAATTGTTTATTTTCATGTCCTTCACCTGTTGCTCATATTTGTCAGTTCACAGATCTTTTCCAGGGTGGTCAAAAAGTCAGTTTTATGCTCATTTTCACTACATGACAACATAGATTGGGATCAGAAAAGGGAATTCCGGATTTTTTGTCTCTGCTGTGTTATTAGGTGAATCACTTCATTTATGCATTAATTTTTTTTATTGCCATAATCGTCTACATAGCAATGACATGAACAGAAATAGTTGTTTCACTCTACAGCTAAACTGCCTCATTTTCAGACATGGAGATTTCACCAAACATGACTTATTTGACGTGCTTTACCACCCCTCTTGTTTTGTTGGTAAAGTTCAGGACCACATGTATAATTCTTTTATCACATAAGTTACTGATTTTTTTCTACTAAAACAAAAATATAGCACTACATAAGTTTTCCAAAATAAATTTTTTTTTGGTATGCTAATTTGCTTTTAACTTTAATTTAAAAAATATTTTGAAATATTTTAATAGGTGAACTGTTCATATTTGTTCCTTCAATATCAAAGCTAATTTTGAACATGCTGTTTAGTTAACACTTATGAATTAAAATAAGTGATATGCCTAAATGTAACACTCTTTTGTTGCTTTAAAGTACATTCTAACATGCAAACTTTTACTTCCAGATGCAGTGTTGAAGAAATGAACAACAAATATAAAGAAAATTTGTATTCGCAAGAAAATATTTCTGATGTTGAGAAACCTGAAACTGATGCCGAAAGCCTTTTCTCAAAGTATAACAATTTTTATTTACCATTTTCATGTTTTAAGGACTATTTAAATTATAAAACTGCTGAAATAGTTGTCTCTCACTAAGTAAGTCATGTCAGACTGAATAAGGCATGGGTAATTATAAATTTATGATTTAATGATCATGTTTTCCAATATGTGCTTTTTTTTGCCCACTGTAGTTCTCATTCGCTGTTCGGTTCCTTATGTAACCAATGTTCAGCTTTCTCAGAAAACTGCATATCCTGGTACAGCATAACCTCAACTGTCCTTGTGCCATAAAATACAAGCATCAAAATAACCATCCTTCATTGCAATTCCACATAATATTCACTTAACATTATCCACATTATGATATGCAGAGTCATATAATACATTCATGTTTAGGAAAATTGTAGCACCAGGAAGAAATTGCTTGATTTCATTGAAATGTACAGGAAATGCAAAGCAGGGTATGACATGCAAATTATTAGAAATGTAGTGTGAGTGTGTGTGCCTAGGCTCAGTAGCCCCCCCCCTTCCCCCCAAACGGTCATATGTAGAGTATAAATACAGAGCTTAGGAAGAACCAAACAAGTATTGTAACATTATCAGCGAGCTGCAAACTGTTCTATTGGAGTCGTTATGCATCATCAACATCAGAGGGCACAGTATAGGCAAACTACAGAATTCAAACAGGTATGTATCTTCAGCTTATGGGGCGGAGGATTTTCATACTGGGGTATTGCTGCTTATGCGAGGCATAACACCACGACAGCAATGCGAGTGTGGCAGCAGTGAGCTGAAGAACACAAATCGAGTTGAAAATCTGTCTGTGGACTACGAAATGTGACGACAACACAGGATGATAGATATCTCATCTGCATGGCAGTGATAAACCATACAGCTTGTTCTCATACTGGAGCACTGCTACAGGTGTGGCATTTTCTGCTTCTATGGTACAAAAGTATCTACTATACAGGGGACTGCATGAATACATTCCTTTGCTGAGGATAACTGTGACCCTGAACATCAATGCATCTAGTTTCAATGGGCAGGTAAGTACAGAAAATAGCATGTAGATTGACACAGGATCTTGTTTTCGGACGAATTTTGCTACAGCTTGGATTACAATGATGGCTGTTTAAGTGTTAAATGGTATTGTGGTGAGCGCCATGCTCTGGTATGTGTTTTAGACTACAATACTGCATGAATGGTCAATGTGATAGTATGAGGTGCCATTGGCTATCATAAGTGATCCCAACTGCTATGAATTGAGGGTACTCTCAACAGCATCTACAAGGTAGTGACAGAACCAGGAAATCAGGGAAGTGTCTGGAAATTCTTCTAAAAAATTACTCTGTAATCAGGGAAGTTTCAAGTCTCACATTTTCCGTTACTCCTGCGTGATGCATCACCGTTATGCTAATTTCTCCAAGTTCAGGATACTGCATCCACATGCGTTAGAAGTCCCCATTCCCCTCTTTTACTGCCTTCAAGGTACAAGAAATTGGTAAAAAATCACAAGGAAGAACTGTGTGCTCTTTTGAGTATAAAGCACTAATAAAACTAAAGTTGTGCTGTGCAAATTAGGAATTTTCTGTTCAGAATTATCTTATTGGTCTGTAAATGCGCATTTAAAAATGTGCATATATTTCATACCAAGCTTGGATTTAGGATTAGGAGCTTCCTAGGTTCTACATTTTTTTTAGCACCCTTCCCCCAATCCTAATTTATGATTGCCTTATATGAATTATTATAACATACAGTAACTATATTTTTATTAAGATATTTATGTTATTTGATGACAAAAACATTTCCTATGTTTGAGTGTGTTTGTTTGGGGTGGTGGTAGGGTAGGGGCATTTCAAGAAATTTGTAAGAATTTTAAATTAAGTAAAAAGTTGGAAGGTGCTGCCCCGGGGAAGGCTGATCTGAATTCTACGATTGATTGATTGCAGTTTAAAAAAAGTCTAATGCCTTTTAAAATTTTGCATCCCTAAAAATGTGACACCTTGAGCACTTACCCATTTGTATCTGGGCTTGTTAGTACTGTGCATGCAGAAAAGAGCTAATATGCATGATTCAGAGCTGCCGTAAAAAAATTCTCAATCTTATTGCATTCATTATAGGCATTGTTTTTATTATTGATGTAGTTTTTTTTAAATGACAGAATATATTTAAAAATGCCATCGCTTATTTTTCCTAAATCGTAATCAATCTGAAAACAGTGGTTACCGATTTTGTCTTGTTGCAAAAATTAGTATTTTTTTTCAGAGTTTAGAATTTTTAAATGTCTTCTGGTTATTGTCCAGTCTGTTAAAATAGAACAGAAAAGAAAGAAAATGTTAACCCATTAACGTTAAGGTCAACTTATTATATTTATGAATAAAATTCTTCAGTTTGTAAGTCAACGTTAAAATTTGAAGCAAGGTCATAATGTTGTGTTCATTCTTTTAATAAATATCTATATTTTTAGTAGCTGTATTTCAATAAAATGGGTAATAGATAACAATTTTTGCCATCCATGCTTAAGCTCAAACTAGAGCTTTTATGTATGTGAGAAAAAGAGATCACCCAGAGTCAGCAGTGTCTTATATAAACATGGTTTAGACTCTCCCTTTCCCATTGTCAGCAACAATAAACAAATTTCACCCCCCTCCCACAAAGATGCTTATGTAATACTTGAACGGCCCTGCTCACTCTACGTTTTACTTGTAAATACAGCAGAACACTGGTCATCCAAACCTCGCTTACCGAAATGACCTGCTATTTTTTTTAAGTGAACACTCATTCTATGTTTTACTTGTAAATACAGTAGAGCCTAAGTCATCCAAATTTTGCTTAACCGAAATGATCTGCTATACTGTCGGATGACTGGGGTTCTACTACATTTATAAGTAAAATATTGAACAAGTGTCCACTTAAAAAAATAGTTAAAGAAATAGTATAGCAGGTCATTTCAGTTAAGCAAAGTTTGGACAACCGGATTTCTATTGCATTTACAAACAAAGGAACCCCAATAAATATATTGTAAATTATAACAAAATAAGTATAATTCGATGAATTTTTCCATGACAAATTGTGCTTGCAACCAATTGTTCCATGATGAATCATTTCATGGCAAAATTTTCACAATGAATTGACACAGAACCCAAGCAGTTTGCAAATATATGAAATTCAATGCAAAGACATCTGTTTGATTGGTAGGTGTGGTAAGAGAAAAGGGATCACCATTTAAATTTTCGCCAGTCGATACATGATGCTTCATCTTACATTTAGTGTAGCAAGCTTTCTCTTCAGGTGGAATTTTTTTTTAAAATTATATCTGCAGTTTGTACATAAACAGTCGCCAACAACTTTTAGTTTTTATATATGTAGGTATCAATATTAATTATAGTTTTGAGCCCAGTGTCCAGTAGTTTCATAAAATGGACAAAAAGGTGATGGTTTTCTAGGCTGCTGCAGAGTTTTAACCTGAAAGGCTGCCATAGATGGTTTCAAATTATATTCAAAGATATGTTCAACTTCAATTTTAACTAAGGGAGAGTTCAAGTATTATATAAGCAATATTTTGGCCATTTTATACCCCTCTCCCTCCTAAGCAAAAATTAACATGGGCTAACATAGGAAAATAAGCACAACAGCAATGCCCTCTCTCCCCAAAGGTGCTTACGTAATACTTGAACTCTCCCTGAATGCTTCTTCAACATCATCTGTGAAAATCTGTAATGGCTTTGTAATGTCGCTATGTAAAATTTTGTTTTGCATAAATAATCTGCCAATGACAAATGTCATCTATAAGAGTATGCATAATTTTTGGCACTAACATCTGAGCATAAGAGTTAACATCTCCTAAGGCATTAAGGCTTGCAGTCTTCTATTACACTCAATGCACACTTCATCTGGGGCTGTAGATGTTAGTTTTTATATTAGTGTAATATTTTACAAAAAATCTATGAGCCTGAATAATTCTGTTTATAATGCCGTACCAGCTAATAAGACTACTTTTAGCAGTTTCATATGTATTGGCAATCATACTTACCCCATCTGCTCGTTTCGGTTCATCATCCAGATAGCTTCTTATAAATATGTGTGTCAATAATTGAAATATTTGGATTGTCATCTATACAGGATTTAAATTATTCCTAAAAATTTTGCCCCCCACACACTATTCTACATCTCCTTAGAATGGTTCAAGCCTAATAGTTGTTAATTTTATAGTACAGGAATTGGACATCGGTACAGTAACCATTGGATTGACATTAGAGTCGGAGGTATTATTTGTAGTTTTGATAATATTCATTGTATCTCTTTCTAAGCTGTAAAAATAGCAAGTTTAGCATTGTCCGTATATTCTTTACATTGGATTGCATCTAATTCATAATCGCTATCGTAAAGTAGATTATGAATACCATTATCCAGTATCTTCATTTCTTTTAAGGCATTTGAAAGGAGATCATAATTATACTCAATATTATCATTTGAAGAGGTCATCAATAGTAGTCAATTGCGTTATAAAGCAAGTGGTGTTTCCTCTTACAGTCTTCTGTTTGAGTAGCATAATGCTTTCTAAATCTTCACAATTTTTTGACATTTTAAAACATTAGTGTAAGGTGTAAACAGTGTTGGACTTAAAGTGACTCAACTTGCCTGTAGTTTTGGTTTCAGGAGCACAGATGTTCTCAATCTTGGAACAACTGGGTAATTCAGCACTAAAATGCGGCCTATTGAACATATTTATTTACAACCTTCCTTCTATTTCGAATATGTTTCGTTTCTTTTATTTCTATATATCGTTCATGGGCTGCAATAATGACACAACTAAGAAAAACATGGAAAGAGGTAAATAAGTTTGAAGTTTTCATTATAATGGATAATACATAGAGCATGCTATAAATTAGTGGCATAATGGTGGTTCAATATTGAATTACAAGGTTTGCCAGTATCGTTGCTGGATAAAAGGCTAGTTTTTCATGTCAAAATTTGTACTAAAAAATCGTATTTTTTTAATTGTGCCTTATTGCAGCTCATGAGTGATATATATAACAAAAAATATATCGAGAAGAACCTGTGCATCATTATGGTACGAGAACATTGCAATTAGTTCATCTAACAAAGTAATGGTGCCATTTATTGAGAAGGAACTGTAACACCAGTGATGCATAAATATTATTGACTTTATATATTTGTCTGTTTTATTGCACTTTATATACACAGTCCCAGCCAAAAGTCTAAAAAAATTTAAAATCCTTAAAAAAAACATGCACATTGAACTGTGTTTGCGTGATTGCTTTTGTCAGGATGGGAGATTTTTGTAACACAATTTGTTTTAATTCAATACTCAACAATAGATGATGCTTCAAGCATTCGAAAGTCAATGAAAGTGACTGTGTTTTCAATTTGTGTATTGTACAAAATTTTTTTTATTCGATGTGACCTCTACTACAAAATATCACAAGGATGGAATTTCAGCTTATATTGCAATTCTGGTAAAGACATTTCTGATTGACACTATTTTGATGAGGACATACTTATTAGTAGGCACACAGCAAGATCCAATGACTTCCGTCTTCCTCAAATTTGGCACCAATTAATTTTTAGTTATGGGGTATATTTTAAAATTGTAAGAATTGAAAGATTTATTTTAAAACTGTATGTATAGCCTAACTTTGTTTCATGCAGCATGGCCCTTAACTGTCCTTGTAGCATAGAAATTTAAAGATACCATTCAGTATGTGGTGAGGACCTGCAGTGTAGTGTTAATGCTTTGGTCTAGCGTACGGTTATCCCAGGTTTCATTTCCAACTGTATCAAAAGAAGGCGGCTTACCAACTAACTGCTCACCACAGTGTGGGGGTTGGGGGAGAGTTGGATTCCTCAGAAAACTGTAGGTCCTGGCGCAGCATAACTCTTTGCTGTCTTTGTGCTGTGAAAACTCAAACAATGTGAAGTGAGTTTCACCCCTCTGAATGTACTGCACTCTGTAGTCACACACATTGTCACTTATCTGAATTATATTATACCTTGTGGTGGAAGTCATGCTAAACACTTGCTTGTGTAATACGTAAATTGAACATACAGTCATTTTCATTGTCTCTTGAATGCCTAAAGCACCATTCATTAGTGAGTTTTGTGCTATAATGTTTTTCTTGTAAAAAAAAAAAATCCTCCACCGTGCCAACACTTATTGTGCAAACTGTATTTCAATGTGATTATTTTTCCTCTTTTTTATGGATATTTAAAGTGTTTATTAATTTTTGGCTGACCCTGTATCTATCTGGGTGGGAAAGAGAATTTTCCACCTGAAGACACTGCGAGGAAACGCACGAATAGACACTTTCTGTAATGTCAAGTGCAGAAAAAAAAAAAAAGGGGTGAGCTTATTTAGTTTACTTTTTCTGTTTAAAAGAAAAATATATATAGAATTTACAATATCAGTTAAAGAACTAAAGAATTTATTTAGTATTTCCCTATCTCCAGATTTCATGTGGAAAGGTGTGTAAGATTTTTTAACTTTCAAATGCTTGTTATGTGTATGTTGAAAAGATACATTGTATATTAGTTAGTCAATTAGTTTAAGTAACTCCCCCCCAAAAAAAAAGTTTTGCAAGTATTTTAATACTTAACATAAACAGTCTTAATGTTATTATAATTTGCCTCAAAAATGCCAATTTTCTTGTGTTATTATTTTTTTCAAAATCTTAGTCCTCCCCCTCCCTTTTAAATGAGTTTATAAACATCTATACAACTTTTTGTTCTTAAGACAAAGTGTTTTGGATAAAATAACGTCAGGGTTCCCATGCACCTGGAGAACCTTGAATTGTTAGGGAATTTGAAATCGTCTATAAAAGCCAGGGGAAAAATATTTTGGTCAAACCTGGAAAAATCAGGGGGAAACCTTTCTAACTTCCATTCTAAATAGCTAAATTTCACTCGAACATGAGGTTATTCTCCCTGAATCCGAAATTCCCTGCAAAGTTTCATTTACTATTAGTCAGGGAATTTTTTCTCCAATGTGAGTGTGAGCTTTGTAACGTAGTTTAAAAAGCTATTAATGTGCATTTTAATTTACTCAGTTGTTTATTAAAGTGAATTTTATATGTAATTCCTTTAATTTTGTTAGGCTTAACATAAAAAGACAAGGTAATGTCCTTCATTTATATGAAAAAGAAAGAGTGAAGGAAAAACCCCTTTTAAATTTGGTAGTTGTTGGCCATGTGGATGCTGGGAAAAGTACGCTGATGGGTCATTTGCTTTACAGGTAAGTATGACTGACTACTTTGTTTATTCTACAAAGTAGTATGGCAGTATTAAAATTAAAATTAAAATTTCTGATTTAACAAAGTCAATGTTTGAAAATCCTGTTGATAGTGAAAAATTTATTCAAAACTGATTTTTTTATCAATTGCATAAAAAAAATCACTGCTTTAAATGCAGAAAATTGAAAATGTAAGAAATTAGTTGTCGTGTTTTCTTTTTCTTTTTCTTTTTTTTTTTTGCTCTTGAATAATGATGAAGGAACAAGTGGCATTTGAACTGACTTTTTCCAACCCCTGGCATTCTTTTTTTATTGCTTAATTTTTTTCCTGTTTTCCGTCATCTTCCCGGCAGGTTGAGTACTTGACAAATAACTGGTGGGTAGAGGACTAACACATAACATTAAAATGGGTGTTTAGCATCCATTTTCCTGTTGCCTGTGTATGGTGGTAGTTGCATTTTTTTATAACTTCTTTTGCAATGATATGATTATGGTGAAACGACAACTGTTTTATTTGGAAGGAAGAAAAAAGCCATAATTTTTGAGATCGATAAAGGATTACGGAAAAGAGATGTGACCAAAAAACGTACCATATCCCTATCAATTTTACATTGTTAATACTCATTTCAAGCATTTTTGTTATCAACAGCTATGAATTCACTTGTACAAAAATTCCTCATTTTCTGTAGTTGTGTAAATAAACGTTAGTTTTTAATTTTCGAATTTTATTTTACTAAATTATTCTAGGCTAATTTAATTATTTTTCCTTTAAAATTGTATCTGGTTTTAGGGTGAGAAATACTTTGCATATTATATTTGTTGAATGTATTATGTAGTATTAATAAATATGAATTCTGTTATGATGAAATAATTTAGTGGTCCTGTGGAGTTCACTATAATGAGAATCTATTGTTTATCAAAATGCTTAAAACAAGTTCCAAAACGATAGAAGGATAAGCCTAATTGTGCCATGTCACCTCTAGACTCACAGTGGTCTAGAATCTGTGATCATCATCACTCAGACAGAATTGAGATTCATCGCTGAGTACCATACTGTGTTATTCGTAATCTCAGGTATTTTTAGTGTGATACCACTGCATAGCGAAGCGATGGTTTGGTGTTAAGGACTGTCTTTGAAAAGGACATCATGCCTGTAAGCCTGGCTTAACCAATTGATGACAAACTGTCCTTGTTGCTATTGGAGAATCCAATGCCCCCTCTACATCTTGTAAAATGTTACCAGCTGTGCATTGTTGGGCTGCTTCAATGTGATGTTGTATGCATCAATCTGCAGGGTTCCCACAGGCCCTTAGAAGTCCTTCAGAACTCCTTATTTTTAGTTATCATTTTAAGGGCCCTTAAAAGTACTCGATTTTTGTCAACAGTTTTTAAAAGTTCTTATTTTTTGTGAAATCAGAACGCGATTGACGGAAGAACTCAATCATGTTTTTCTATCTTACATGCTGATATGTAGGTGATGGCATATTCATACACAAACAAAGACAGGTTAAAATAAACTACAACACATTAAGGTAAAAGACTAATGTCACATGATAGTCTGGGGGAATGCTCTCTACAGTCAGGATATAAATGCTAATGGTCATTACTTTTTTTTTTCTTTGTGGAACTCAGGGGTATCAGGTTGTGCTTTTTAATAAAAACGAAATACTTACGTTTTTAAAAGCAGAAATATTTTGTGTTGAATTAGGTGGCAAAAATACATGCACTAAGCGAATGAAATATTTTTATTCATTTACTAGGTCAAATCCGAAGAGGGCATGTGACGTCTACATTCAAGTTTAAAGGAGGTGGGGTGCAACATCCACTTGTAGATGTAGAGGGAGCGCAAGAGTAAAAAGTTTGAGAACTGCTGACTTAGTCGATAGTGATGTGATGAAAGTGAACCATGATTTTTGGCATATGGCAATTGGTTCTTAGAAACTCCTTATTTTTTATTTTCGAAAAAGAGTGAGAGCACTGATCTGTGCATTATGACAGTTGTCTGTGGTCTAGTGTCATTACAAGATTCATATTTCTTTCTTCAGACTACAGTCTCCAAATTTGACTTACAGTTGATGCATCCTTTCTAGTTTCTACCGCAATATGACAGAAGGACCAACTGCCTTCTACATAGCCCTATAATTAAACTTTGAGTAAAGTAATCCATTTGACGAAACTGTCAGCATTTTGCTGGTATTTTCCCATAGTAAGTTTTATCCTTACACAAATAACAGAACCATCACTTTTTGTTGCCTTGAGAAATTCAAAAGTTTTTATCTTGCGTACTAATCATGGGATCAATCCGGAACTGAGATATTGGTAGAACTTGTCTACTTATGTACATCCTGTAATTTTCATGCACTATATGACCATTAATAATGGGATGCCCATAGGAAAGTACTTCCCTGGAACTGGTATGGTATCAGAATGATGTAGGCCTGTCATTCGCTGCTATCATAGTCTATACTCGTTGAGGAAGATTTTCCACTAAGTTTCGGCAGGTGGCTGCAGGTATGTCTGTCCATTCCTTTTGCAACATGGTGAGCAGTTCTGTGGCATTTTTTGGCCACTCTGATCTGGCTCTCAACCATCACTCTAGCATATCCCAGAGATGTTCATTAGGGGTCAGATCAAAATTTTATGTTGGCCAGTCTAATCCATTAACTCCCATTTCCTCGAACCACTCATTTATAAGGCATGCTTTATGAACATGTACTTTGTCATGTTGAAAATGGAAAGGACCTGTTTCAAATTGTTGCCAGAGGGTGCATGGCAATGAATTGTCTGAAATTGCTTGATAGGCTTTGGCATTAAGAATTTTCGGCTCCACAACCTGTGGACCAAGACCAAACAAAGAAAAACAGGCCTGAACCATAATTTCTTCTCCACCAAATTTCAGAATCAGAATGATTCATTCTGGTTAGCAGTGTTCATCTGGTAAGCGTCTGATCCCTACTCCAGGGCTCCTAGTTGGTTCGTGTTTTATGTAATGGTCCATATTTTCGTCTCAAGTCTGTACTGTTTTTCTTCCCTCCCCCATGTTTAACGGACACTTGATCGAAAGTGAGTTAATGAAATGTAAGTAATCCAGAATATTCATGTGTTTACAAAGACATTTCTGGAAGTAATTACAAGGTGATAACATTCACAGTGTTGAATGCTGATTGGTCCAAAGTGATGAAGCTGCGGGACGTCCCATCTATATTACGAGGGTCGTTTGAAAAGTTCTTGGCCTGACACATAATGACACAGTATTACCAAATAACTATAATATTTACAAAGTATGATCCTTTAGATGACATGCTACAAAGTTGCAGGCACTTGCGTTTAGTAGTTTGTTTGTGGCAATCAAAGCAAGCAAGTTTTGGTATTTTCTAGAATATGGATGAAATTGAAGTTCGAGCCATTATAAAGTATTATACAATAATTTTTGCCACCCACGTATATATAGCTCAAACTAGAGCTTTTTTGTTTTTGGAGAAAAAGAGACGCTTTCCCCATCCTGGATTCGAACCAGGGTCCCTCTTTACATTGTAAAGTATGTTGTTTTAAAAGATTTATCCCTGATTGACATAAAAGACGTGTTTCATTGCACTTTGAGGGATTTTTCTCCTTTGTCTGTGATGGTAAAAAAGTGGGTTGTTGAATTTAAACATGGTTGTACATCCATTCAAGATGATGAATGCTCGGAATGCCCAAAAATCGCTACAACTGATGAAGTCGTCACAAAGGTCCACAATATCATATTGAATGATCGCCAACTGAAGATACACAAGCTTCCTGACATTGCAGATACCTCAACAGAATGTGTCCACTACATTTTACATGATGTTTTGGGTATAAAAAAAGCTTTCTGCTTGTTGCAGTTGCTGTTTGTTAAGTTGGTGCCATGTTTGTTAAGCAGACGTAAAACACATTCGTATGAACACTTCTCAAGAGTGTTTAGACTTGTTTAAACATGCTTTTGCTGACTTCCTGTGATGTTTTATAACTGTTGATGAAACATGGATTCATTATTACATGCCAGAAACAAAGCAGCAGACCGAACAGTGGATGGGAGCAGGTGAAAGTGCATCAAAGGAAGCAAAAACGGTCCCATCTGCAGGAAAAGTCATGGCTATGGTTTTCTTGGATTCTCTTGGTGTGGTGCATATAGACTACCTGGAAAAAGGCAGTACCATTGAAGGAGATTTTTGTGCTTCACTGTTGGACCAATTGAAGAATGCTATTCAGACCAAACGCTCATATTTGGCTAAAATGAAAGCCCCCTTTCACCATGATAATGCACATACATTGCGGATTATTTCTTGTCATAACCTACACTTCGAAGTGTACTTAACTCTCAGCGATTACTTCCTTTGCCTAATCCTGAAGAAATGGCTCGATAGACAAAGATTTACTTCAAATGATTAAGTCCAAACTGAGACAACTGCTTATTTTGCATAGTTGGACAAATCACATTTTATGGACAGTATTAGGAAGTTGGAAAATCGTTGCAAAATTTGGGGATGTGATCATTTCTTCTCGCACCCCTATTGCCGTTCCTGCTAGGGCTGCAGTACTGTCCCTATGGAACTCGTACAATAAACAGTGACTGATATGCTCCTTATCACTTGCCATTTTAAACCACTTGAAATTTTTTTATGAATGGTTTGCTTTTACAACCATGTTGCCCTTATATGCTGTGTGTTTACACATTTTATTGGCTGAAAATTCCAGTCATTGCAGCCTTATGTACGATGTCAAACCCACTCATATACTTTGCATCTCCAAAGACGGGTAGAACTTTTGCACACACCCAATAAATCTTTAAAATGTCATTTGTCGTGTGTGTTGGTCATGTCATAAATTGCTTTTGCCATATTGCGCTAAAAAGCACCTCCTAGTGGACATTTTTTAAATAATTTTTTTCCGTAGATTACTTTTCTGCATCCTTTGGATAGTTTATATGCTAATTTTGGTGTCAGTCCGCTGAGCAGTTTATGCTGCAGGGTGCTCTAAATAGGCCAAGTTTAACTATAACCATCTTGTATATATGCTGATTAACATGCTATTATCATAAACATGCATTGTGGTAGAAATTTGCTACTATAATTTATATAGCATTTTTACTATAAATTTTAGAACTGTATTATGGAAGGAATAATATTTATTGTCATCTGTATCTGTTAGTCTGTAGTTTATAATTTCTTTTCTATGATAATGTTTTTTCTTGTGTCATTCATATGCTTTGCTGTTAATTTTTAGTTTGGGATTTGTTCCCAAGAAAGCTATGCATAAATATGAACAGGACTCAAAAAAATTGGGGAAGGCTTCGTTCATGTATGCTTGGGTCCTCGATGAGACTGCTGAAGAAAGGTTTGTATGTGGTGTTTTATCTTTAGTATTGTGTGTAAAGAAGTCTCTGCCTAAATATATATGTAAGGAACTGCATATTAAAGTGTGTCTCAAAAGGTTAGCCACAAAAGTTATTTAGATTTTACGAAAAAATTATAACATACACAAAATATTAAATACAGTGCCTGTCACTTTTAAGAATCAGTTGTTATAAGAATCAAAATGACCAAAACAAACACAAAGTCGGATTTAACGTGCTAAAATCATTGCTTTAAAGAATCATGATTTCTGCTTTTAAGAATCAGTTTCTCACCTGAAATGTTCTGATTACTTAGTGAAGTGGGAGAAGTGAAAAAAAATTAGCTTTGTCTAAGGTTATTTGAAAAATTAGTTTTGTCATTTTTCTTCGAACATGTGACTGGGGTAGTGGTCATTTTAAGATAATGAGAGCTTTCAAGAATATTAGGGAATTTCTTGAAATGGGTTCAGGAACATGAAATCAGTTCAAAGCAAGTTTTAGTCTTTCGTTAAGAAAATGGCATAAAGACTTTTTTGTCCACGTGTTTGGGTTAAAATCTTAGAGTTTTAGTTAGTCATTTAACATTTCACTAGTGCCACATTCGCATTATGGTGCAAAGCATACAAATCTTTTGTTTGCTGGAAAAGCAAAATTTGTAAAACTTTGGGGGAAATGAAAAGATGACGCTCGAGAAAAAGAGCCACCTCCTACAGCAAAACAGTCATGGGGAGAAGCTATGAATATTATCAGAAAAATGTTTAGACACAGATTTGCATCTGAGAAAGTTTATGGACAATTTTATGATTTAGAAAGAGACATGCACAATCTCATTACAGATTTGTTAGCTCAAACAACAGTGGGGAAGTTTTTTACTGGATAATACTATGAATAATAAGCTAAAATATGTATGATCTTTGATTTTAACTTTCTTATTTAAATATATACTAACTGTAACTATATTAACTATATTTTGCAAGTATATTTAAGTTGTAAGATTTAGTTTGTATAGTAAGAAACACTTTTACTGCTGCAAAAGTAGATTTACAAATTTATTAATATAGTAGTTGACTTGCATACATATAATTTGAATCCCCTAAACTTATGTATAATGAGAATTATGTTTAATATAATAGTTAGTGTTCATTATAAAACAATATTTAAAAATTCCAGATTTAAGAATCAACTCGGCATCCAGATTAAGAATCAATATCGGCAGAATCAAAATGAGCAAAACGAACGTCATTCTTATAAGCAGCGGCTACTGTATATACATTTTAGTATTTAACATGTGCTGCTTGTATTTATAAATTTAGAGCCTGTCATGTTTATTTAATAAATTAAATTAAATATTAAAAAATGTCTATCTCAAAAGTTTAGTCACAGTTTGATTTTTGTCACTTAAAAAAATCAAAAACATACAGAGGGTGTTTACACATATTTATAATGACTTGGTCAGCGTAAATAAAATACATACAATAAAAAAATTATTTTTTACCGTATTCTATCTGATAGCCCTGTTTTTGAATTATCATATTACATCTAGATTTCCAAGAGAAGGGCTTTTTGTAAAGTCATATGTGGAATTTTGTCCCATTCCTGCTCCACAGCTTTTCACTATCCATCTGAGGTAGTGTATCAGCATTTTGAAAGAGTTTGTTTTAAAAACCCAAATACACAGTCATCCATCGGCGCTACATCTGGAGACTTGACAAGAATGTGGCTAACTAGTATTGACTTGATTCCAATTTCTTGTCTCATTTTTTCTAGAAATGCGGTTGTACTTTTGGAGGTGTGGCTGCTCGCTTTGTCCTGATGGAGTTCCACATTTTAAAAATCAGTAGAATACAATTTTGGAATATCTCCTTTAAAAATAGGAGTCAGAACATTATTTTGATAATATGTAGAGTTGAGTTTTGGATTTTTTCAACTTTTCTTATTTTTTATTTTCCGTTACAAGAAATGCCAGCGATAACCATAAATCCTTTACTGAAAATTCCTTTGTTCTCTTTGAACCAAACTTTTGAGTCTCTCGGGCCTCTTTCTCGAAAATAAATAAATCTTTTTTTATTACAATCATTTAAATAAATCCATACTTCGTCAATTGTAACAATTATTTTCTATTTCCTGCTAAGTGATTTTTATATAACGATCTGCATCTAGTCTTCCACTTAGCTCATATCCAATCACAAAAGAGTTTAAATAATCTGTAAATGTGTTTTTTCCCCAGACAAAATTGGGATGTATTTACAGGATGGGTAACCCTTTTCCACCTCGCAATGTTTTTCCCCCTTTTATACTAACGTTAGCTATTGACATGGTCCAAATTTGAAAAGTGCTAATGTAATAAAGTGCACGTCAAAATTATGTCACTAAAACTACATTTTTTTTTCTTCTACTCAGGCTCTGATGGACCTTTCTGTCTAAATAAGACGCTTGTGTCAACTCAACGCTTCATCCTGCTCTATATCGCAGTTTCTCAAATGAGGCTACATAAAATAAAGCTTTGTTTTATAATGAATTCAGATAAATGTACACACTAAAAATTATTGTACTATTGATTTCATATAAATAATTTGCATAATAAGGAATCCTAAAGTGGTTAAATCATGATTTTTGAAATATGTTATCTAATAGATGGAGAGCCTCGCAGCAAGCTTTTGCTTTCCACTCTCCTCCATTTCAAACCATTATTGTCAATATTCTCCAAATTTTCACAAATTTCAATTGTATCATCAGAAAGGTGTCGTAATAGATATATCAATAACCACTGTATATCGGTTGAATGAAAAAATTCTTTCTTTCAGCAACATGCCGAGGTAGCAGACGATAAACTGCACTTTTTTTGCTTTGATTAAATTCAAATCTTTATTAATTTATTTATTTATAGTTGATGCTGATGTGTGCACAGCTTTTGCAATAGTTCTTTGAGGTTTTGGATTTTCTAGTAAAACCGTAGACTGCACTTTAGAAATATTAGAAATAGTACGAACTTTTTGGGGATATTTCTTTTGGTTTGTTTTTCCTCTCTTGATTTTAAAGTCTGACGATTTTTTTCTTTTACATTAATAATATCACTTATTTTATGCTTTGAAACTTGAAAACCATGCTTCTCACGTTGTTTTTTAATTATTGGATGTGAATATTTCTCTTCAAAAAGGGCAAATGTATAGCCTTCAAGCCACACGTTCCTTCGATATGCCATTTCACAGCACAAACTAAATTTTTAGTCGCAAACGATTTTTCAGTCTTCAGGTAATAGCCTCTTGCCGGATTTTTTCCGGTTCGCTGTTATTTTTTTAAAAATTTAAAATCAAAGTCTTTATAAATATGTGTAAACACCCTCTGTGTTTTACATTTATAAGGTTTTGCTCCCCACTTTTTTATATAACTCCGTAGAATACCTTCAACAGAAGAAACGAAATTTTGCAGAATTATTGGGTTTATTTTATACAATATTTTATCTATAGAACTTCTAACTCTTCTGTAGATAAATACCATATACCATCAGCATAAAATGCATGGCTTAAGATCCCATATATGTTCTCAATAGAGTTAAGGTCAGGACTGCATGCTGGCTAATCTGAAAACGCAGTATTGTTTTGTTTGGCTGGAACCAAGATTTTGTTAAATTCGATGTATCGATTGGTACATGATATTGCTGAAAACCCCATTCTGGACCTCAAAGAAATTCACCAGAGGGCACCTAATTGTTTCTAGTGTCTCTTAGTAGTCTTCAAAAATTTGTTTTCCATTTATGCAAGTGATGTTTATTCATTAAATTCAAATCCACCCTAAACCATCACGGATAGTCCTCCTTTCTGCCAACTGAAAAAACTGTGAGAATTTTTTCTCAAATCATTCTCATATGATGACAACCATCAGGATTCCACTTTTGTCACTGAATATGACTGACAGCCATTTTCCCCAAACAATATGTTTACATTCCCACTATAATCTCTCCATCTTGGGGTTTCAACAGTGGTTTTTGTGCCATTTTCCAGTAAACCATTGTACTTATTTGTTTAATCTTTTGGTGAATAGTATCCTTTGAAATTTGCAACTCACTTTTGTTTTTTGTCTCAGGGACATTTTTTGGGAAGACACCATTCTCACAAACCTTTTATTATTGTGTATAGCAGTCAAATGTGGCGTTCCAGAATGAAATTTTGCTTTCCAATTGTGACAGTTTGCTAATACTCTACAAATATTATGCTCAGATCTACTTAATTGCACTGCAATTTCTGATACGGTTTTCCCTTTTGGTTTCAATCTCCATAACAGACCTATCTGTTCCTTGTTTTGCTTTTAGCACTGTGATAATTCGTTTCTGAAGAAAGCCTAAGCTTTGTACTAACCGTTCATAATGTTGTTTCCTTCATCCAGGCCTGTATTTAATAAAATTTGCATTTTATTTGAACTGTGACTAAATCTTTGAGAAAAGCGTTTGTTGTAAGTTTTCTTTTAATTAATTTATTAAATATCAGGTTTTGAATTTATATATGCGAGCAGCATGTGTTGTATAATAAAATGTATTTTATATTTTGTTTATATTGTGATTTTTTCTTAAAAGCTAAATAACTTTTTTGACTCAACTCTGAGAGACACTGTAATTTGAAAGTCACATACAGTGGTGGCTCGTGGTCAAGTTGCAGTGTTGTGCAGCAACCAGTTTTTCATTACAAGGAAAAAGAAATTATGTTAATATTTTTATTGTTATTATTTTATTAGAATATGTTCATTTAGCTTGAAATATGTCATAAAAAAACAAAAACAACTGCAATCTGCCCAAACATTTCAATAGACAGTCCGATGTTTGGAATATGTCTGCTAGCCGCCTGCATTGCAGCAGCACAGCAACAGCCGCTAAAGAGCTATGTATTGGTAGAAATGCTTGACACAACTATTGTATTCACCAGACATTAATGCTTGATTGTTGTACAAGCTTTGCAGCCCACTTTTCTCTCTCTCGTTAGCCATATGCGCAAAAGTCCTACGTTATCGTTATTTGTGAGTTTCACATTCTTTTCATCACGAACATAGTCTGCGATACGATTGCGTTTGAGATTACGTTTTACTAATCCGTTATTCTTTTATTATGACACTAAACATACTTAATTAACGCTGTCTTCAATTATAAATTAATGCATATTTTGAAAATTTAAAATGAATAGTGTCAAATACCTATCATCCTATATTCCATATTATTTCTTGCTTTTTTTGTTCTAATTCTCAGCTCACAAAGCCCTCCTCTACTCTCATTCTCGCCCCCCCCAATTCATTCCCTGTCAACTCATTTTTTTTCTTTTATCAATTATATTAATTTTTAAATAATTTGAAATTTTGGATTGTCGTAATTGTAATTATGCACACACAATGTTTGTTGCTACGTTTTTATCAATGTTTAATTAGGGGCCACTCAAGTATTACGTAAGCACCTTTTGGGGAGGTGAGGTTTGAGATTCATTTTTTTTAACAACAGGGAGGAGGTGATCTGAAACATGCTTACGTAAGATATAAAAAATAATAAAACTAGCACATAGGCACAAAGTGACAACCACTTTGATAGAACTGCAATACTTGACTGCAGGGCTGGATTAAGGTTTTTTGGGGCTCTTGACATTTTTTATTTGGGCCCCTTGTAGAAAAAATTAATGCTTGTGTATTTATAATAGGACCTGTATATAATGAGGATCTTAAGACCAGCGAAAATGCTTGTTATATCCGATGGATTGCTAAATCCGTTCTGGAATTCAGTTTTTAAAGTTTGGAAATGAAGTCATTACAGGTAAGATATTTGCATACAACGTACATACAAAAAACCAAAACTTAAAATTCATGGTAAACGTTGCTGAAATTTACGTTACGATAAAATTACAGCCCTAATGATAAGATCTTATTGTATGGAAACAATTTTGAAGTAGTGTGGAGTCTCCACCACTGTTCTTATGCCATAAAATATAAACAAAAGTCCTAAATGGATTATACCTAATGAAGACCAGGGAAAAATTGTATCATGAATGAAATGAGAGATATAAGCATGGTATGTAGCTTTTTCATTAAAGCTTTCGTTAACTCTACCTTAAAAATACGTTCAGCCTCCTCTACACTCTCCAAAGAAATTGATTTTCTAAAATCAGTTGCAATTGACAGAGGTTGTAGCTCCAATATCATCTATTTGGCCATTGCTAAATTCACCAAATCCTCTCCACAAACCATTCTTCCTAATCACATTGATGCTGAATACTCCGTTATTGTCATATCCACTTTTTTTCTCCCAAAATTAGCTGCTCTATTGCAAAAATTCTCAAGCATGCTAACTTTAAGGTCATTTTCTCTCTAACAAAATTCAGCCCTCTAAACTTACAGATGAACTCCCTATTCTACAACGCTGGGGAGTATACCAAATATTTTGCCAATGTAACCTATCCTATATTAGCCAGACTAAACATGCTTTACTTCACAGAATTAAAGGGATTCAACGTTAAATTTCAAAGGCTGATTTTAATAAATTCTCCATCGCAGTTCATTGCTGGGAGAAAAAACACAAATTCAATTTCCAAGGCTCTTCGATCATCTGTCAATCAAGGTCGCCAGCCAAATTGGATTTTGTGGAAGCCTTTTTCATAAACCTTAACGCTGTTAATATTGTTAATGATCACAAGAAGACTCCAAGTTTCAGCCAGGCACGGAAAAACTTAATTTCTGTTCTTCAGGCATAAAATTTTTCAACTTCTTCCACTTACCTGTTGTCACCAACAAATATAGTTAGCATCGTATAAATAGAACTGTAAACATGGCAACACCTCAGTGCAGTTTAGTTTTGTAACCATTTGTATTCCTGACGAGGGGCGGCCTGGCCAACGCCCGTCCAAAATGTATGTTGATTTTCGTTATTAAAGGTTTTAAAACTATGCCAAAAACCATTCTTTTTCAATTCAATTTTGTAAAAAATTTTCCAAGTATGTCTTCTATGTTTTCTCAACTTTTGTTTAAGTCGCCTGATGTAATGCCATCATCCACCAAGAGCTCTTCTTTTCTTTATATATTTGATTGCAAATGCTACATCCTCTTTCAAGATTTTAGGAGCTGCTCCTTTGACTATTTCAGCGTCTTCGTTTAATCCACTGTTAATTTCATATAGCTTTTTGTAGAATTCTCCAACCCTTCTAAGTATTTTTCCTGTATTTCTTGTTACGGTGCCATCCTCTCCTTTTAATGCAATGATGTGTTTCTTCCCAACAGATAAACTTCCTTTAACAACCCTAAGGCTCTTGTTATTTTCAATGGCTTTCCTTACTAGCTCACAGTTGAATTTTCTTATGTCTTCTTTCATGCTTTTGCGCAAGGTTTTACAAAGTTCTATACATACTCGATCTCGGAAATGGCATTCTACTTGACCACATTCAAATCTCTTCACCTTTTCAGGAGCTGTTTCATCTTCTCAGTTAATTTATTATTGTGCTTTTTATATGTTAAATCACCAATTTCTCCACTGCTTCAGTTATTGTCTTAAAAATGTTTTCATTTGCTTCTGAGATGTCAACTTCTTCAATAAGTCCCTCCAGTGAAGAAAATTAATTTTTTAAATTCCGGCTTGAATACTTTAGGATTTTCTTTCAGCTTCATTAAATCAACCTTCTTGTATACTTGTTTTCTGATGAGCTTCCATCTTTCTAATTTAGTATTTATGTGCATTTTACATCTCACTATTCGATGGTCACTTCCAAAATTATGTTCAGTATGCTGCAATCTTCAATAACCGATTTCTTGTTTGCCAAGATGTAATCAATTTCGCTGGTTAAATGTTTCCATGTCCATTTTTTTTGTGGTTTCTTTTTAAAAAATAGAATTCATAATGCTAAGGTTTTCAGCTTCTGCAAATTCAATGAGTTGATCACCATATTCATTCTGTCTCTTGTATCCATATCTACCAGCCTAATATATGGCTTAATGTTTATGTATATGTTTGTACTATCTAAAGTTGGTAACACTGGATTAATTGAATGGTAGGTCTAGCTGCTCAGTCTGATGTACTTATAACTTTCAGAAGGTAGTCTTCAATTCTTTTGTTATGATGCTGATATCATGTTCTTCCAGTTTTTGTTCCTCTTTAATAAAACGAACACCCAGTTTTAAGTTCTGTCAACTCTTCACCTTTCCTTCTGACTTTGCTGAGGTCTATAATGTCTCATTTGGTCTTTTCAAGTTCTTCCAATTCCTGTAGTCTTACTTCAGAAGCAAGAGATTGTTCATTATACATAACGGTCAGTACAAATGACTACCATGGTTATTCCAGTGATTCTTAGCATCCCCTGCTTTCATGCTATGTTAACTGCTGCCTTGACCAGGAGCACACCATAGACAAGGGTCATGGTTATTTGTGTATCAGCATATTGGCTGCATTAGCCATCAGTTCACCGCGTTGGCTAGACTGGTTGATGAATTTGTCCTCCCCTTCTGCGTTTCTATTTGTAATGCACATAAAAATTTGTTTCAAAATACACTCACGAACAAAAAGTTGCACACCAAGAAGGAAGCATAAGATTCACCTGAATTTTTATTGATGGAAGGATACAGATGAATGATATACATGATCGCAAAAACAGAACAGCAGAACAGTTACAGATCAAGCTGTGGTACGCAGTTCAATCGTCCTTAGTAGCTTGTCACACTGCCTTGTGCTATGATACAAGCAGAGGTGCGGTCCTGGATGATGTGAAACAGGTGCATGATGATGTCCTGTAATAGACTGGTCCACACTTGTTAGATATTATGTTTTAAATCCCGGAGATTGTAGTAACTAGATAGATAGTGTTTCAACTGGTTCCACACATGTTTGATAGGGAAAAGGTCTGGAGAGCAGACAGGCCATGGAAGTGTCCGGACATGACATGGGCAGGTCTGGGTGACCCGAGCTATGCGTGGCCAAGTATTATCCTGCTGAAATATCACACCTAGGATCCCATCCATGAGTGGGAGCACATAGGTCTGTAGAATCTCATTGACATATTGATGACCTGTCAATATTTCAGGTACCACTACTAGAGCGAATTAGCTGTTGTAGGCTATGATTGTTTAGATCATGATACCTGCAGTATGTCATTTGATACCAAGGTTGGGATTGTGGCATTGTCCAGGGTCCTGCAAACCTAGACATGACAATCATTGATCCCCAAAACAAAGTCACGCTCATTGCTAAACACCACATGTTGCCAATCTGTGGTATTCCACGTTGCTCAGTCCTGGCACCACTGCAAACAGAGTCCTCAATATTTCTGTGTTTATGGCAGCATACATAAGGGATGTTGAGATCGCAGGTTTGCTTTTTTGAGGCATCTGAATATGGTTTGTGGATACACACCGGCACCTACTTGTGACTGTATCGTGCATTGAGTCGCCATGCTCTCTATACATGCCTGATACACCATCATTCGATCTTCTCTACTCATGGTGTGCCTGGTCCCACCACAGTGAGTCTGTGTTTGAGTAACGTCACATGACCAGTGCTCCTAACCTGCAGAAGGTATAGTGGCATAGTCTGAATAATCCATGTAACTGGCTATCCAGCATGCTGACCACCTTGTAGCTTTCAATCCAATAATCAGGCCTCTCCCGAAGTTCACCAGTTACATATATCGACATTTCTGGCATTTACCCATCATTCTTTTCATTCTGTACTCGGACTTGCATTGATGAAACGTAGACTACATGCCAGTTTATTTGTCTTCTGGCTCATGCTTGCAGTGCCACTCATGGGTGTGTGGTTATGCACAATCACACCAGACTAAGACCATTTGTATAGCAGCTCACTCTCTAGCTATTTAGGGAGCGTTCAAGTATTATTTAAGCACCTTTTGGCGGTTGCCGTTGTGCTTATTTTCCTATGTTAGCCAATGTTAATTTTTGCTTACCAGGGGAGGGGGGTTGAAATGACCAAAATATTGCTTACGTAACACTTGAATTCTCCCTTACATAATTTCATGGTTGTAGAATGTTTTCTTCTTGGTGTGCAACTTCCATTGTCCATAAGTGTAGGAAGTCCAGTTTGCGCCACTCGAAGGCGGGGTAGGACACTAGGTTACTGGCCTGGCCGGTTCCACACATCGTCACATACGTTCAGCGTGTGGGTCTCCTTCCAGTTAGATACCAGCAACCCTTTTGCAGGCCATATATATAGTGAAATCGGTTATAATTACCTCCAAGGGATAATGTAAATTTAGTCATTGTAACTGATAATTATTATATTTGATTTTTTTTTTAAATCATAGTACAATAATACACTCTGGAGTTTTATAAATTGTTTTAAAGTACTAAACTTATTGGTATCTTAAAATTAAATAAAAATGTACCTAATTATAGTTAAATTATTGTGTATATTAAATTATATCTATTGCCGTTCTAAATGCAAAGTACTTTTTTTTAAATTAAAAAATTGCAGAAAATATTAAAATATTAAGGATTTTGAAACAGTGCTGATTTAATATTTTTATGGGCCCTAGACTGGAAAGATAGAATGGGCCCTTAAAGAATGTAGCCTTCACTACATATAATGAACAAATCATGTTTTTTTAAGTTCATTATCTTCAATATTCAGATTTAGCAGTAATAAAAATTTCTGGGATATTCATAACCAAGATTAAAATAAAGCTTAAATTTTAATAACACAAGGCTCCTTCAAGGTCCCTGTGGGGGGCCCCATATTCGCATGGTCCTAGATCCGAACCTACTTGGCCTATACATAAATTTGGCACTGCTTCTAAAAAAATCGATAATTTTTATTTCGACTATTCGTAATGAAATTTTGCTATAAGGTTGGTAATGCTTCTCAGTTACTCATGAGTAGTTAAATAGAGGTTAGTTATTAGTTACTCATATATATATATGCAGAACTCTCCCCCCTCCCCGTCTTGTCAGGTGTGGCTTGTTACCTTTATTTCTTTGTTTAGAAATGTTATTACCATATACACACTCATGCTTCTTATTTTTTGAGCTTTTGAGGGCAACTACTGTCATCTCACAACCTCCATTAGCTTCTTTGTAGCTGTCACACTCTTAGTCATTACTGTACTTAGTTCATTTAAAATGGTGTATCATTCCAATTCCATTGTATACTGTATACTTCCATTCATTCATGCACCTACTTATAGACAATCACGGGTTTAGGATAATTGGTCCAATGCCAATTCATCCAAAGGTACGATTTGTCAAAAGGGTCAATTTGTCCAAATACGATTGGTCCAAAGGATGCTTGTCCTATCTTCCAGTCCTATGTCGTATCAATTATTCTAAATGCGATCTCTTCAATAAGATCATTTATCATTCATTTATTCAAAATTTATATTGTTTTTTTTAATGTAATGGTTAGTTAATGCATTTGATTATTTATTAATTCATGAATGGTAATTTTAATTCACAAATTGTCATACTAATTCACTAATTATCATTTTAATTCGGCCCTGCGGTGGCGCAGTGTGGTAACGCGTTCTCCTAGTGCGCCGCTAATCCGGGTTCGACTCCCAGCAGTGCAAAGAACGCTTACTCAGAGATCTCATAAAGATCGCACTGCTCACTGTAGTCCGGGGTTTGGTTCCCTAGGCCTTAAGAGGTTCGGATTCCTCGGAAAACAGTAGGTCCCGGCGCAGCATGACCACTGTAGTCTTTGAGCCGTAAAACCACAAAACAAACAAACAAACAATCATTTTAATTCATAATTTATCATATTAATTCATGAATTATCATTTTATTTCACAAATTGATTGAAACAAAAGTCATCTATTTTTTTTGTCAGATTTTTTTATGGAGGAGGAGGAGGTTAAGCACCCCTTATTTATAGCCAGTGATTAGATCTAGCAGACTTTTTTTTCTCGCTTAGATAACTATATGACGGCATTGAAGGACACCTTTGGAGTGGGGAGGTGGTGGAGAATATTATAAACAGGGAGTATCTTAGGGACCGTTCCCCCCTACCATCAAAATTCAGAACAGTATGCTCTTGATATAACAACCCTCTACATAGTGACCTTTCCAATATAACAACCTGCGACTTTAGTCCTGGAAGCATCGCCATACAGCACAGTGTTAATTTGTTACCCATACAATGGCCCAAACCAACACTGCTATTCATTAGAGCGACCATATTCAGATCGTTGGAAAACTAAAAATTGTATTATAAAATTGTATATTCTACAAACAAAGCTGTGTTTAGATTCTTTCAGGGATATTTAAACTTGGACCACTTTAAAAGTGGACGAGTAAATGTATTTCATTGTCTTTATTGTGTAGATTTTGAAGATAAAGCCCCCACCAAAGTTTCTCTTCATGACTTTATCCTTTTCCCTCTGGCTATAAGTATGGCCACAGGGGTACTGAAGCACCCTTACAAGGACATTACATTGAGTAAACATTCCTTTTTATTTAAGAACATCCCCTTAATACCATCAAATTGCATAGCCATAGAACCGTAGCCAAAAATTTTTTTTGGGAGACAATTTTTTTTCTGCGATGATTGACTACAAGTAAAAAATCTTCATTTACACAACGAGAAAACAACATTGACTTCTCCATTTCCAGATGAGGGGAAGTCTCTTAGATCCCCCCCTTGCCCATGTCCTTGATAGCATCCCTAATTGTGAAATCTTTAGCCGCGTTTATGCTTCCGTCTTTTGAACTTGCCCAAGTGTTAGTAATAGTAAATTCCAATATTTTATAAGATCGGAAAAATAAAAAGTAGGTGGGGGGTTCTGCAAAGCCTCAATTATTTCATCGCCACCTTTAATTCATTGCACTGTTTCTCTTCTCCCACTGGTTCATATAATAAAGAAAAAGAATGTAGCCTAACTTTTTAAATACACATGTAATAATACATTTACTTTGAAAACTGACTTAGCAATGTACCATCACCCCTTTAACTGGTGGTGCCAATCGGCAGTGGACTAATCATCCCTTTGGACCTATTGTCTGGGACTGGACAACCACATCTGCTTTTCGAGAAACATATTATTTACTTACTATACATAAAGAATTCAAATATATTCACCCTGTGCTAAGTATTTAGCACTAGAGGTTTGACAAACGAAATTCAATTCACTTGACTGAACAATGCATCAGACTTCTCCTTTTATTTGAACAGAACAGTATGATTCTAGCATTGGTTCTAATCCACATGGTTCTAATGAATGGCTGTAAAGTCATGTCACTATATTCAGTATGAATTTCCCTACTTAAAATAAAATTGTTGTAATAGGTTTGGTTATTATGACCAATATATTTAGTAAAAAATAGAATTGTAAACCAAACTTTTCTTGTAAAAATTTTGTTATATATGATTGGTTGTTATAACTGGCATCATTAAACAATTTCCAAAGTCTTTATATTTACAGGCCCATACATATACAGGGTTAGCGAAATTAAAGTTCCTCTACTTAGAGGGCTCTAGAGTGTGTTCTAAATTGAATGAAATTTGGACACCAAATTAATCACCAAATTGAATGAAATTTGGACAACAGACTCTTCAAATGATGTGCTCGCCATTTATGTAAAAAAAAAGAAAGATTAGTACTAAAATTACCACCAGGTGGCGCTGTAACAAGCAGTAGCTGTGCTAATTTGCATATGTTGCATACTTGTATCTATAAAAGAGAAAAGTGAACTCTTCAAAAATATTAGTTGATCACCCTTAACTTCATGAGTGATGTGTACATTACCAGAAAAGCGCTTTTGGTGAAGTTGTACTATCAAAACAAAAACAACACAGCTGCAGCTCTAAGAGAATTCTAGAGTTTAAAACTTTTAAGGCATATACCAATATAGTGTGCTGTTCATAAAATGATGTGTATTGATGATGGCTAAATTTGAAGCAATGGGACAGCTGGAGATTCTATCAGGTAGAGGTCGAAAACAAGTAAACTCAACTGGCGTTGAAGATGTGGCTATGGCTGTTATGGATTTGACAAGCCAAGCTCCATGTGCTAGTGCAAGTGTACCAACTGTTGCTTGTACAGTGAACATACCTTATGCCTTATTCTACTCTAAGGGCAGTGTTGTGTCAGATATTGTGATATTATCTATACAATATAAAGCATGTGCAACAGCTACAGTATGGTGACTCAGAAAGTCGTCTCTTATTTGCACTTCAGTTCTTAGCACGCATGTCAGTTGATATTAATTGGCCATGGAACATTCTTTGGAGTGATGAAGCCCACTTCTGTTTAAATGGCCAAGTCAGTACTTGAAACTGTCATATTAGGGTAAAGGAAAACCCTCAAGTTTCACAAGAGATCCCATTGCATTCATCGAAAGTGACTATTCGGTGTGGACTTGCTGCTAATTTTATCATTGAGCCGTAATTTTTTGAAGAGGTTACTCCTACTGGACTCTGCACCTATACCATAACTGGACAGAGGTACTGTGACATACTGAAGCTATAACTTTAATAGCGTGGATGTCTTCAGGAAACCACCTTCAGGCAAGGTGGTGCACCGCTTTATATCAGTCACAGAGTTCAAAACTTAGGCAGCATTTTACAGACAAATTGGTAATTAGCCGTTTTTCAAGACAATTTGGCCACCTTGGTCACCTGACCTCACCCCATGTGACTTTTGGCTATGGGTTTTTTGAAAGACCAAGTGTATTGAGAAAGATGTCAAACTTTGTTGGAACTAAAAGGCAGTATTAGACGTCATGTTTTGTTAATTTCAGAAGATGTATTGCTTTCTGCTATAGATAATGCAGTTTTCAGAATGGAATATGTTCTTGACAGCAATGAAAGTCATGCTGAGCCTTTGAACATTGGGCATTTCTAGTGATTTGCATTACTACAGCGACACCTGGTGGCAACTTTTGTATTAAATTTTGTTAAATGGTGAGTGCATTGTTTGAAGTTTCTGTTATCTAAATTTCATTCCATTTGGAGCCTTAGAACATGCTCCAGAGCCCCCTAAGTAGAGGAATTTTAATTTCACTAATCCTGTATATACGTTGGTCAATCAAAAAGTTGATTGCACTCTCTGAAAAAACAAAACAAACTCAATATTATAGAGCAGTGTTTTAATTACCTAAAAGTAAAAATGCTACTTTTCAACATAATTTGCTCCTTTATTTAAGCATTTTTTAAGGTGTGCCACAAATTCTTATTTGCCCTGTATGAAGAATTGCCATCCAACATGCAATAACCATAGTTGGGTTACAGCTTTCACCTTCTCATCCAAGTGGTGTCATCACTTTGCAAGTTCTTGCTTCATGGGATTTATTTAAATGATTATTATAAAAAAGGATTAATTTATTATCGTAAAAGATGTCCGAGAGACTTAAAAGTTTGATTCAAAGAGAACAAACAAACTTTCAGTAAAGGATTTATGGTTATCACTGTCATCTCTTATAATGGAAAATTAAAAATAAGAAAAGTTAAAACATGCAAAAATCAACTCTATATAGTATTAAAATATTTTTAAAGAAGTTGTTCCAAAACTGTATCCTACTGACTTCTAAAGTGTGGAACTCCATCAGGACAAAGCGAGCAGCCACGCCTCGTAAAGTACAACCACATTTCCAGAAAAAATGTGACAAGAAACTGGAATTAAGTCAACACCAATTAGCCATATTCCTACCCAGTCTCCAGATGTAGCACCGATGGCTTATTGTGCATTTGGACTTTTAAAACAATCTCTTTCAAAACGCCGACCCACTACCTTGGATGGACCGTGGAAAACTGAAGGAGGAATGGGATAAAATTCCACTTGTGACTTTACAAAAATCCCTATTATCGTTGAAATCTAGATGCTATATGGCAGTTCAAAGATAATGATCTTAGATTACATTAGAAAATATTTTTTTATGGTATTTATTTTATTTACACTGTCTAAGTCATTATAAATATGTATAAAAATCCTCTGTATACACATATATACATACAGGGTGGTTATAATTAGTTCCTTTGTTTAGATCTCTCTCTAGCCTGAACTAATAAACTGAATGAGACCAAAATTTGTACACATACTATTCAACGGATGAAGAGCAGGATTCCATAAAAAAAAAGTTTAGTTTCAAAATTTGTCTATAGGGGGAAAATGTGGTGCTCAATAAAAGGATATATGTGAAAAAAACACAAGAAATTAATAATTAAGTTAAATTTGAATTAAAATTTTCATTTTTAAATTTACTTGTTACAAAAACGGTAAGAAACTTGAGTGACTTTCCATTGGAAGTGGTTTCACAACTCATTCAACAACCATTCATGTTGTCAATAATGTTGAAGTTGAGCCCCAACGTGATTGACATTATTTTAGGTCAGAAATTGCATTCAATGCACAGCATGCTTGATTGCAGAATGCAACGTCTCTGGAGAAATATTCTACACATGCTGCATTATGTTGTCCTTTAAAACAATCAGGTTAGGGACAATTCCTCAACAAGCATTGGTTTTGAGGTGATCCCATAGCATAGAAACCACACGGTGACCTGATGATCACATTCCCCATGTCGTAGGGAAATAGCGACTAATCACTCTTTCATCAGTGAAATGTCGGCAATGTCATGCAATGAGACAAAATTCCATCTTACATGAAAATTATCTCATCCAAGCATTTTTTTTTCACAAGTGTTGAATTACAAAAATACATATTATGTAAAAATACCTTTGTGCTGCAACAGAATAGGTTAATGTACCTGCTGACTTTAATTCCTCAAAAAAGTTTGTCCAAGGATGAAATTTGATGCTAAATCGCACAATACAGTAATTTTCGCTGGTTCTGGGTTTTTGAAGCTCATGTTAGATAATTTTGGGTATTGACTGACCTATTGAGGTGAAAATAGGCCTTATCTCCCCAAAGCATATTCCATGGAAAGGCAGTGTCTTCACTTTCATTCTGTTCAGTTTAAGATAAAAGTTTGAAAGCAATTCATTTAATTTTTTTTTCAGTGTTTGCAATGAGTAAACTTTAAATTGAAATTTCACTTTATATATATATATATATTTTTTTTTTAATGCTTTTTCCACATATTTCCTATTTTGGAGTGCCACATTTCCTCTTATTGGTAAATTTTTAAGTTATTTTTTTTTCTGGCATCCTTCTCCACATCCCTTGAATGATATGTATACAAAATTTGGCATCATTCTACTTATTAGTTCAGACTACAAAGGTGTTTAAGCAACATATTCTATATTACACAAGGAGTGGATCTTGAAAATTTTAGCTTTTTTAGAAATAGTTTAGTTTGGACCATTATTTTAGTCTTTATTTACAAACGTAATATGTGCATATTTTCTTTATATCCTTTAGGAATCGAGGTATTACAATGGATGTAGCACAGTCTAAGTTTGAGACGGCTCATAGAATAATAAACTTATTAGATGCTCCTGGTCATAAAGACTTCATTCCGAATATGATTGCTGGTAATGTGTTTTTGATTTATTCTTAAAACTTGATATTTTATATTTTAATCATAACTTTAGACTTAATTCTTGAAGAATTAATTTATGCATTTGAATGATTTTCAAGTATTATAACTCATAATCACTTTCATTTTAAATATTTTAAACTCTTTATATTAATTTGTCTTAATTATAGGTGCTGCTCAAGCAGATGTTGCTGTGTTAGTTGTGGATGCAACGTGTGGGGAATTTGAAACTGGATTTGAAACTGGTGGTCAGACCCGTGAACATACAATGCTAATTCGTTCCTTAGGTATTACAACCAGTTTGGCACTTTTACCAATATATGCATTTAGTATTAAAAATACTCATACTCCTGTGTTTGAGTTGTCAGACTAAAACTATCATTAGACTTAGAATAATGTCTACTATAAATTAATGTACATCTCATTTGTATAAAAGCCCATCGTCATCATAAAAATTCTAACAGGTCAATTTTTTTTAAAGGGCAACACCCAGTTTTGATTAGATTTTGATTTTCTGGATCAAAGTAGCTGGAATTCATACAAACTTTATTTTTTTTGGAACCAATGATGTGTTAACACAGAGGTTGAAATTCGAAGCTCCTAACGTTAAATAAGTGTTTTCATTTTTTTTTCTTGGTACTTTTTGAAATAATCGAAGTAATTCTTCCATTATATTTTACTACTAACATAATTAACCAACCATTACTGGTAGGGGCCAATAATAATAAAACTAACCAAGGTTTTAGAAACCCAACTACTACTAGTAAATAATAATACTATTAATAAAATTAACCAAGGTGTTAAAATTGTGTAACGTATATGGTTCAGACCTAGACATGACTTGTGGGTGAAATATAGCGTAAATTGTGGAGAAAAAAAAAAGGCCCCAAAATTGTATATGAAAAAGTACAATTTTGCCTCTTTTCTACATGAAACTAGGGGGCAAGTGCCCCCTTGCCCCCACCAGATTATGCCCATGGGTTCAGATGCTATAGATGTAAGTCAAGGACATTGATGGTTCCAGCATTTTCAGCCTGGGAATTAAATTACCGAAGTTGAACCAAGGCTAAGATGTACTCTGAAATCAGATGTTGTGTTATGAACAACATAGAGAAAATTCTTATGTAACGGTAGAAAAATTAGACTAGAAACTCCAACAAACGCTTTCACTCGTTTAACAGCATCTGCAAAAGATTGGTAAAGTTTCTAAGTTGAGTCGATGGGTTCTTCACGAAATTATCAAAGAGCACAGTTTAAAATAATGAATGAAGCTCTAAATCAGGGTTGTCTAACCTTTTTTGGCAGCGGGCCACTTAAAAATTTTTCATGGATCTCACGGGCCAGTAGTTTTCAGGAGGGGGAAAAAAAACCAACCCCTTTCTAAAAGCCTCTCTTCAGAGTTTCTTCCATTTGTTCGTTTGTTCACTTACACTATGGAAACCCTTGTTGACCTGCCTATATTGACCTTGTGGTTT
>QLNU02015360.1:94449391-94490351 GCA_006491805.2 Dysdera silvatica | reverse complement strand
AACGACTATTTTCTATGTACAAACAAAACTCAGGGACCATAGAACTCATATTTTTTCCCTGTTATTTTGCCGCTTCTCCTTCCTCCCACCCTCCTCTTTTTCTACTTATTCCCCTTCTTCCCTATGATCAGGTCTGCAATGATCACTTCTCTTCCCCCACACTTGCATTATCCCTCAAGGTTATATTCTTAAGGCAGGTTTTCACAGGCAATGATTTCTGTCATCTAGTAATATTAGTGCTAATCAAATGGCACTAATATTACTTGCATCATTTAGCCTTTCCATGCATTCAATCAGTTTTTAACTTGGGTAGTATCCGAATTGGCATCAACTGATATCCTCCACATGAGTATTAATGTTGTGATTTAAATTGCATCACCAGAGCTGCAAAAATATTACAAAGGCAACTTTGTACCATGGAATTTTATGGTTTTACGGGCATGAATGTGTTTGTGTATTTCTATGGGTATTACTTTATTAGTTCATGGAAATGACCATTTTTTGATTGACTTTGCTATTGCTAAAATGTCAGTGAACACCACATGGAAAATATAAAATGTCTTCTCACTTGCACAAATAAGGATACAGTAGAACTCCAGTTATCCAAAATAAAGAAGGTGGATCCTACTTTTGCATAAACAAATTTTTGGATAATCCAGATATTCAATTTTTAGTGCAAAGAAATTTCATATTACTAAAGTAGCAGAAAACGTCACAAAGTATGTAATTTAGATATTAACTGCTTTCATATTAATTTATTTTATATTAACTGCCATATGGGTCATTCTATGACAAATCACCCAAAAAAAGAAAAAATTAACACCCTATCATCTCTGATTTTCACCAAATTTGGACCTCATGCTTTCTGTATTGAAAAAACGTTAAATTGAAACTTTTGACCTGTTCCGACCAATGGGTCAAAAGTTACGAGTTGGTCAAATTTTGGGTAACCGGGTGACACTGTAATGGTCAAGTGCTTGTAACTCAGGAATCATAGGTCATGGGAACTTGAGTTAGGTGTCATTTTGTTGAAAATTTAACAAGGATTCCAAAAAACTTATTTCCAAAACAATTTTGTTACAATGTCGTTAAAAAAATTCGAAGTCAAAATTTTGACCTTTGACATAAGGTTTAGACTGAAAAATTAAAAATCTGAAAGAATTATATTTTGTAGATCATTATGTTTACTTTATTTTTGTAAATTTTTAAAAAAGTATTATATTTCATATTTTCTGAAAAAATCCCGAAATGTACCGAAATGTCGTATATTCTAGCAAATTAACAATCCAAGTTGCAACTATGCATAATTAAATTGCGCATCTGGCAACGCCCAAAATCAGAATTTTATAATCTGGCAACACTAAAACCAGAAATGTTCTAAATCTGACAACACCCAAACCAGAAATTTGTTTACATTGTTATTTAGTAGAGCATGTAGCAAGTTTATTAATTTGGAACAAAAAAATAATTTTGTCTATACAGCAAATAAGAGTTCTTTTAAAAGAACAGTGTGTTCGTTTCATTGAGTAGAAATTTAGCAGATACATACGCATTTATACACACCATCAAAATCCACAACTGATGATATCAGCTTTTAGCTCTCGGGACATTACAATTACCTTAAAAGACTTAAATGGAGAAAACTGTCTGTGACGTAGAGTCTCAAAAATGCATGATGAGCATGTGTATTAATTGTCCAGGGGAAGAAGAAATAAAATCAGATGCTGACCTTAGCATATTGCTTGATTTTCAAGATGAAGCACAGTAGAAACAACGGGTTTCCACTGATCAAACTAAGTTACTGACCATCACCGATTCGTGTGAGGATTTCTTGGAAAGCTAGCTGGTAAAATTGTCGAACTAATAAGGCATCATTTCACTGCTAAAGCTCAGTCCAGCTACTTGAAATCTCTTAAAGGTTCTTTAACTTCATCTGAGGCTGTAATACAAGGGGACTTTGCAGAGAATTACTCTTTCATCGTTCAAGATGAAACTCGGGGATTTCATTGGGAAAATTCTCAAGCTACATTACATCCTTTTGTTGTATATTACCGCTCGGACGATGGAGGAGCCCTGTAACATGCCAGTTTCTGCACGATCAGTGACGCATGCGTAATACTTCAGCTGTATATTCTTTCCAGTGCAAACTTTTGCCACTTTTGAAAGAACTCATACCAACATTGAGAAAAGTTCACTACTTCGGTGATAGATACGCCGGTCAATATAAAAACCGGTACAACTTCATCAATCTCTGCCATCACAAAACTGACTTTGAATTGGATTGCGAGTGGAATTTCTTTGCCACATCACATGGCAAAGGCCCTTGTGATGGTATTGGTGGAACTGTTAAAGGAAAGACTGCCAAAACAAGCCTGCAACTTACAGTAGATGGACAAATTCTGACACCACATGACATGATCCTATTCTGTTTAACAGCCTTTCCAAAGATTACATTTAATTTTGTTTCTGAAAAGGAAATAAATACAAAAGCTAAATTTCTCGAAGAAAGATTTAGTTCAGTATTAGCAATCGAGGGAACTCAGTCTCCACAGATTTGTCCCTATCAGCACTTGCAAGCTCAAAGTATCAGCAGTCACAACAAGTGAATCTCATGTTGTAAACATTTCTGTTTAAACCACTGATGATGAGGCTGATCAAGAGCAAGAAATAGAATTCACAACTGGTGGCTTCATTTCATGCATATATGACAACAAATTTTGGATAGAACTCCTCGAAGACCAATGTGATGAACTTGAGGACTACTTTGTTAGATTCATGCATCCAGCAGGAAGGTCAAAAGGATATAAATGGCCAAACCCTGATGACACAAGCTGGATACCAAAAGAGCACATGCTCTGTACTGTACAGTGTCCAGCACTCACTTTGTCCACTTCTAGAAATTAAACTATTCTAGAATTTGATATCAAGATTATTGAAACCTTGTGGATCAAGAAGGAAGCACAGTGACATTAACTTTTTTTGAATTTTGCAGAAGTAATACTTCTCACAGTGCCATTAATTCACCATAATGAGCAATTATGAGAACTGCTGGCTGAAATAAGGAAGCTTACATGGCTGAACATTGGACAATAAATGCATCTAAATTGTATAGTCATAAAATATAAATTACAGGTCATTACAATTCAGATGTTCAATATCATGATAATAATAACTTGTTTTAACAAAAGTCATGCCAATGTAGATGTCATGTGTGTGATGATTTCATGCAACATTTTTCATCTGTACATAGCAATAAGTAGAGCCCAGAAGTTCAAGCAAAACCCCATAAATGCTTTATTTTGCCTATTTTTAAATTTTTTTAGCAAAATGTCTTTCTTGAAGAGTTTTGCCAAAAATGCCTTTTTATTTTTTTTTGCTGCAAATGCCTTACTTTTTAATTTTTTTGTCATAAATACATATTTTGGTTTATATTTGTGTTTTGAGTTTGTTTGCTTTGTGTTTTTATATATTTTTAGAATTCTTACACATATATACCCTCTTATTGGACACCGTCAAATACGGGTATTTCCATTTTCGGTAATAACCCCACCACCACCGGGAATATAATTTTCTATTTCAAGTTATTAAAAAAATATACACTATTAATTTTTTTTTCAATAACGTTTACTTCTTTTATTCCATTTTTAAGAGAATATATGAAATATGTGCATTAGATTTCTGTAGCCAGCCTTTAGAACTTAAATTTATTTAATTGCCCCTTTTCATTGATTTAAATGTCTTTTTCCATATTTCTTTTTGTTGTTGATTTAAATGTTCTTTTCCATAAAAAGTGCCTTTTCTTAATGCCCAGGTTTAACTATTTAAGTGTCTTTCTGCCTGCCCTTTTTCGTCGGTTTCAGTGTCTAAACTTCCGGTCTCTAGTAATAAGTTAGTACATAGTTACATTTCGTAATTTTTACAGAAAGTATCAAAAATAATACTTTTTTAAAAATTTTCAAAAGGAAAGTAAACATAATGCTCTACAAAATATAATTTTTTTAGATTTTTAATTTTTCAGTCTGAACCTTAGGTCAAAGGTCAAAATCTTGACTTCAAAATTTCTTAACGACATTGTAACAAAATTGTTTTGGAAATAGGTTTTTTGGAATCCTTGTTAATTTTCCAACAAAATGACACCTCACTCAAGTTCCTATGACCTACAGTCCCTGAATTACAAGCACTTGACCTTAATAGTGTCACCCGGTTACCCAAAATTTGACCCATCCATAACTTTTGACCAATTGGTTGGAAGAGATCAAAAGTTTCAATTTAACGTTTTTTTACCACCGAAAATATATGGTCCAAATTTGGTGAAAATCGGAGCTGGTAGGGTGTTTTGACTGGGGTAATTTGTCATGGAATGACCCATTTATATTAATTTCTCTCTTAAGTAAAAGAAGAAAACTAATATTAATGAATAGAAAACAAATATGAATAATTTTGCTGTTTACTGTTAGACAAATTTCAGATAATTGGAAAACATACGTAAAAGGACAAGTTGTTTTCTAGGGATTATGGGTCAGAAACGACCCATTTTTTGAAAAAGCAAATTGCTGGAGCTGATGTAGGAAAGGATGGGAAAGTCAACTCTAGTGTCAAAAGATTACTACTACTACTTTGTACTTTGATTGGTGCATTAAATTCTGGCACCATTTAGTTAGCACCACTAATTATCACATATGAAAGGGGAATTTCCATATGCACCAGAAAAAAAAAAAATTACGTTGTGTTTTATGTTAGGTGTTATGCATTTTTTTAAATTTTTCACCAAATAAACTTTTTTTTTTATTGGCGGGTACTTTTCCATTATAGAAGAAAGATAAACATTTTAGTAAGTGTATAAATTTATTACTTAAGCTCTATTATATATTTTATATACTGTGTTTTATTAGAAAAGAAATTTGCTGTTGTGTAACTTCTATTATAAATTTGGTATTATATCTTATTTATTTTTGCCCTTTTTCTATTTATTTCTTTTTTTCCAATAATATCTTCTATTTATACAAAAATTGGCTTCCCCGAGAACCAACCTCACACACCAGCAAATTGCAAATGCAGCCAACCACACGACTGACTTTGCAGAATGTCCCCATGTGCCTAAAAAGTAAATCATTTATCAAGAAGTTGTGGGTTCGATTGCCACCAGGCGCCGAAAAATCATTCGTTTCTTTGTAAGTAATTTAACATTTAATATTACCACATCATTGGCTATGATGAGAATTGTTTGACTTTAATAAATATCAATGTCTTGTCTATTAAAAATATTAATAATCTTGTCTATTGGATGTTTATCTTCTTTGAGTCGCTTTGATTTAAAAAGCAGTTCAAACACTGCCCCATTAATTGCAAACTTAATAAAAAAAACAAACCACTAAATTTTTGCTTGCTGAGGGGAGTTTGATCGACATCTGTAGATTAATGGGTAAGAGCACCTGACTGATTATCAACAGGTTGTGGGTTCAGGAGCATTGAGAAATTCTTTTCTGTCTGTAGCTAAATAGGTAAAAGCACTTGACTGATTATCAAGACATTGTAGGTTACAGGCACTGAGAAATTCTTTTCTTTGCTAGTAATGTATCATCTAATGATCATTACTTACCAGCCTCCGCGTAACACTTACAGTGAATGTCTGGGAATCTTTATTATACATCACGGTGATTGTGATTTCAACATCCTTCTGTGACATGCATGCACAGTAATACTAAACTGCAATCATTTGTATATTTGCCCTAAACATAGCTATTTACCAACTTTCAGAGTTATTGGATAGTTCTACTGAGTGTGCATCTTTTTTTGTCAATGGGTGTATATGTAGTTTTTATTTTTTCTTGTTTGTGTTATTTTATATGTTATAAGAATATTAAATATTTTTATAGATACGTTTAAAGCTCTAGAACGAGCAGTTGATAAGCCCTTAAGAATGTGTATTAGTGATGTCTTCAAAAGTATAGGAACTGGTTGTTGTGTATCTGGAAAGATAGATTGTGGGTGTATTCAAACTGGAGATAAAGTTATTATTATGCCAGCTGGTGAACAAGCTGTTGTACGAGGTAAAGTGGAACCATATTCTGAACTCTAATGATCATTAGCGTGAGCAATGTTTATTAATTTTGGGCTCTTTGAAACCCTCAAAATGTATACTTTTTTTTAAATATTTGAGAATGCATCTTAATAAATTAGCTGACAAAAAAGTAAATTATAGTACTTTTTAGATCTTTTCATCCATATTTAATCACAAAATTTCTCAAATTGAATAATTTATGTTTTTTCCATGAATAGTGAAATCGATTTCCACAATGATGGTAAATAAATTTAATAAAATTTAAAATAAATTGGCTTTTTTTCCCCTTATGAAAAATAAAATATCAAGACGTTCCATATATCTGCATTATTTATTTTGATCAAACCATATGAACTGTATGTAATATATTTTTAATAAAATGATAAGTTATCAATATTCTTAATGTGCAATCACTTACTGAAATTTACAGTAGCATTGAACTATTGTAAACTGAGCTTTTCATTAGTCGTTATCCCCTAATGTCGAGCTTCAAACTGAAACATCTCGGGAGAACATGCTTCCTTCTCATACCAGGAATTCTAACTGGTCACTTGGCTACAACATGAGAGGAACAATCCTAGGATGTTTACTTTGTCTTTTTGCCAATGATTTATCTATTGAATTAAAAGTTTTCATTAATTCAATCTTGTAGGATGTAAAAGTTAATTGCTATTGAGTGAAAATGGTTTGAATTTTCAAATTCACATTGATAGGAAGGAATGTGAATTTAATTTAATTTTTTAAGATGAAAACCATGTATTGGGGAAAAAAATCGGTCTTTGGTTAGAATTGCTAGGAAATTGTTTGATGTATGTGTCCTTTATATGTGAACGTGTCCGCAATGCTGATGTTTTGCTCATGATTGTTTTGTGTTTTTTTGCTAAGACCTGTTCTCTTGAAGAAGTTAATCATAAAAATTGATTTATTTAGCAGTTGTAGGCATGATGTAGATATTTGAGAAATATGAATTACCCAGTTTGGTCCCTGTACCTTTTACCACATTCATAGGAAATTTTATGAATATAGATGCAACAATAATTGAATAATAGATCTTCGAAATTTTTAGGTTATCCAAAATATCATTTCATTAGCTATAGCCATGCGGTCCTTTTATTTGCAAAATATGTTTTCAGAAATAGAGTAACTTATCACATGGTAAAAAATTTCAACGTGTAGATCATATTAGTTTTTTTTTTCTTTTTAGTAATTACATTTTTCCAAAGTTATTTCACAGATTACATCAACGTATTAAAAGCTACTGAAGATCAATATGGTGATAATACAGCTAAATCTTGTGGATGACAATTCTGTGAATTGATGCCTTTATACAGTTTTTTTTATAACATTAGTAACATATCTGCAATCATTTATGAGTAAAAATCAATGCATTTCAGGCAAACAAATCGGTCGCCCTTTTTCAGGATTACACAAAACTATAGTGTCAACAGAGTGTTGTTCCATTCACATAGGTGCAGAGTTGCCATTGCGATTGTTTTCTGTAAAAGTTGATTATTTCTGGAATACTGTGTCATTTGACATACGACCAAATTTTTAAGGATCGAAAGCAGTACAAAAACATTTGAAAAACACAAGGAAAACAGGTTTATGGTAAAGCAAGAGGCACCGGGGAAATGGAAGCAGTCTGTGAAATGAATTTAAGAAAGTTTTTCCAGGCAGAGCTGAAGGAGGGTGTGGATCTATGATCGTTTACTGTGGTGTTTTGAAATTTGTCGATGAAAAAAGCTTTACACAATCGAGTTCGATAGGTGATCTTGGTTGGTGAATTATGCAAGCGTTGGAGAAGTTAAATTTATGGTCATGTTCAAGGCAGTGGACCGCTATCAACGATTTATGGACCTTGGCCTTAGCGATGTGTCGTTGGTGTTCTTTTAGTCTATGGACTAATGCATGTTTTGTTTGACTAATGTATGAGAGTCCACACTGACAGAAAACATTATAGATTCCTCCCCCCAACATTGAAAAGCAGTAATGTTGTCCATGAGTTGTGAAGGATGAATTTTGTTTACTGGTGAAAAAACAACTTTGAATTTTGCATGTCAGAGAAGTTTGGAAATAACCCCACTTAGTTTGGGGAAATATGGAAGTATGACCATGCCAATGTATTCATCTATGGAGGGTTGAACAAGGGAAGAAGAAATTGTGCATCTGGAAAATTTTATGATGATGGTGTCGATGATGTTGGCATTGTTGCCTGATTCACAGCTATTGCTTTAAGGAGGTTGGTGTCTTGGTTAAATGCTGAGTCGGTGGAACAGAGTCATAATCCACAGTGGACAAAAGTATAGAAAGCTGCCATTTTTTGCTGATGAAGGTGGTTAAAGCTGTGATGTAGGAGTAGAGTGATGCTGAATGGTTTGTAATAAACTGACGTCTCAAAATTGTGGTCAACTTTCTTGATCAGGATGTCCAGAAAATGGATTGAATGAGAACATGACCATAAATTTAACTTCTTCAATGCCTGTATAATTCACCAACCAAGATCACCTATGGAACTCGACTGTGTTGAAGCCTTTTTCATCAACAAATTTCAAGACACCATAGTAAACGATTATAGATCCACACCCTCCTTTAGCTCTGCCTGGAAAAACCTCATAGACTGCTTCCACTTCTCTGGCACCTCCCACTTTACCATAAACCTGTTTTTCCCATGTTTTTCAAATGCTTTTATACTGTTTTCGATTCTTGGAAATTTGACCGTATGTCAAACAACACAGTATTCCAGAAATAATCCATTTTTACAGAAAACCATCGCAATGGCAACTCTGCACCTATGTGAATGGGAACACCACTCTGCTTGTTGACCCTATAGTTTTGTGTAATCCTGAAGAAGGGTGACAGATTTGTTTGCCTGAAATATACTGATTTTTATTCATAAATGATTGTAGATGCGTTACTAACATTGTTATAAAAATTTCCTGTATATTTCACACATCGATTCATTGTTTTTTATCACTAATGCCTTTGTGATAAAATTTGTTAATGTAGTTTTTATCAGCCTTGAAAACTCTTTAAAATTTTGTTTTGGTATTTTTGAAAAATTCCTAAAAAATAGACATTATTTTTATTTATTTATATCTGTCAACTGAAATCTGAAAAACTGATAGACAAATGAATATTTTTTAACACTTGTTTCTCTGAACATGACTGAGTTCAGTATCAATTTTAGAATATATTTACAAATTTCTGGAAGTCAACTGAACATCTAAAGCTAAATATTGTTGAACAAATTTCTCTGTGGGAGGTTTTATTTTTTAATGTATAATAGAACCCCCCCTCCCCCATATTTACAAATGTGGTTTCCACTGTTTCAGTTATTCATTTCAATTGCCTGAATATATTAAATGGGAAGTTCCAGAAATAAGCAGTTCATAAGTTAAAAATTTCATGTCATTCTAAGTAACATGGTGAAGCCTTTTCTGCACCATCATGCTCAATGTATAATCCATCTTTCTTTGTTTCCTTACACCCCCCCACCTTTTGGACTTCTTTACTCACATCCATTTAATTTCTAACATACTCCATGTCTGCATTCTTAATTTTGCTCAGTAACGACACTGAAGTGCAGTAGTAGTTAGGTTGAGATTTTTTTTAAGAAATAAATAGAAAAATGTATTTAAACTAAACTTGTGTGTATTTTTTATTGCTCCACTGTCTCCTTGGAATTTTAAGCTAAAGTGTCAGAATCCTGCTTATGACTATTTCTTAACATCTAGCAATTTTAATCTGTTATGGCAATATGGATAACCCAGAATTTTTTTAAAGAATGAGTGCTTAATAACATGCGTTTTTTAAGATCTTAATTGTTAAAAAAATTTTGTTTTACTATAAAAGAATGTATCTAGCGTTTGCATATAATAAAACTTTTTTTATTCATTATTTTTACAGCTCATCAGAACTTATTAAAAAAATATCCGCCTTACATAGTAATTTGTGAAGATTTTCAATTAGTTATCTATAAAATATTCCCTTGTGAAAAATTACAAAAAGAACATGACTTGGTAGCTTTATTTGACCATTTGTCAATTGCCTTAACCCTGAGAAAGCTAATAATATCTGACAACAAAAAATATATATATATACTTGGAGAAAGGGGGTGTTGTTCCTGTGACTTGATGGTCTAGTGGTTCAGGTATTCCGGATCTAATGGAGAAACTCTAGTTTGACACTAGGCCAGGGCAATGTCTCTTTTCCTCCTATGCATTGAAAGCTCTAGATTGAGCTCAAGTGTGGGTGTTAGAAATCACTATCTATTGAAAATCTCTTTACACAAAAAAGAATACCATATTCTTAAATATTATACAATGGTTAGTACTTTCATTTTAAAGTTTTATTTTGATTTTCAGGTATTCTGATTGATGAAACTGCTGTTCAGCATAGTTTTGCTGGTGATCATGTGATTCTTCAGTTAGCTTCTATTGATATCACTAAGTTAAATAGTGGAAGCATTATTTGTGATCCTAATGTGCCTGTAAAAGTCACTTCTAGATTTCAGGCACGTCTAGTCATTTTTAATATAAGTATCCCTATTACTAAAGGCTTTCCAGTTGTGTTACATTATCTCAGTTTAACTGAACAGGCAGTTATAAAAAAATTAATCTCTCATCTTCATCGTAGTACTGGAGAACTTCTCAAAAAACATCCAAGGTATGTAAAACATATTAATCTGTAGGGTAAATTTTTTAAAAAGAAAAATGGGTATAAAGAGTGTCATTTTAAAATTAAGTGTATCTAAGTTTATTTAATTCCCACACACACATCATGTTCAAACATTGTCTATCCATTGCTGGATAAAGGTCCTTCTAAGTGTCCTCTACATGTACATATATTTTGAGGAATTTATTACCATATTACCCTCACCTATTTTTTTATTTCATCTAGTATTTAGAACTTTTCTATATTTTTAATGGTCTTTGGGAATTTAGTTAAGAATTGAAGTTTTTCCATTGCTGGTCAGTTCTTTGTGCAATATGCCCATCATTTCAGCATTTTTGCTGTAATGATGACATCTTTAATACTTGTTTGCTCTTTCACCTCTTTTTCAATTTCTCCTGTTTATTCTAAGCCATGCATAACTCCATACTTCTTTTGTTTGTTTACAGTTTCCATATTGCTGTCTGTATTTGGACTTGCGTGTCAATGATCCATGGGAGAGGATTGGTAATATATACTGGTTGACAAGGGGGTGACTGCCTCCCCCCTTGTTAACCATCAAACCCTACTTATCACCCCAGTGTAGTGTCAACCCCCGGCGATTTGTCCGAAAGGGCTATGCCCCTCCAGGAAAAATCTTGCTATGATATAATATCATTCGTTTTATTTTAGGTGATTTTTCATATTCGGCATTTCCGGTATTTTTGCAAAGTCTTTTAATGACATGAAAATGCCACATGTTTATTTAATAAACCTTTTGTTTTTGGGAAATATGGTTATTCTTATCCTTTTATTCCACACTAACCTTTGACCTTAGTTTTCTAATTTTCTTGATTTAAACAAGTTTCTTGTTTTTATATATTGAAATCCAATTCTGTTGCTGCTTTGATTCATGTGAGATTGTGGGTAATCTCTGGAGTCTCCAAGACAAAAGCGAAAAAAAAAAAAAAGAATTAAAATTGTCGTTTGTTTGCTGATAACTAGTGAATAAGTTACGGCTTCAGTCCTCTTCTTTCTTGCCCATCCCCTTCACCTGGACAAAAGCCACTTCATGACCCTCTGGTTGAGTACCTTTCGTTTTAGGCACAAAGGCAATTTCCTCATCAATATAAAACTATTTGCTGTAAGTACAAGTCTACAGGGTGCTATAGGTGCATTAATGGGTGCATATGATATGCCAGCAGGTCCCTGTATCATTTGCCGGTGAGGGACGATGGCACTTATACCAGGGGAAAAATTTCATCTCACGTAAACAGTCTCCCATATGAGGATACTGCTACTACTGGCTTGACCTGTATCCTGCTGACACAAGTGATCCATTGCTGCATGTGCTTGGTAACACACTCTTACCCTGGCATCGGCATGTGCCAAAACCATCGGCATGTACCTCAACTCATCAGTCCAGGCGACCTTTTTCTATGCTCTGAGGATCTAATGGTGGGTGTTTCCATGTCCATGTTAATCATTGCTCCTTATGACATGCAGTGAGCAGAGGTACTGGTTGGATGGCAACTTCTGTACCTCATAGTGAAGAGATAGTATGGCTGCCCGTAGATCATTGTTAGTCAGCATTCTGTTGGAGAATGGTCTGCTGTACTGTGGCTTCTTTATCCACTCTTACCATCTGAGCTAACTGACAGTGTCTTCTGTCATTGAACTATTGTATGCTATGACAGTTACCTCTGGTGACAGTGGTTTTATCCAAATCCATGTAAATCGTACGTGTTGTTTCACCTTATTTGGTGTAGAATGACTCTCGCTGTCCTTTCACCATAAAAATACAACCAACCAATTGAATCCATGTACTCATGATACACTCTTGACACTGTGCTATGTGAAAATAAGAGTGCCTGCACAACTTCGGAAAATGGTATGCCCCATTCATTTGGCCTCAACGATCTGGTCATGATCAAGTTCATTGAGATCAAGGTGTAAAAAAAATCATGGAAAAAAAAAAAGGATTTTTTTATTTAAATTGTATTTTTTGTATCGTATACCTCAAAATAAATCAAATTTTTCTTTCAGCTTCATTTATGTAAGATTTTAACACTCAATTTACTCTTCTCAAGCTTTAAGTGAATATCTAAATAACGTGTTTAATAACATAAAAACGAAAATTCAATGCCTTTATTTCTTGTTTATTGAGACTGCAATATGTATTAGAGATTTCAATTATGGTATTATCATTAGCGTATCCAGCGTTTAAGGATTTAAATACAAGTGACAACTTTGTTGCCTTCTCAATTCCTAATTGATTTTGCAACTTACTGTGCACAAGTCCAAATGTGGAAAACTCGTTTCAACTACAGCAGAGGTTCTCTTAGCTATGCATATTTCCCTAATAACAGTGAATTCCTTTTGGCCCACACATTCCTTTATAAAGGCCAGTGATTTTCGCCACTGAAGAGTGGAAATTGATTTCATTGTCTCCTCTTCACTGTTGAAAGGTAGTGCATGTGCAACAAATGTTAAGAATGATGCTTAATAATGTTAATTCTCATATACAAAGATAAAAATCTTTATATTTCTTTTTTACAAATTCTATTGCTTGCTCCTTTTCACTCCTTGACATGCATTCTGTTCTAAAATTTGGTGAAAATATTCCCAATAAGGAGCTTGAGATACAGCTTGCTCATACATACATATTTTAAATGTCTTAACATATGACGATGTGTCACAAGCAAGGTCTTTTATATTGCCCTCTAGATCTTTCCAGACTGCTGACACTTTAGAAATACTGCAACGTGTTTTTTTTTTATCTAAGGCAACAATAATCAGTTTCAACTGAAAGAGAAGGTTTTCAACATTCTTCTTTATATGCACATTCATGAATGACTTTTGAGTCTATTTTTGCATCTATTATATCTCGTTTTTTCAATTACCTGCATGAAAATTGGACACTTAAAAAAAAAAAAAAAATATATATATATATATATAATATGTGTGTGTGTGTGTACAGGTGATCCAAATTAAACAGGAGGTGTTTAGACCTCTCTGTAGGGAAAACTACTTGGCCAATTTCACCCAAATTTCGTACACATGCTCTCCTGCGGTTTGGATTTTTCAAAGAAAACATTTAGTTTATATTTTGGCCTATTAATATTAACAACGAAAAAGTATTTTAACATGCAATAACCTTTATTGCAATCACATGAAATTAACTACAAATTACAGTATACCGTAGGATAGTAGGTATGACTAAAATAAAATTTGTGCAATAACTTTATTGCTACCACATGTGGAACCACACTATCATCACAGATATGACTCCATATGGGGCCCTAATCAGGATTAAGTTGAATTGTCTAGTAGAGAGTATTTGTAAATAATGTTGAATTGTCTAGTAGAGGTAGGAAATTTATGTATAGGAGTTCTTAAAGGAATGAGTTTAGTGTATAGGTTAGAGTTTATTCTGTGAAACATAATTAGAAGAATTTTTAATGTGTATATTTCATTAATATTTAGCAGTCTATGATTTACATTGTTGCAAAGCGGCATAGAGTCGTAAATGAAATTTAAATATTTACTTTGCAATTTTGCAAGGCGATTGTATTGGAAAAAAGAATCTGATGCCCAAATAGGTCTACAGTAGTGTGAGAGAGATTCAATTAAGATATAGTATAAGTGGATAAGTATTTTGGACATAATAAGTATTTTTTATCTCGTCAACTAATACATAAGATAAATATTTTTTTACATCAATAACTAATCACTGTATTTGCCAGATACGTTCCCATGTAACTTTTTTATTCCCCAAACTCAAATTACCACTTTGTGGAAAACGTTTTGAGTCCACTAAAGCCACAAAACAAAATTCACAGAAGGAACTGCAGGCCATACAGGAAAGTGCCTACAAGAAGAACTTCGATGAATAGAATATTCATTGACATAGGTGTATCGTATCAAATGGGGCCTATTTTGAAGGTGACAATATGAATTTGGGTGATTTAAACTGATGTTTTTTGTTTTATTGAACAATTCTAGTATTTATTGAACAGAAAGTTGAAGAAGGAAAAAGCTTTGCAGTTCTATAGCTAAACTTATTTATAATGATCACAAAAGGGCCAAATGAAAATGTTGTAAATATTTAATTGTGTGTTTGTTTGTTTGTCTTTTATTGCACAAGAGCATCTGGGCTATACTGCGTTATATTTAATTGTGACTTTTTAATGTAAAGAAATGCATTTTTAATAGATTTTTTGTATTTGTAAATTCACTGTAATTGAGTTATAAATGGCTTTGGGGATTGTATTAGATTCATGACCATGAAGGAAAGGAGCAAATAGCCATGGACCCGGCAAATGCAAGACCTGGCATGAAAACGTTTCCTTCCCCCCCTCCCCCCCATGAAAGATTTCTGAATCTGCCCTTGGAGAGGATGTTGAAATATAATTATGAGCTTAGCAATTACTTAGCTTTTAGTTCTTGAAAAATGGTTGGAGTGGGGAGGGATTGGTGGTGGGAAGGTGGCCCAATATGCTAAACTGCCCATGGCCCTGAGTAGATTTCTGGTCTTGAAACTTGTTTCAATTTTGCAAATGTTAGTGCACTGTAATGTATTGTTTTCTGAAATTAGTGACTTGAAATCCATTAAGATTTGGCCTAGAAAAGTCAGGCAAGTTTAAAATTGAATTTGATCAGACACTATGTCTTACTAATTTATCTTTACTTGACTAATTATAGCAGTATTTTATGATTTTTAAAAGTTTATACTTTTTTTTTATCTGGCTTCTAACATTCTATTTGAGTTGAACCATTAAAGTAAAGCATAAAATGTTAAAATATGCAGAGTAGATAGAGAACATTACTATTAGGACGTGAAACTTAAAATGTGTAAAAAGAAATGATAGTTGAAATTAATTTGATTCTTATTTATTGTAGTTTAGCAACTTCATTGATTAAAAAAATGTTCTGTTTATCTATATTTGCGAAAACACTACTCCTGGAAATTTTTTGTTACTGGTCTGGAAAACCTTGAAAAGTTAGGGAAGTTTGAAACAAAATTTGAGTAGATACTCTGTTTGAATGTAAGATTGTTTGAACTGTTGTTTTTGGAATGTGCATTTGTAGGATGCATCCAGAGCCAATAATTGTTTATCCTCCTAATACACATGATGTACAGATTCAGTGTACTTAAACTTCATCGTGTGGCACCAACTTGTTTTCTCTGTAAAACCCATTTTATGAAACTATTTTACAAATTTTCCCTAGTATCATTACATGTCATCACTTTTTTTTATCCTCCATGTTATTCCATAAATACGTTTTTGCATGTTTATCTTATGAGTGACATTAGTATTTAATAATAAATTATGAAAAGTTACATAATGTAAATATCTATATTCTGTATAAATATGCACATATAGTTAATGCTATTGAAATATTTATTTGAAATTTGTCTCATTCTGTTGAATGAATAGTAACTTTAAGGATATCCATATTGGTGAGTTCTCTTCTCATCTATTCTGCTTATATAGTATGTTAAGTTATTCATTAAAAAAAAAAAATCAGAAAGAGAGCGAACAAGTTTATTTACCACTTGCAATGCCTTTTTACCTCTCATGACCATTTATAATTAATTATTGCAACCAATGTATTTTATAATTGTGGTAACAGATATTTGTATGTTATGAAACAAGTATAAGATAATGGAAATAATAAACAGTTTGATTTTTTATTTTTCTTGTGTGCTTAGATGTTTGACTAAAAACAGCAGTGCTGTTGTAGAAATTGAAGTTTCGAGGCCTGTATGTGTTGAACTTTATAAAGAATGTAAAGATTTAGGAAGATTTATGCTTCGATCCGGTAGTTCCACTATAGCTGCTGGATTAGTGACAGAGGTAATTAATAATAATTATTCATATATACCAGGTCACTTTAAAACTTTTGAGATGCATGGTATTAAAACAGTATAGTGTCATAAAATTAATTTTTTAATGTACTTTTTCACATTGAATGCACTACTTCATTCTGTTAAGTGATCAGTACCACTCTTATAGCATTTATCATACCATATATGCAGAAATAGTATATTGGATTTGAAACCACTAACTTTTTGGCTTTTCTTTGGCTTGAAAAGAGAAAGTCGACGATTGCCAAGTCAGGGCTGTATGGTAAGCAACTAGATACTGGATTCTACACAGCAGGTAGTTATCTATACATGAATAGTGTTGTAAGGGAGAATTCAAGTATTATGTAAGCATCTTGGGGGAAGAGTGTTGCCATTGGTCTTATTTTCCTATGTTAGCCAATGTTAATTTTTGCTTACTAGGTGGGGGGGTGAAATGGCCAAAATATTGCTTACGTAATACTTGAGCCCTCCCTGATGGCGAAGCTCTGCCATTGCTTTTTTCTGCTTAATTTTTCTGAAGATACCTGGCAGGCAGTCATGTACCAGTTGCTAGTTATCAATCATCTGACGAGTTTAATGAAATGAATCATGAAAACAGCATCTGTATCTGAGGGCAACCGTTACTCAGGGTTTCAAAATATATTATTATGCATTGGTTTGTCAGGCAATTTTCATCTAACCATAAAAACAGGATGACTGTATACTCTGTTAAGAGAGGTTCTAGCGTATTTATCTACTCACATGTCTCAAAACTTTCAGAGTGATCTGGTATATATTGTATCTGTGTCACATGCCATTTCTCTGAGGGCTGATTTTTCAAAAACTGTATTTGTAAATTTTGTTAAAATTAATATTTTACTTCAGATTGGTAGTATTGCCCCACCTTCCACATGCATAGTTAATGAAGTGAAAAAGAAAAAGCATTCAATTTTGTTATTTATATATTTTTCAAGTTAAATTTGTTCTATTTCAGATCCTATGAAAGAACGAGCTTTATTTTGTGCAATGAAAATGGCTGCCATTCAGTAATTCTATACCCATTACTAACATTTGCTGAACAGCAATTGCAGCTCAAGCTATATATGTATAAACTTTATTTAATGAGAAGAACCCTTTGTATAAATTTCTGTACAATGGTATTTTCTATGTTAATAAATTCTTGAAAGACCTGAATAGATGTTTTACATTTCAGTTGTAATTGATTTGAACATACTTTTTAAACATATGTCATATTATCGTTTACTTTATATTATACAAATTTTCACCGTAGAGTTCTCAAAATTATTGGGGAGGGGGGGGATAGGCACATTTTATGTACGTTTACATATTACAATATATGTCAAATTGCAGTTTATTTCAGATTATTTGGAAGGGGGTCGGGGCTCCAAAGACCCCATACAACTCTATGCCTATTATTCAAATATAACTTGCTTAAAACTTTTTAATTTTTTTTAAATATTCTCGCAGAGCTCAAGTTCTTCCAAAAGTGATTATTAAACAGCACAACAAAGAACTCGCAAGTTTTCAAAAACAAGAATTTTACTGCTTAACTTCCCCAGTTAGGAATAAAAGATTACCTTTGTTCTATTGACAATATTTTCCTATTACAAAATTTCTACCATTATACACATATGTTCAACTTCACTTCGACATAGAATGACTTTTGCTGTCCTTGTGTTATAAAAATCTAACCATTTACCATAATATATCTTTTGTAAATCTTTTTCACTTGATTGCTAGTGCTGGTTAGACTGAAAAAAATCCAATGTCTCATGGTATATCAGTATGGGGCTCTGTAATACTAACTGTAGTAGAAATGCTAATTCTTGCCTTTCCCCATTATCGTACATTTGAACAGTAAGTTATAACCTTACCCCCCACCTTCTCCCAGTAACTCTGTATTTGAGCAGTATGATATTGACATGACTGTCTTTGGGATGACATTAAAATTAAGTTAAATGACTCATGTAATCGAGTTATCTCAATTAATTGAGTTAACGTAGGAAATTTACCATACACCACTGTGTCATCAAAAGTATTGATACTGGACTAAATTATCAGAATTGCAATTCAAAGCTTCACAGGGACTTGTACTGTGACTTTGTAAATTCAAAATATAAAGCCTGAATCTTTCAGTCACAGTACCTCTTCTTCTTCTTCTTCTTCTTCTTTTTTTTTTGGCAATATGCTGTGTAGAAATTAAATTTGCAATATGGGTTTAGTCCAAGTGCAGGGGATGTTGCTTTTGTCTGGGAGGAGAAAGAGAAGGGAAAGGAAGACATGCTTATTAACTAATTACACTGTTCAACAAAGGTTTTGGCACATGGAAGAATGATAGTATTTCTAGTGTAATTTTTCGTGCTAAATTCAAATCTGAAATAAAAATATTTCTATTGCCCATAGTTTTTTTTTTGTAATAACATTTTTTAGTTACAAATATATTGCAAAAATTAACCTATTTTGTCACAATTGGTTTTGTCATTTTTTTCTCAAATATATATATACAGGGTGCATCATAAATTTGTGCAAACTTCAAAAATTCATAATAAAAGAAGTAATGCGCGGAAAAAATTTCGTTTTACGCGAATATGATCAGAGGGACATTCGATTTTTTTCCATGCATAAAAAATGATTTCAAAAGTAACTGAAAGAGGGCGCTCACACGTCATACTGAGATGTTTTATGCACATCAGGCAACACACAATCAGACAATGAAACAGATCACAATAACATGACACTGTGCATTTACTATTTTAAAGTAAAAGATGTTCAACATGACCGCCACCACAAGGTATTATGCAAGTGAGGCGTGTCACTACGCCTATTGCAGCTGAGTGTAGCATGTCGGCATCGATTCCACTGACGGTCCGTTGAATGGCATCTTTCAGTTTCATCAAAGTGGCAGGGGAGCCCCGGTACACACAAGATTTCAAGTATCCCCACAACCAAAAATCTTCCGGGGTCAAGTCTGGTGATCGTGAGGGGTACTTAAAATTTCAACCTCAACTTATTACTCGGTCTTCAGTGGAAGTTTCCAACAGAAACGACTTGACTGCACGTGCAAAGTGGGGCCGGGCACCATCCTGCATGAAGGTGATGACAGGTAATGCATGTCTTTCCTGCAATGCAGGCACAACATGGTCACTCAAAGGCGTAACATACGGTTTTGCAGTGACTGTACAGGTTTTCCAGCCACTCTTCAAAAAAGAAAGGGCTCAAAATGAAAGACGCGGTGAAACCACACCAACCAGTCACATGAGGAGAATGCAGTGGCTTAGTGAGGTACTCATTAGGGTTTGACGTCGCCCAAATATAACTGTTTTGCGTATTGACATCACCATGCAGTGAAAAGTGGGCTTCATCCGTCCACATGACATTCAACAACCATTGTGGGTCACGTTCCATTTGTGCCAGCGCCCATGTAGAAAATTTTTTTCTTTTATCTGTATCTGCCGGTAACAACTGGTGACGTGCCTGTATTTTGTACGGATACAGATTCAAGATTCCGTGCAGGATATGTCAAATCGACGATTCCGGAATCCCCGCTATTCTCCCAGCTTCACGAGCACTGCTACTCCCCGTTGATGTCTTGGCTCCCAATTCTTCCATGACACTTTGTACAACATGGATGCGGTCCACGCTCAAGGATGGTCTGCCACTTTGTGGATGATCCTCCAAACTCCCCATTTCCTCAAAACGTCGTACTAAATTCAGTATCCCATTCAATGAAATAGGGCTTTTTTGCGCCTTCAGTCTGTTCTCCGTGCGAAACTTTCGCAATGCAATAGTTGTGGATTCACCATTCTTGTAGAAAAGTTTAACCACCAACGCTCGATCTGGTAACGATAGCATGCTTCCGGCATTGAATGACGAATCCATTTCCAGCCAGGTGTTTTATTGCTAGCCTGATTTGCATAAAACGTCTCGGTATAACGTATGAGCTTCCTCTTTCGGCTACTTTTAGAATCATTTTTTTTATACTTGGAAAAAAATCTAATGTCCCTCTGATCATATTTGCACAAACCGAATTTTTTTTCCGAACATTACTTCTTTTATTATGAATTTTTGAAGTTTGAACGAATCTATGATGCACCCTGTATATATATATTTTAGTATTCTTAAAGTAGTGTACTCTATATATTCAAAAGTCACCAGACACTTTTGGTTATAGACATTTTTTGAATTTTTCAAGAAATTTGATTGGTTGGTTGTATTTTATAGCACAAGGACAGCGAAGGCCATTCTGCGCCAAACAAGGTGGAACTTCACATTCGATTTTATTCTCTAGAAATACTAAAATTATTTTTCAACTTCGGTGATATAAAGAACATACTTGAACTCAAACTTTTCAGTGAAGATTCGGGCAGGAAAGCATTTAGGGGACTAATAAATCGAGAAAGTATACATATATATTTTTAATAAACCTGTATTACAAAAAATGGAAATAATTCATAACTTTCATAAAAGATTTTGCTTTCTATGTGCAATACTTCTCTCTCTCTCTGTGCATTTTTGTAAAAATAGCATGTTTATCTACGAAGATATGAACGTTTCTTTGAAAAATTCCATTTTTTTTCACATTTTTTTACTTATGGGATGCAGAGTTTTCAACCAAATTTCAAAAAACTTATATAAAACTTGTCAATTTAAAAGAAAAATATACTGAAATTTGAAATGAATATATTGAATGTTCGAAGAGATACGAGTATTTATAGGTAAATAATTTTTAACTGTGCATGCTCAGAGATAAAACTTTTTTTCTTACATAATTTGGTAGCCAATTATATAGAGCAACTTATATAGAAATTTTAGTTGAATATCATAAAAATTTAGAAAGTTATCAGCGATAGAGTAAGTTTCATTTCAATTACTTTCTACAAGTAGCTGGATGATAAGGGATTTTCAATAAATTGTCATTTGTTATTGCATTTTTATAGCATTTCACAAATTTATATTACATAAATAGCATTATTTACATAAATGACAGGATGATAACACTATGTAACCACACACACATTGCTGTTAGTTCTATTTCACTTGAGTATAACTACTAATATGCAGTCAGACCTCCTTTTCCTGTTAAGCATGCATTCGTTAGGCTATGCTTTCGACCAACTTTTGATATACCGTCGGCTGAATTTTTCGCCATTCCTCTTGCAGTGCGACAAATAACCCCAGCTTATTAATTGGTCGTGTGAACCTTAAACGCAAATGATGCTCTAGTTCATCTCAAAGATGCTTGATGGGATTCAAATCTGGGCGTTGAGCAGGCTCACTTCACCCTCATTATCTACAAACCAGTCAGCAGTAGACCGAGCTGTATGGACAGGAGCATTATCCTGCTGGTAGAGGAATGGGCCTACCTTGAACTGTTGCCACAGCATAGGAAGCATTACTATTAGAATTAGATTGTTTTTCTTGTGTTCCAAAAATGGTTTATTTTTTGTTGAACCGTATTATCACCAAATAAAGGACAATTTTAAATTTCTTTCTTTTTTTATTATTTTTCGCTCTTGTCTTGGAGTCACCAGAGATTACCCACAACCTCATATGAACTAAAGCAGCAATAGAATTAGATGTTAATGTATAAAAACAGGAAACTTTCTTAAACCAAGAAAATGAAAAAACTAAGGTCAAGAGTTATTGTGGAATAAAAGGATAAAAGTAAAAATAAATGCTGCAAGTTTCCCAAAAACAAAGGGTTTATTAAACATAAAAAGGGGACATTTTCACGTCATTGATATTGCGTTGATGTCACGTCTTCTCACAATATTATTACGTAATATTACGTTGATACCACGATTGCATTGATATCACGTCATTTTCATTAATAGACTTTGCCAAAATACCAGAAATGCCAAATACAAAAAATAACCACCTGAAATAAAACAAATGACATATCATAGCAGGATTTTTCCTGGAGGGGCATCACCCCTTTGGGAAAATTGCCCTCTTGCCCCCACTTCTGTCACCAGTGGTTTAGTTGTCAAGTATATCAGTAATGTTTCAGTATGTGGCATTGCAATCAAACTAGGCATATCTAAATCAATGGAAGTGGTATCACCAAAAAAGAAAAAAACCTTGCTGCTGAAAAAAAAAAGAAAAAGAAAGCATGCTTAAGAAAGCCATGTGAACTCCATTACCATACAAGGAGATACCTTGTTAGAAATGTTTGAAACATGTCCTCTGCAATGAACATCACTGCTAAAATAGGAAACGTTTGCAGCACTTCTATCCATATAATTATCTACAGTCATAATTTGTGTAATTGATTTATTTTTATATATTTTTATTGCAATAAACTGTCCTTTACTCACTAATTGATATGTGTGTATGTATATATACGGTGGCTCAGCACTAGGGTTGCAAACATGTAGGAGGAGTAGGGTACACCTAAACGAACAATATTTTTTATAGAACCTAGGGTTGGAAACCACACACAGTGCCAGTTCTAAAACCGTACAGCATGCACAAATAGTGATAACCAGTCCATGAGAAGTTCAAAATGCGATGCCCTAATCATCTATGCACGTGAGCAGCTAAGCAGAGTTTTATCTGGCGCTTTTTAGGAAGTGGTTGTCACTATTTGTGTATGCTGGACGGTTTTAGAACTAGCGCTTTGAGTGGTTTGCGACCCTAGGGTCTATAACAAATATTATTCATCCAGGTTTACCCTACCCCTTCTAGATGTTTGTCACCCTGGTGCTGGGACACCCTGTATATGTACCATATTGCATACCATGTTTGTTTATAAGCCATGTTGTTGCATAGAGGTGATATATTTTCTACCAATGTGCATTCCAGATTTGATTCACTAGGTAACAGAGGTTCGGCATTCACAGGAAACTTCGAATCTAGAAACAACCTGAATTTTGCTCTTCGTATATCATACACTACAATAACTTTATTCAGGTAGAAACAGGATAAATCTATTTTCATAGCTTGTTATTATCTACCTGGCCAACGGAGGTCTAACCAAGCCCATTCTGTCCAAAGTAATGTCATGTTAAAAAAGAAAAAGAAAAAATATATATATATATGGCCTGCAAAAGGGTTGCTGGTATCTAACTGGAAGGAGACCCACACGCTGAACGTATGTGACGATGTGTGGAACCGGCCAGGCCAGTAACCTAGTGTCCTACCCCGCCTTCAAGTGGTGCAGGCTGAGCTTTCTATTTATGTGGCAAATTAATATTTGCTGCACGGATAGAAAGGCGGAAGGGGAGGGCTAATTCACCAACCCGTCTAGCCAGCGTGGTGAAATTATGGCTAATTCCTCCATTATGTTGACACACCAAAAACCATGGCCCCTAGTCTCCAGGTGCTGGAGTGCTCCTGATCAAGGCAGCGGTCAGTGTGGCATGAAAGCAGGGGGTGCTAAGAATCACTGGAATGGCCCAGGCTGCCGTTTGTTATTGACCTTGGCTACGTTTAATGGACGATCCCTTGCTTCTGAAGCAAAACTTCAGGAATTGGAAGAAGAACTTGACAAGATCAAATGGGACATTGTAGGACTCAGTGAAGTTAGAAGAAAAGGTGAAGAGTTGGTGGAACTTAAAAGTGGACATTTGTTTTATTATAGAGGAACGGAAACTGGAAGAACAAGTGGTGTTGGCTTCTTAATCAACAAAAGAATTAAAGACTACCTTCTTGAAGTCGAAAGCACGTCAGATCGAGCAGCGAGGCTCGTTGTTCAACTAACCCAGCGATACCAACTTCAGATAGTACAGGCATATGCACCAACATCAAGCCATACCGACGAGGAGGTTGAGGAATTCTATGAAGAAATCAAACAGCTACATACCAAGGGGAAACAACACATCAAGCTCATCATGGGAGATTTTAATGCAAGAATTGGACAACAGGAACAAGGAGAGACATCGGTTGGTAAATACGGATACGGGGAAAGGAATGAACGTGGCGATCAACTCATAGAATTTGCCGAAGCTGAAAATCTTAGCATCATGAATTCATTTTTTAAGAAGAAACTACAAAGAAAATGGACATGGAAACACCCCAATGGAGGAACCAGCGAAATTGACTATATACTGGCAAACAAGAAATCAATTATTGAAGATTGCAGCGTACTGAACAGATTTAATACTGGAAGTGATCATCGAATGGTGAATTATATTATATGAGGAATTATATTGAAGATTATTATATTATTTTGGAAGATTATTATATTATTATATTGAAGATTATTATATTATTATATTGAATTATTATATTGAAGAAGTTGACATCTCAGAAGCAAATGAAAACATTGTTAAGACAATAATTGAAACTGCTGGGGAAATTGGTGGTGTAATATGTAAAAAGCAGAATAGCAAATTATCTGAGAAGACGAAACAACTCATGAAAAGGCGAAGACTTATGAAGGTGGACAATCAAAATACCAGTCGCAAGATCGAGTATGTAGAACTTTGCAAAACTTTGCGCAAAAACATGAAAGAAGATATAAGAAAATTCAATTGTGAGTTAGTAAGGAAGGCCATTGAAAGCAACAAGAGCCTTAGGGTTGTTAAAGGAAGTTTATCTGTTGGGAAGAAACACATCATTGCATTAAAAGGAGAGGATGGCACCGTAACAAGAAATAGGGAAGAAATACTTAGAAGAGTTGAAGAATTCTACAAAAAACTATATGAAAGTAACAGTGGATTAAACGAAGACACTGAAATAGTCGAAGGAACAGCTCCTAAAATCTTAAAAGAAGAAGTTTCATTTGCAATAAAAAGTATGAAGAAAGGAAGAGCCCCTGGCGATGATGGTATTACATTAGATATCCTAAAAGAAGCTGGAGAATATGTAGAAGACATACTTGCAAAATTCTTTACCAAATGTCTTAACAGCGGTAACATACCAAACCAATGGGATTCTGCAACAGTAATTCTTTTGCATAAAAAAGGTGATAAAGAGGATTTGAAAAATTACCGACCAATTAGCTTGTTACCTGCTATTTATAAAATCTTCACAAAAGTGCTAACACATCGCCTGCAGAAAAAATTAGATGCAGCTCAACCAAGAGAACAAGCTGGATTTCGAAGTGGATTCAGTACAGTGGACCATATTCAAGTATTAAGAGAATTAATTGAAAGAACACATGAATATGAACTTCCATTGTGTGTTGCATTTATTGACTATGAGAAGGCCTTTGACTCTATTAAAACATCAGCAGTCATCAACTCTTTAAGATCAACAGACATTGAGGATGTGTACATTGACATGGTGAAACGTGTGTATAAAAATGCAAGTGCAAAATTTCGGTTACATAAAGATACCAAAACTATCAAAATTGGTAAAGGTGTGAGGCAGGGAGATACCATTTCTCCAAAACTTTTTACTTCAGCTTTACAGATGATTTTTCAGCTGATAAATTGGAATAACAAGGGAATAAAAATAAATGGTGAATATTTAAATCATTTGCGGTTTGCTGATGACATTGTTATTTTTTCAACGAACCCATCAGAACTCCAAGACATGGTACAGGAGCTCTCAACTAGAAGTAAAGAAGTTGGACTCAAGATGAACCTACAAAAAACTAAGATCATGTTCAATAATTTTGTAGAGGAAACAAAAATACAAGTTGACAACATTGAGCTAGAAATTGCTGATTCATATATTTACCTTGGCCAGCTGATTTCAATGGATGGCAACATTATGAAAGAACTCAACAGACGTATTAAACTTGGCTGGAGTGCATTTGGAAGAAACAGTTTTATCCTGAAGGGGAAATTGCCTTTGTGTCTAAAAAGAAAGGTCTTCAACCAGTGTGTATTGCCAGTCCTCTCTTATGGATCAGAGACATGGAGTCTAACAGTTGGAGCAATACGAAAGTTACAGACAACGCAAAGGAGCATGGAGAGGTGCATGCTTGGAATAACTAGGAGAGATCGAAAAAGAAACACTTGGGTGAGAGAGCAAACTAGAGTAGAGGACATCATTGTTAAAGTAAAAGGGCTGAAATGGCGATGGGCTGGGCATATTGCAAGAAGAACTGATCAACGATGGACAACAGAAATTCTGAACTGGATTCCAAGAGACCACCGAAGACCTAGAAAACGTCCTCAAACTAGATGGGTGGATGAAATAAGAAAACAGGTTGGGGTGACGTGGAAACGAATGGCCCAGGATAGACTTGTGTGGAAAGCATTTGGAGAGACCTTCATCCAGCAGTGGATAGATAATGGTTGAATATGATGATGATGATATATCTGATAATATGAATAAGAGAAAACTAAGTATTAAACAATAATTAGAGAAGATTTAACATAAATAAAAAATAATCCAAGGTATCAAGATTCCAGTAAGTATTTGCAAAGAGTGTGTTTAAAAAAGCGAAGTGAATTTACGATTTTGAGTGTGTGAGGGATGCCACGCCTGAGAATCAAAACATATCACAAGTGCTAAACTAAGAGTTGTTCATGAAAAGTTGGGTATTAAATAATTTTAGGTTTCGTGTGAAGCGAATATGGTTTGGTAAATGTAAGTGTATGAGATTGGAGTCCTCACTCTTCTTTATAGCGTTAAACATATAGATGCCAGATATGTAAGTAAATAGTCGTTCGATTGTCGTCTGGCAATATGTGTTTCATGCAATCTGTTTCAGTGGATCTAAGAAAGCAGGTTCGATAAGTCAGAAGACTAAGATATATTTTCGGGGGAATAGTAATTCGTAGAAGGTTTGATTTTGAAGTATTTCCCCAAGTTAGTAGGCAATAGAATGGAATTTAAAAGATTAAAGAATAACAGAGGTCAATAAGAACGGAAATTGATAAATAATGGCTGACATTTCTAATTACTCCTATATTTCTATTGAGTTTGGTACCAATTGTGTTGATATATATATCCGGTTTTAAGTTGGATAGCGTGGCATCGAGAAAATTTGTTTCCAATGAGGATAGAATAGTTCTATTATTGATGTTAAGATTTAATTGATGTAGGTCCGATAGTTTTTTTTTTTATTTTTTAAGTGAAGAGGAGGAGTTGGTTTTTGTTGTATTAGATGTACGGTAATTTATTTTAAAGAAATTAGTGAAATATGTGATGTCATTATTAACCATAGTGATCAGGTTTTTAATTTCTCTGCCACACACACAAAAAAAATAAAATAAAATACATGTATCATCGGGGAAACATTGAAGCCTACACTCTTTAAGCCTGATAGAAGACACCATTAATATAGAAATTAAATAGAAGGGGACCAAGAACAGATCCTTGTGGGCAGGCCCTCCTAGAGTGTGAGAGAGGCCCAGGCCCAGGCCACTTCCTTTGTGAGGCCCCTTAACTTTTGATAGGGCCGGAGACAAGAGTTATAGACCCCTGGACGATTTAGCAGATTGGACCCTAAAAATCTGTCCATTTTCGTGCCAGGATAATTTTCTTGTTGCGTTTAGATATATTTAATATAATAATAATTTTAAAAGAAAATTAAAAGTTTTGCGTTGGTCATTTGCCCCCCTTCCATGCTCTCTTCCCTTTGAGCCAAAATTGAGAAAAAATTACTAATGACAAATTTCAATAATATACAAGTACTGTAATTTGAACATATAGGGTAATTGCTGAAAATGTATAATGTTTGTAAAAATTGCAACACCATGAAGGACTCGTCCGAATTGAATGAAATTTAATGTACAAACGACCTGTGTTGATACAAATAAACGATTAAAATTACAAAGCAAAAAAAACAATATTACATGTCGAAAGCCAGTATTTGGTGAAGCCATCACGCGCTGCAATAAGTGATGCTATACGACGTGGCATGGAATCAAACAGATGTTGAATGTGTGCCTGAGGAAGAGCATTCCAGATTGCTTGTATGCAACCCCAAAGTTCATCTGTAGTAGCTATGGGACGAGGATCACGAGCGAGACGCCGACCAACGAAATCCCACACATGTTCAATCGGCGACATATCCGGCGAATAGGCAGGCCAAGGAAGAAGCTGTATCTGTTGTGATGAAAAGAAGTCTTGAACATTCCTGGCAATATGTGGGCGGGCATTGTCCTGTTGAAATACAGCTCCGGGAATGCCTTGAAGGAAGGGAACAACTTCGGGCTCCAGAACTTCATTGATGTACCGGTTGCTGTTAAGATTACCCACAATTCGTAGCAGCTGAGATCGTCCATGATACGCAATCGCACCCCAGACCATAACGCTGGGGGTTCGTCCACTATGACGTTGGATAATGCACTCCGGAAGGTGGCGTTCACCGGTATAGCGTCTAACACGGATGCGGCCATCACTGTACCCCAAATTAAAGCGGGATTCATCAGAAAACACCACTTGTTGCCAATCAGCACGCCAGTCTCTATGTCCATGAGCCCATTGTAGCCGCAGGCGCCGATGGTTTTGCGTCAGGAGGATCCTGTATAAAGGAACTCTTGCACGCAGTCCACGGTGCAGTAGACGCCGACGAATTGATGAAGCACACAATGATACACCTGTAGCAGTGCACCAACGTTCTGCCAACTGTCCAGATGAAGCAAAACGGTCCGTCACCGCCATGCGGACCAGGTGTCTATCATCCCGTGCTGACGTCACCTTTCGGCGTCCACTCCCGGATTTCCGAGTTGTCTGGTTCTCTTGAACCCACTGCTTCCACACTCGCATCACTGTGCTGCTGTTACGCCCCATACGAGCTGCTATTGCACGATAAGAAAACCCTCCTTCACGAAGGCCGATCATTCGTCCCCGTTCAAACTCCGTAACTTGCTGAAATGTCGCCCTCTTTCGTCGTAGAGGCATAGTGACGTCTCATGTAACGTTTACCACTAGCAGATAGCCATACACGCCCCGCTACAGCCCTCTATTTATACGGATCCATCAGCAGTTCAGAGGGCGCTGCTCAGCCCACGCATGCGTGATGACTCTGAAATTCTAATCATTTGAATAGCATACCCTAATTTGCATTTCCTGAAAGTTTCAGCTTAATCACATGCTTCCTTCATGGTGTTGCAATTTTTACAAACATGAGTTTATATGATGAAAATATAATAAATGAGGAAAACATAATTTGTAACACAAACCACTATTATATTGAATATTCTCAATTTTTGATGAAGTAAAAGCTTTTCTAGCTTTTTCCTGTGAATGCATTGATAATTGAAGAAAAGTTGAGCTTTCGTAGTACATCATAATTTATGTTGAGCATAGCCAGTCCGTTCAATCTATTTTTACTCATCATTTAGCGGGGAAATTTTTTAACACGTTTGAGTACATGAAATGTTCTTTTACCTGAAGCCACTGACACTGGAAGGGTAAAAAAAACCGCAACGCAAGAGTTATATTGAGGAACAAGCTGACATGACTAAGTTTGTATATTTTTTGGAAAAGTTCTTTCGGGTTGCAATTCGATTTTAAATTAACCTGATGGATTCTCTTCCAAAAAAATATTTCGTCACTTAGGTCATTTGAAATTTCATTCGAATATTTCTTTATGTGTTTTTGCACGCAAATATATCAATAGTTCACAACAACGGTTTTGTTAAATTTTAATTTTATATAAGAAATATACTGTACTTTTCTTTAATAAAGAAACAACCAAATTTTTTAAAGGCAAAATTTGAGGCCCTCCGATAGAGGGAAGCCCGGGCCAAATGGCCCTGCTGAACCCCTCTCGGAGGCCCTGCTTGTGGGGCACTACAAAGTGTGGAATATAATGCGGAATGGCGATCACCCAAGTGCATAAACTGCTGTCTGTTTAATATGTGATTATGAAACAGGATATAGCAAAGACCCTGAATACCAGCTAGTTCAAGTTTATGAAGTAGCCTTTCATGATTAATGGTGTCAATAGCCCTAGATAGATCAAAAAACCCACCAACTGATGATTTTTTTTAGTTTAGGGATGAAATGAAATTACTAGTTGCAATTAGAGCTTGTTCAGTGGACTTAACCCCAGATAAATCGGTGTTGATTCTGGTGTAAGATTTTATTATTAATAAAAAGAAAAGTATATAATTGTTTATAGAGGAGCTGCTCAAAGATTTTTGAGAAGACAGACAGTACAGGAATGGGTCTGCAATTGGGTATTTTAGTTTTAGGACTTTCTGATATATTGGAGTGACGGTTGCGATTCTGAAGTCGTCAGGAACAGCTCTGGTGGAAAAGGTTAAGTTATCGATATGAATTAGTGGCAAAAGGCTAACATCTAATACAAGTTTTACTGCAGTTGAGTGAATTGAATCATGCAGGGACCGCAGAGCTCTTTTTTTTTTCCTATTTTGCTGCTTGCTCCTCCCTTTTCCCCATGATTCCATCCTTAATGGTGATTGCTATTTCTTCACAAAGATTTCCCCCCCTCCATATGCATTATGGTTGAAGTTCCTGTTCTTAGTGTATTTTTTGTTTTCAAAACGATGTGGGATTAAAAAAGCATGGGTAAAGGGATGGGTAAAGCCTTATTATTGATATAACCCTCAACTGGATTTTGTTGGCATTCTTCCCCCCCCACCCCACTCTACACTTACACGAAAAGCAAAACCGAATTATATGGAAAAAACGTCCTATTTGCATTAGCATTAAAGATAAAAGAACGTTAGAGGGAAAAGAGCACTTAAAATTACGATTTTGCCTAACTTTTAAAATTGATTGCCTAAGGCCCCATGAAACAATCTGGCACTGTATATTGTAAGCAATTTATAGCTTGCCAAACGGGTGGAATTCGAAAAAATGGTGAGGGTGAATGAAGGCGACTCGAACTCAGAACCTTTTGGTTGAGAGGTGAGTCACGTCACCGGATCACCAGGCAGAGAACAAATTCGATTCCCGGCATGGGAATGTTGGTTTTTTTTTTTCCTTATAAATTTAGTATTTGGAGCCTAAAGAAGGAAATCTAGTTCTGTGAAATGAATGAAATAAAAAAAAAAGCGAAATACAGGAAAAAAATGTTTAAGAGCAGGCTTTTTTTTATTTTTTTTTTATTCACTTATTTCGTGAGTGTGCAAATGTTACAATCTTATCAGTGAAATTTATTTAGGAACATGCCTCCTATCAATCACATATTAATGAAATCAACTTTGCACAATAACGTATTCATAAAATAAACAAAAAAACAGAATCATATAAAACAAATACAAGATATAAATAAAATATTCACTCATTGCACATTAAAATATTAAGACACATTACTTATATACAGTACCCTTAATATATACAAGATCAACAATCCAATAAATAAAATATCAAATTAACTGAATATACACCCACAGGGAACTTTCAAAGCTACATGCCGTTTCTGAAGTCACCTATCTCATTTGATATTGACTTAAGTAATATACCGAGAGATTTTTATCAAATTGCATATAATTTCTACTATTTTTAATTGTATCAGGAAGTTCATTCTAAATTTTAACACCTGTATAATCTATATTTTCCTGTCCTTTATTAGCTTTACAGTTTTATACTATATAATCTACATTATGTCTTAGTAGAAATAAAATACAGGGTACCAGGGAGGAAATTACATAAAAAGGTTAAACACTGGTAAAATAGCAATGAAAAAGATCACTCAAGCTTTCGGACGCATCAGCAGCAGTCCTTCATCAGGAGTAATGACGATGTTATGTTTCTGTCTCTTTTTTATACTTGAAATTTCTGGAAAACCCTTCATCAGAGTAGTCCCGCAGAATGGGAAAACCCAATGAGAACCAATGGGAGGCCTCCAATAGAATCATGGAAGAACCCCAATAGGGACCAATGAGAAACCCATACTGCGGGCTACCTAATTTGGAGGTGTCTCATACATTTCAGAGTAAGAGTTGTTTATAAGTTTCTGGAAGTGGTTGTGATGTATTAATGGCTTTCCCGTGTAGTTTGTAAGTTTCCCAAGATTCTAAGAAGAGTCTACTATTCTTGTTTGTGATGTGACGGTGTAGTATTTTTGTTGAGTCCCAGTCGGGTTCGTGTCCGTGTTGTAAAGCGTGTTCTGCCAGACGTGAGGCTATGTCTCCTTTCGCGAGTGCTTGTTTGTGTTCTTTTTTTCTTGTTTTGATCATTCTTTTTGTTTGTCCTATGTAATGTTTGTTGCAGTCTTTGCATGGTATTTGGTATATGGCGCCTGTGAGATCTTCTGGTGGAACTGGGTCTTTAACTTTTGTAAGTTGTTTGCGAAGTGTTGTGACAGGGGAATAGAATGTTTGGATATTTGCCTCTTTAAGGATGCGAGAGATTGTTTCGGAAATGCCGTGAATATATGGAATAGATATGCGGGTGTGAGATGTATTGTTTAAAGATGTACTATTGGGTCTACAGTTTCTGAGAATGAATCGTTTAGGGTATCCATTATTTTTAAGTGCCGTGTGTATGTGTTTTGTTTCTGTGTTTGAAAGTGTTTCATTACTGCAGTGAGAATTCGCTCTAAGACTTAATGTTTTAACAACGGAAGCTTTGTGGCATGTTGGATGATGCGATTTAAAATCGAGATATCTGTCTGTATGTGTGGGTTTACGGTAAACTGAGGTGAAGATTGAGTTATCGTGAGATCTGTGTACAAGAACGTCTAGGAAAGGGAGTTTATTGTTCTGTTTCACCGACCAACATTAAATTCTGGAAAAGATACGTCGACGACACGTTTGTTATACTTAAAACTAATACACTCCAAAGCTTCTTCCATTACCTTAATAACTTAAACTCACATATAAAATTCACATACGAAACAGAACAGAACAATAAACTCCCTTTCCTAGACGTTCTTGTACACAGATCTCACGATAACTCAATCTTCACCTCAGTTTACCGTAAACCCACACATACAGACAGATATCTCGATTTTAAATCTCATCATCCAACATGCCACAAAGCTTCCGTTGTTAAAACATTAAGTCTTAGAGCGAATTCTCACTGCAGTAATGAAACACTTTCAAACACAGAAACAAAACACATACACACGGCACTTAAAAATAATGGATACCCTAAACGATTCATTCTCAGAAACTGTAGACCCAATAGTACATCTTTAAACAATACATCTCACACCCGCATACCCATTCCATATATTCACGGCATTTCCGAAACAATCTCTCGCATCCTCAAGGAAGCAAATATCAAAACATCTAATGCCCCTGTCACAACACTTCGCAAACAACTTACAAAAGTGAAAGACCCAGTTCCACCATAAGATCTCACAGGCGCCATAGACCAAATGCCACGCAAAGACTACAACAAACATTACATAGGACAAACAAAAAGAATGATCAAAACAAGAAGACAAGGACACAAACAAGCACTCGCGAAAGGAGACATAGCCTCACGTCTGGCAGAACACGCTTTACAACACGGACACGAACCCGACTGGGACTCAACAAAAATACTACACCGTCACATCACAAACAAGAATAGTAGACTCTTCTTAGAATCTTGGGAAACTTACAAACTACACGGGAAAGCCATTAATACATCACAACCACTTCCAGAAACTTATAAACAACTCTTACTCTGAAATGTATGAGACATCCCCAAATTAGGTAACCCGCAGTGTGGGTTTCTCATTGGTCCCTATTGGGGTTCTTCCATGATTCTATTGGAGGCCTCCCATTGGTTCTCATTGGATTTTTCATTCTGCGGGACTACTCTGATGAAGGGTTTTTCCAGAAATTTCAAGTGTAAAAAAAGAGATAGAAACATAACATCGTCATTACTCCTGATGAAAGACTGCTGCTGATGCATCCGAAAGCTTGAGTGATCTTTTTCATTGCTATTTCGCCCAGTAAGCTTAACTTTATGTAATTATGTTCAGTTCAAGTTTTGTTTTTGTATTTCAAATCAATTAAAGTCAGTATGTTTGTTTTCTTTTATTCTTTCATATATGTATTTTAGAATTTTTTTAAGATATAATTCCTGTGGTAAAATTATTTTATTGTTACTTATAGTTTGAATAATTGATTCATTTGGATCTTTTTTTAATTTTTTTAATATCTATTTATTATTTTTTGTATTTTATTATCGTTAGTTGTATTTAGTTCACCCCATATGGAATTTCCATGTATTAAATGGCAATGAATTAAAAGAGTAATATAAATTAATTTTTGTTTCCAACGGCACTAGCGTATTTAATCTATGTATAATAGCTGAACATCTTCTAATTTTTTTTCACAATATCATTTATATGATCATCCCAATTTAAATTATTTCTAATTGTAATACCTAAAAATTTTTTTTTTGTTTCTTCTCTAATAGTATTATTTATTTGTATTTTATGATGTTGTTGTAGATTAATTGTTTTATTTTTATGTCTAAAAATCATAAATTTGGTTTTAGTTATATTAACTATAAAATTATTTCTTTTGAACCAATTTTCCATTTGTAATAGCTTAATGTTAATATTTCTAAATAAATTATCTATGTTATTGTTGCTTTCTAACCAACATATGTCGTCTGCATAAATCAAGATATTATCATTAATTAATTGAATATCATTTACCGCCATTAAAAACAATAGTGGTCCCAATATTGAGCCCTGGGGTACACCTATGTTAGTATTTACTATGTCGGATTGAGTATTATTTATTAAAGTAATTTGTTTTCTATCTGTTAAATAACTCGTTAGGATTTTCCCAATTTTCCCTCTAAGACCATATTTTTCCATTTTTTTCAATAATCTTTGTCTATTTATTAAATCAAATGCTTTGGTTAAACCAAAATATATTCCCAATATGAAATCATTGTCCTCTAATGTATCGTGTATTTTTGTGAAATTTTTTATAGGTACACCTTCTGTAGTTTTATTTTTTTCTAAAACAATACTGGCAATTAGAAAATAAACTATGTCTTCTAAAAAATTATTATTCTATTACTTAATATTTTTTCAAAAATTTTTACAAAGATTGTCAATATTGAAATTGGTCTATAGTTATTAAAAATCAGTTTTTAAACCTTTTTTAAAGATTGGTATTATTTTTGTGATTTTCATACTATTCGGTATATATTCATTGGTAGTCATGTCGTTATATATTAGCAGAAGAGGTGTTATTAATGATTCGCTACAATTTTTAACTATTTTAGGACTAATGTCGTCTATACCTTGTCTATTTTTTCATTAATACATGATAATTCTTTTTTCAATTCTTCATATGTCATTTCATTAAGCTATAGTGAATTTGGGTTTTCGATAATTTCTATCTTATCATCGTCATTTTCATTTTTCAAATTAAATTGTTTTGCAATTTCAGCAAAATGTTTATTCATTGTATTAGCTACTTGTTTATAGTCATCAATTTTTATTTCATTAATTTCTAATTTTATATTTCTTATAGTATTTTTTGTTTTCCCTTAGGCTTAGGAAAAAAATCCTCCCGTTTGCATCAGCATTATAGATAGATAAAAGTTAGAGGGTAAAAGAGCGATTAAAATTAGGGTTTTGGTTGACTTTTAAAATTGACTTAAAGATGATATATCCGTCTTAAAAATTTGCAAAAATATGAATTATGTCCAGAAAAATGTGTTATATTTTACGCAATTTATGGCATTTGAAAGGGATGAAATTTGACAGAATGGTGACTCTGGTTTCTGTGTGAAGGGGACTTGAACTCGGAACCTCTTAGCTGAAGGGCGAGTGACGTCACCGGGTGAATAACCAGAGACGAGAGTTCGATCCCATGATTGGGCTACAAAGGGGTAACATCTTCGCCGATCCACGCTAAAACTAAATCACTGATTATCGAATTTCTTCAATTATCTCAACATGGTTTTATACATAATAACAAAAGGTTTCTAAAGGGCTCAGGCGTAGTGATTCAGAGGCGACTCGTGGCGAAAGTTTAGTGAGGCAGGAGTAATAACTGCAATATTATTAAAAAATTCCTGAAAATTATTGAAGAAAAAATACATAACACCTAAAATGAAACTTAATATCATGAATTATTTAGTAATTTTTTTAAGTGTATTAAACAGCTCTTGAATTCTTGTATTTTATGAGTTCCCTTATCTAGAATTATGAATGTCATGTGCATGTTAGGGGAAAATCTTAATTAATCTTTATTAAATGTTTTAGAGCAGCTTGTAGTTTATTATTTACTTTGACTAGGCAATTCGTTGCAAAGACTAATTGTTCTTGCAACATTAATATGTTAATTTAATTTATGTTTTCATCTTTTTTCAGATTTGTTTTTTAGATACATTTAGGTTCCATAATGTTTTTACACATGCTTTTTTCATTTTTTCCATTTCATCAGTACTTTATTCAGCTTTCTTAGAAATAATGTATTCTGCATGGCCCACTTTCTAATAATTCGCCTGTAACTGGAATGGTAAAAAAATGCCAATCGTTTTATGGCATACTTCACATATCAATTTTTGCGATATTCAACTAAAATTTTTATATCAGTTGCCGTACATAATTCGCTACTGAATTATGAAAGAAAGCTTTTGAGCATGAACAGTTAAAAATTATTTACTTATGAATACCCATATCTCTTCGAATATTTAATCTATTCATTTCAAATTTCAGCCTTTATATTTTTTTTTTTTTTACGTTGCCAAGTTTTATGTAAGTTTTGCAAAATTTGGTTGAAAACTCTGCATCCCATAAGCAAAAACCTGCAAAAAAAATGGAACTTTTCGAAGAAACGTCCATATCCTCGTGGATATACACGCTATTTTTACAAAAATGCACAGAAGTATTTCACATAGAAAGCAAAATCTGTTTTGAAAGTTGGGAATTATTTGCACTTTTTGTGATACAGAATGATTACAAATGTATCCTTGATTTGTTGTCGGTCTCCTAAATCCATTCTTTACTGGAAAGTGTGAGTTCGAGCATATTCTTCACGTAATTGCAGCTGAAAAATTATTCATTTAGTATTTCTCGAGAGATTTAAAACAATGTCTAAAATCGAAAGTGTCCGATGTCTTTTGGATATATATGGTGTACAATCTTTTGAAACTTATTTTCTGTGTTACTAAACATCCCTGCATGATAAAGAAAAACTGATAACATGTTTCAATTCAGACTGAAAAGTACTATTAGAATCAGATTGTTTTTCCTGTGTGCCAAAAATTATTTATTTTTTGTTGAACCGTGTTATCACCAAATAAAGGACAATTTTAAATTTCTTCCTTTTTTATTTTTTTCGCTCTTGTCTTTGAGTCACCAGAGATTACCCACAACCTCATATGAACTAAAGCAGCAATAGAATTAGATGTTATAAAAACAAGAAACTTGCTTAAACCAAGAAAATGAAAAAAACTAAGGTCAAGGTTTAGTATAGAATAAAAGGACAAAAGTAAAACAAATGCAAGTTTCTAAAACTAAAAGGTTTATTAAACATAAAAGGAGACATTTTCATGTTATTGAGAGACTTTGCAAAAATACTAGAAATGCCGAATACAAAAAACAACCAATTCGAAATAAAACAAATGATATATCATAACAGGATTTTTCCTGAGGGCATCACCCTTCGGGAAATTCGTTGGGGCGTCCTCTTGCCTCCATTTCTGCCACCTGTGGTGTTTAATTGTAAGGTATATCCGTAACGTTTCAGTTTGTGGCATTGCAATCAAACTAGGCATATCCAAATCAACGGAAGTGCTATCATTATAAAATGAAAACAAGCCTCTCTGATGGAAAAGAAGAAAGAAAAGGTGCTTTGAAAGGCCATGTGAACTCCATTACCATACAAAGAGGCACCTTATTAGAAATATTTGAAACATGTCCTCTGCAATGAACGTCACTACTAAAATAGGAAACGTTTGCAGCACCTCTATCAATATAATTATCTACAGTCATAATTTCTGAAATTGATTTATTTTTATATATTTTCATTTTAATTAACTGTTCTTTACTCACTAATTGATATGTGTGTATGTACAGGGTGTCTCAGCACCAGGGTTGCAAACATCTAGGAGGGATAGGGTACACCTAAACGAACAATATTTGTCATAGAACCTAGGGTCGCAAACCACTCACAGCGCCAGTTCTAAAACCGTCCAGCATGCACAAATAGTGACAACCAGTGCATGAGAAGCGCAAAATGCGATGTCCTAATCATCTATGCACTTGAGCAGCTGACCTGAGTTTTATCTGGTACTTTTCACGCACTGGTTGTAAATATTTGTGCATGCTGGACGGTTTTAGAACTAGCGCTGTGAGTGGTTTGCGACCCTAGGTTCTATGACAAATATTGTTCGTCTAGCTGTACCCTACCCCTCCTAGATGTTTATAACCCTGGTGCTGAGACATCCTGTATATGTACCATATTGCATACCATGTTTGTTTATAAGTCATGTTGTTGCATGGAGGTGATACATTTTTTCTGCAAATCTGCATTCTATATTTGATTCCCTAGGCAACAGAGGTTCGGCTTTCACAGAAAACTTTGAGTCTAGAAGCAGCCCGAATTTTGATCTTCCTATGTCATACAATACAATAACTTTATTCAGGTAGAAACATGATAAATCTATTTTCATGCTTATTATCTACCTGGCCAACGGAGATCTAACGGAGCCCGTTCCGTCCAAACTAATGTGATGTTTAAAAAAAAAGAAAAAAAATATATATCATCATCATCATCATATATTCAACCTGTCTCTGCGCAGTGGTAACGCGTTCTCCTATTGCGCGGCTAATCCGGGTTCGACTCCCAGCAGTGCAAAAAGAACGCTTACTCAGAGATCTCATAAAAGATCGCACTGCTCACTGTAGTCCGGGGTTTGGTTCCCCAGGCCTTAAGAGGTTCGGATTCCTCGGAAAACTGTAGGTCCCGGCGCAGCATGACCACTGTAGTCTTTGAGCCGTAAAACAAACAAACAAACCAAACCATATATATCTAACGATTATCTATCCATTGCTGGATGAAGGTCTCTCCAAATGCTTTCCACACAAGTCTATCCTGAGCAATTCGCTTCCACGTCACCCCAACCTGTTTTCTTATTTCATCCACCCATCTAGTTTGAGGACGTTTTCTAGGTCTTCGGTGGTCTCTTGGAATCCAGTTCAGAATTTCTGTTGTCCATCGTTGATCAGTTCTTCTTGCAATATGCCCAGCCCATCGCCATTTCAGCCCTTTTACTTTAACAATGATGTCCTCTACTCTAGTTTGCTCTCTCACCCAAGTGTTCCTTTTTCGATCTCTCCTAGTTATTCCAAGCATGCACCTCTCCATGCTCCTTTGCGTTGTCTGTAACTTTCGTATTGCTCCAACTGTTAGACTCCATGTCTCTGATCCATAAGAGAGGACTGGCAATACACACTGGTTGAAGACTTTTCTTTTTAGACATAAAGGCAATTTCCCCTTCAGGATAAAACTGTTTCTTCCAAATGCACTCCAGCCAAGTTTATGGCTTTCCTTACTAGCTCACAGTTGAATTTTCTTATGTCTTCTTTCATGCTTTTGCGCAGAGTTTTACAAAGTTCTATGTACTCAATCCTGGAACTGGTATTTCGATTGTCCACCTTCATATCTCTTCGCCTTTTCATGAGCTGTTTCGTCTTCTCAGATAATTTGCTATTGTGCTTTTTACAGGTTACACCACCAATTTCCCCAGCAGTTTCAACTATTGTCTTAACAATGTTTTCATTTGCTTCTGAGATATCACTTTCATCAATAAGTCCTTCCAGTGCAGAAAAGCGATTTTTTAATTCCAACTTGAATGCCTCGGTATTTTCTTTTAATTTCTTTAAATCCACCCTCTTACTTACTTGTTTCCTAATGAGCTTCTGTCGTTCTAATTTAGTATTTAAGTGCACTTTACATCTCACCATTCGATGATCACTTCCAGTATTAAATCTGTTCAGTACACTGCAATCTTCAATAATTGATTTCTTGTTTGCCAGGATATAGTCAATTTCACTAGTTCCCCCATTTGGGTGTTTCCATGTCCATTTTCTTTGCGGTTTCTTCTTAAAAAATGAATTCATGATGCTAAGGTTTTCAGCTTCTGCAAATTCGATGAGTTGATCGCCACGTTCATTCCTTTCCCCATATCCGTATTTACCAACCGATGTCTCTCCTTGTTCCTGTTGTCCAATTCTTGCATTGAAATCCCCCATGATGAGCTTGATATGTTGTTTCCCTTTGGTGTGTAACTCTTTGATTTCTTCATAAAATTCTTCAACCTCTTCGTCGGTATGGCTTGATGTTGGTGCATATACCTGTACTATTTGAAGTTGGTATCGCTGGGTTAGTTGAACAACAAGCCTCGCTGCTCGATCTGATGTACTTTCAACTTCCAGAAGACAGTCTTTAATTCTTTTGTTGATTAAGAAGCCAACACCACTTGTTCTTCCAGTTTCCGTTCCTCTATAGTAAAACAAATGTCCGCTTTTCAGTTCCACCAACTCTTCACCTTTTCTTCTGACTTCACTGAGTCCTACAATGTCCCATTTGATCTTTTCAAGTTCCTCTTCCAATTCCTGAAGTTTTGCTTCAGAAGCAAGGGAT
>QLNU02015360.1:94431457-94449291 GCA_006491805.2 Dysdera silvatica | reverse complement strand
CCAGCGAAATACCGACCCATTACGTGCCTTAACACCCTGTACAAGATACTCACGGGGTGCATCTCTGAAAAAATAAGCCGGCACAGCGAAAGCAACAACTTAATGACGGAAGAACAAAAGGGATGCCAGAAAGGGACTCTGGGATGTAAAGAGCAGCTTACCATCGACTCAGTTATCCTGGAACAAGCAAGAAAACAAAAGCGAAAACTCAACACCGCATACATAGACTACAAGAAGGCTTTCGACTCTGTTCCGCACTCGTGGCTCCTTGAAATACTCAGCATATACAAAGTGCATCCCTCAATCATCCGATTCCTACAGAGCAGCATGAAACAATGGAGAACCCGGTTACAGCTAAACACGCCAGACAGTAAAATAGAAACGGCCGAGATCCCCATCCGCCGCGGAATCTTTCAAGGAGACGCACTAAGCCCCCAGTGGTTCTGCTTGGCGTTAAACCCCTTGTCAAGGATGCTGAACACAAGTAAATACGGATACATGCTGAAGAAAGACAAGAGAAACCTACATAAAGTCTCCCACCTCATGTACGTAGATGACATCAAGCTATACGCGCCAACAATCACCCAACTCCGACAACTCATCAGTATAACAGAGACATTCTCCAAGGACATAGGAATGGAATTCGGCCTCGATAAGTGCAAAATACAGAAGAATAGCAAAGAAGATTTACCAGGCATCGAACTCGAAGACGGGAGACTACTGAAGACCTTGGACGAGGGCGAAACCTACGGCCAGGGTTAATACGAAGCAGCAGCGGAGGCTTACAAGTAAGTCAGGCCAGCTCTCACAAGCATTTCAGAACGACTAAGCATTGTGAAGACGAAACTGAGCGGGAAGAACACCACGCAAGCAATTAACGCATATGCGGTACCAGTGCTCACCTACTCCTTCGGGATCATCAAATGGACCAACACTGAACTAGAACAACTCCAGCGGAAAATGAGAACCATCCAGAGAAGAGCCGGACAACTACACCCTGCAACGGCAATTGAACGGCAAACACTACCCCGGGAAGAAGGAGGACGCGGACAAGCGGACCTCAAAGACTTACATGACAAGCAGATCCAGAGCATGAGGCAATACTTCCAGTTGAAGAGTCCCCGATCGCCACTCATCCAAGCCATAATACAAGCAGATGCAAATTACACGCCACTAAACCTGTGTAGTACCGAAGAGCGTGTCCTGGAAACAGCCAACGAACAGAAACTGAGAACTTGGGCCGGAAAACCATTACATGGCAGGCACTACAATGACCTGCAACAACCACACGTTGACAAAAAGGCATCAAATTCTTGGCTGGCCAAAGGCACTCTCCAGCCAGAGACAGAAGGATTCATGCTAGCCATCCAAGACCAAGTGATCGCAACAAGGAACAATCAGAAATTCATCCAGAGAAAAGACATAGAAAGCGACAAATGCAGACACTGTCATGCGGCATCGGAGACAATCCAACACGTGATGGCAGGATGCAAGATCCTTGCGCAGTCAGACTACAAACATAGACACGATCAAGTAGCGAAAATAGTCCACCAGAAATTGGCAGCGAATGCTGGCTTTCTGACAGAAAAATGCCCGTACTACAAATATGAGCCAGAGACCGTGCATGAGAACGAAACACACAAGCTTTACTGGGATAGAGCAATCATAACAGACAAGACAGTCCCACATAACCGTCCTGACATAACCCTCGTCGATAAATCGAATAAGACCACGTACTTAATCGACATAGCAGTACCCAACACCAATAACATACAGACAACCTACACAACGAAAATCACCAAGTACCAAGATCTCAGACATGAAGTACGAGATATATGGGGTATGGAAAAGATCCTCATCATCCCGTTAGTCATCTCAGCAACAGGGATAGTACCAAAAACGCTTGCGACGAATTTGGAGATACTCAACATTGACCCAAACACCTACATTGAAATACAAAAAGCCACAATCCTAAACACGTGTCACATTGTCAGGAAGTTTCTAGACATGGCACATTAAGAAGTGATGTAAAAAGAGGCTTGGGAACATGGCGCTCTGCCCGTCCCAAAGCCTGTTTCCGCCAAGAATGGGCGAGGAAAACTTTTTTTTTTCTTTTGTTTTTCTATTTTTTTATATATATAATCTGATAATATGAATAACAGAAAATTAAATATTAAACACTAATTAGAGAAGATTTAATATAAATAAAACATAGTCCAAGATGTCTAGATTCCAGTAAGTATTTGCAAAGAGCGTGTTTAAGAAAGTGAAGCGAATTTACGATTTTAAGTGTGTGAGGGAGAAGACGCCACGTCTGAGGACCAAAACATCCCACAAATGCCAAACCAAGAGTTGGTCTTGAAAACTAGGGTATTAAATAACTTTAGGTTTCGTGTGAAGCTGACATGGTCGGCTAATTCGTAATCTTATTCCGTTCTATAGCTAAAATCGTTGAAATGGTAAGTCAATGATTTTGAATTTTTGACCATGGGTAGTTCTTTACCTCGTTTTAAAAAAGATCACTCGTTAGAAACAATGATGTTCGATGAGGTGAGAAGAAATTTTAATAATGAAATTACTTCAGAATGTGCCATTTTAAGTTTTTGTTAAGTCTTGTAAATTTTCAATAGGAGAAGTTGAATCTCTTAGAAGTTCAAGAAAGTTTTTTGCCAGAGAAAGCTGCTTTTCCAATAGGTCAATACACATTTGGGAAGAAATCTGATACTTATTGATTAAAGAATTCAACATTTTACCATCCAGAAAAGCCACTTCTCCTTTTTGATGCGCACGCGTTACTTCCACAATACACTCTTCTGAAAAAAAACAGCAAAAAAACCCATCATGAAGAAATTATCTGTTTTTAATATTGAAATTAAATGTACATCCAGCACATACATAGGTAGAGACATGATTAAAAAAATCAAAGCCTTAGGACAGTGTCGTAATAACAAATTTTGAGCCCTTGCGCAAAATCCTAAAAGCTTCCCACAAAGAAGTCTCAACTTTTGGCAACAATTATAACAGCTTATATAAGGGGAAAACAAATATAAAAACTATTTTCTTTAACACATTTAACATGTAGCGACGAATTCATTGTATCTACGGCGGATAGATTAGAACTTGAATGGCTTACTATAGGGCCCATTGCTTAGAAAAATTATTAATGAATAAATTTATAATAATTATTAATAATAAATTAATTATTGTTGTTAATAAATAAACAATTATTATTAATAAATAAATTAATAATAATTGTTATTAATAAATAAATTAATAATAATTGTTATTAATAAATAAATTAATAATAATAATTAAAAAAATCCATTCCCCAGAGAAAACAAAAAGAAAGAAAAAGCAAATAAAAAATTTTGTGTTCTATTTACAATTCTTTTTGGCAAAATCTCGGGTTCCCTTTTGAAAGTGGGACCTTGCGCAACGCGCAAGGTTGCTCCATAATAGCTACGCCGCTGCCGTAGGCCTATCAATGGCTAGGAATTGCACATTGAATGTTCAAATCAATAGTTGGTGAAACCCCACCCCTTCTGGCGGCGATGCATGCTTTTATACGTCTGGGTAAGGAGTGATAACGGTTCTTAATGTCATCCTGCAACACATTCTGCCAGGCACTCCTCATTTGTTGATGCAGATCTGCGAACCGTATGGGGCCTGGCATTATCTTGTTGGAAAATGGCCCCAGGCTGTTGTGTCATGAAGGGTAACGCAAACGGCTGCAGGATGTCATCAACATATCGTTGAGTTGTTAAAGTTGGACGTAGGATGACTAGGAGCGTCCTGCTGTCGTACGAGATAGCACCCCACAGCATCACATTGGAGAGGGGGGGGATGTAATGGCTGTGTGCCTTTGTAAAACAAAGGGTGGTTGGGACCGCTGACCCTGTCACCTCCACACAGGATCCGATGGTCATCTGCTCCAAGACTGAAGCGGGATTCATCGTTGAACACTATGCGATACTAATCTGCTGGCAGCCACGATGATCGGCTACGACACCACTCCAGACGACTCTGTCGATGGTGTAAGGTTAAAAGCAGACGTCTTAAAGACCATTGTGAGCGTAACCCCACCTCAGCCAAGTGTTGTAAGATGGTAGAAGGTGCCACGGGTGGTATGGAATAGACTGTAGTACGTCGAACGGAGGTGATGGCATTGGGTCAGCTCGGGCTTGTTGCACAACCAACCGACCTTGCCTCGCATTCGTGCACCTTGGCCTTCCAGAGCCTTTATTCTGCCGATGAGTTCCTCGCAGTCCTCCAATTGACTATAAGGTGTTCGACAACATCGTAACGGCATTACTGGTTGCGTCTCCAGGGAACTGCAACGCTGATAACGAGAAAAATAAACCGTCCGCAATTTTTACCTCTTTTATACGATGCCAGTTGCGCAGTAGAAATGCGCGCTATGATCGAAGTTAACACTCATTGGCTTTGAAAATTTAATCATTTGCATACTTGGTCTAAAAGAATTCGCATGCTAAATTTCGTGATGATCGGGTTATTTTTAGGAGTGCTTCATTTATTTTGAAAAAGAGTATTTGATTCTCCGAATCTAATCATCTAACTCATCTGTAATTGAATTTACTATATTAAATACGATGGATTTTCGTTTTTTTTTCCAGTTTGTCCCATTGCTCACACACAATGAAGACTACTCTATCTGCTAGCCGTGATGTCACAGCATGGGCGCTCATATGGGGGGCAGGGGAACTTGAGCCCCCCTAGTCGTTGGTTAAAAATTTGATTTTCCCGATTTTGCTATGCAGTCACGTTCAAAAGTACAACAATGAATTTTAGGTGACAGTGTCAGCACATCTTGTTACAAACTAATATGGGTGTATACTCATGCGTGGATTTAGGCAACCACAAGCTGTGTTTGTTGTTTTGACGCGATGATAGGATTGACCATTAGTATGTTCTAAACAGTAGTTTCTGTAGAGCTTTCGAAACGACTGGAATGTCCTCCGCTCTTGTCGATTTCTATGGAATTTTATTTTTGCTTTAAACAGCGAAGCATTGTAAGTCCGAGTAAGTTGATTTTGCGATTCCTTAGTTTTGCTATTGACTTCGTTACTGTTTTATATTTAAGTGCGCATTATTATTTTTCATTCTATTAAGTATTGAACTGATTCTCTGCCGTGGATATAGAACTGTGGATTATTATTTTAATGCTGTAACTCTTTTTGATAATGGACATAGGGAAGATTTTTGATCAGACCAGTGGGAAAATCGTTAAAAAGGGGAAACTAGTGCAACAGCAATCTACAAGAGAATTATCTCCGTGCGGGATTGGTTTGGAACAATTTTTAGTGCCTTCAAAAGGAACAGAAAATTCATTTAGTGGTCTCTCAACTTCAGCAGAAAGAATAGTTGAGCAAACCATCCAGTAATGATAAAGACACTCCTCTTTAGCTGTGAAATTTTTGCTGTACGTTATGATTTACGCCTATATTTGAATATTTCATTATCATATGTTTCAGATGATGTAACGTACCAACTGCTAACAAATCCACGGGTGAAGTTTTTTACTCGCGATTTTAAGAAAGACGTACAGGATTTTGGTAAAGATATACGCCAATTTCAGAAGAGCTGGTTGGATGCATATTCCTGGTTGGTATATTCTCCTTCTTTAAAAGGTGGACTTTGTAAGTATTGTGTGCTGTTTAAATCGACTTTAAGAAGAGGTGTTTTTGGCGCCTTTGTGGTTAACGCTCAAAAGGACTTTAAATATTTCCATGAAGATGCAAGAGCATATGCCAAAGCCCAGTGGCACAAAGAAGCTGCGACTGATGCCAAAACCTTCTGTGATTCTGTGGAAATGAAAAGTAAAAATGTAGTTGAACGTTTGGACTCAGCCGGAGCTGAACTAATTCAGATCAACAGAACTAAACTTAAATCTATTTTGCAAACAATAACATTTTGTGGTGCTCATTATATTTCACTTCGCGGAAAACTCTCACGAAGTGGGAATTTTGAAGGCCTACTTAGTTTCCGCATCAACGCAGAGGATTAAATTCTTGAAGACCACCTAAAAACACATTCAAAAAAATCTAAATATACTTCTCACGGAGTCCAAAATGATTTAATCAACATTTGTGGAACTATAATCCAGGAAACGATTGTAAAAGAGATTAGTGAATGTGAAGCATTTTCTTTGCTGGCTGACGAAACTGCTGATATTAGTGGCAAAGAGCAAATATTTCTTGGAATAAGATACGTCAAAGAAGATACTGATATTGGTTGCATCATAAAAGAAGAATTGTTCAGTTTTGTTGAGCTTTAGAAATTAGATGCAGAAAGTGTAGAAGACGCTATTTTGCAATCCACGGAACAGCTAGGACTAGAAATGGTCAAGCTTATTGGTTTAGGGTTTGACTGATGCTCCACGATGGTTGGTAAAGTTGCTGGTGTTCAAAAACAGATCAGAGAAAAATATCCAAAAGCTGTATATTTTCATTGCGCATCCCATCAATTGAACCTAGTGGTTAACAATCGCAATCATGTGCCAGAAATCAGAAACACAATCGGAACAATAAAGCAAGTGATCAAATTTTTTAGGGAGAACACTCTTAGAATGAAAAAAGTTCCAAAAATTCCTGGTCTTTGTGAAACAAGATGGACTAAAAAATACAAGTCCATACGATATTTTGCTAAACATTTTGTAACCATCAAGGAAGCTCTTAACCGTCTTTCTATTGCTGATGAGGCCAAACCAGAAACACGCTCACAAGATTTCTAGTTAGACACTGCAACATCATCTGTAGTGTTTATCGTGTGTCTTAAAATCATATCCAAATATTCATCCTATCTGGAGCCAGTTGTGAATAAATTACAGTCTATAGATCTTGACTTGCATTCTGTACGTCGACACATAAAGAAGAAACTTCTGGAGGTTTTTCGCAATCACAGGGTGGAATCAAAAGAAGAATTTACTGATATTTTCATGGAAGTAAAAGATATATGTGATTTTTTGGAAATTGAAGTCAAAATTTCTAGAACGTCTACAAGACAAATTTAATGCTCGAACATTCATTGTGCCACTCCACTTACTTACTATAGATGAGCTCTTTTTATTCCTTACTAATTTTCCCTAATTATGTCGCTTGAATCAAGGTTTGCCGATCTGAATGAGATACCATTCAAAGCAATTTTAATTTGTCCCAACCTAATGAAAAATATGAAAAAAGATGTTTTTATCAGAGTTGTAAAAGAATTGTCCCAGTTTTATGATATTGAAAATCTGGAAGCAGAAGCCAGAACTTAGTATGATTTCTGGAAAAACAAAGACTGTGATGAAAAAGTTCGGCTAAGTGATCTCCTTTCAGAAAATTCATTTTTTCCTGCAGTTAACGGGGCTCTACTGAATTATTTGACAATTTCGCCAACAACATGCACTGTGAAAGATCATTTATCACCCTTAGGCGAGTGAAAACATGGCTGAGGAGTACAATGACTCAAGAGAGTCTTTCAAGTGTGTGCTTATAAAGTGTTCATAGAATGAGAGAGTAAAAGAGATGAATTTGGCAAAACTGGCTATAGACTCATTTTTTAAAAACAAACGAAATCTGGAGTTTGCTTTTTATGAAAAGTACTAGATATTATGGTGGTGGAATTAAAATTTTTCATCACAATGTTCTAAGCCTTCTACCTTATTTCTACAATGTTTTAAAGTGTAATTATAAATTTAATTGTATAATTGAACTACTGCGTTTCCAAAAACAAATTGCTGCAAACTTTCAATTAATTTTAAATGTAATTTTACATGCCATAAATATATATATATATATATATAATATTGTTTCATACACACAATGCCAATTTTTTTAATCAGCTAAAACATTTATTCATGATTTTGCAGCTTTATAAAAAATATAATGAACAGAGCAGAAAAAAATTTATGTAAGTTTTTGATAGACCTTTTCACATTTTAAAATAAGGTACTTTTTAGCTCATTACTAATTGTCAAACGGTATCAATTACTTTTGTAGCATTTTAGTATCTTATACATAGAGGGAGGTAATTTTTTTCTTAGCACCCCCCCACTAAGGTTACTCATATAAGCGCCCATGCATCATAGTCCTTGGGCTTTTTTTTTATTTTTGTTTCTTCTTCCCACAGTTGTTGCTGCTATTAGCCAGCGACTTTGCCTTTTCCATTAATTCTTCATATTTGTCTCAGCACTTCTTATCCTAAGCAACTCTTTTTTCGCCCTTTCGAGGAAACATTTCGCTGCCATCAAATCTAAATCATGGGACTGAAGCTCTTGAGAAATGGAAGTATGTTATGAACAGGATGAGCTCCATTTCGCAGAGAATGATGATGAAGCATTGTTGCTTCATTTGAGCTCCAATTCCGACATTTTTAGCTCTGTCTTCCCTCTATGCCCTTATTGGGCATAACTAAAATCACTTGAAAATTTTTCGAAATCTCACTCCCTATCTCAAACCAATAAAGCCACTGTGTCGGGACTAAAAGTTCTAAGCTCAAGGTGGGTTGTTTCAGTTTCTTTTGAGCTTCCAAAAATATTCCCAACGGATCTTACCTCGTTTTTATATTTTAAAAGCTTTATAGAAGAGAAATATTTTAATATTAAATGGGGTACAATTCCTACCTGCCCCTCCGAAACAACGCACTTATTTCTTATTATTTAACTATGATTTAAAACGACGGCCGCTGACACATTTAAACTTCCTTTACGACCATGCAGTAACTTTAAAACTGAATTATCTTATTCGCAATAAGGAGATCATGTTATCGTTTAAGTAAAGTATTACTTTAAGTAAATTATAAATAGTTAATAGTAGCTAATTGTAAAAAATATCATATTATATGTATATATATATATATGTTAAATAGTAAATAGTAGTAAATTATAAATAGTTATTGTTTAAGTAAAGTTGTTTTTGTAAAGTACCTATTTTTGTAAAAAATGCTATTCCAGTTTTTGATGAGAATGGACAATAGACTTCAATGTTTATTCGCCACCTGGTGTCGTTAGCGGTTTCTTCCGGTCTTTGATTTGGTCACGCGACCGATGTGGAGTCGCAAACCAATAGCATTGCCCTGCTTCTAGCCAACGAGAAGACGTCTTTAATCATTTCAGAACGAAGTCGACTGGAAACAAAACAGTGTCTGTTTCAGCAGTGGATGAGTGAGAGTGGTATACGGTGAAGAATACCTGATGGATATAATATGTGGAATGTTTGTCATCTTCATTTTAGTAGTCTGTTCTTTAGGCACGTTAGGCGGTAAGTTTGAATGTATTATTTCAGTTTTAATTCTTTGTCAAGTTTCGGAATTTTTTGACAGTATTACTTTTGGCGTTAGTAATTTGAAAAGGTGTTGTAGGTTAAACTGGTTATTGCAGATATTCAACTATGATAGTTTGAAAAATTCAAAAATATTAAAATTTTATTTTTGTTTATATATATATATATATTGAAGTAGTAATAATCTATTACTATGTTTTAATCAGGATTTCTTTACAATAGTCAATAACAAATGTCTACGAAGGTTATTTGTATGCATTTTGGATAATACATACAAATATATGCGTTATTAAAATGCAAGAACGAAAGTAAAGTTTTTTATATTAACCTATACTATGAAAGTAAACTGTTTCAGGTTGCGGATTTTTTTAGTATGCACACACGTAAGCAAGTTTGGGGCCAAGGAAGGGGAAATGCTTAGGGGCCCGGCATGAAACTTTAATATTGTAACAAATACAATTAGTGGGGTACCCGATCTGTTGAACTGTCTAGAGACCCGTAAATCCTGTCCCCGGCTCCGCCCACAAGGCACATGCCTGGAGGTGGGGGGTATTTGTTGAGGACAGCATCTAAGAACCGGAATGTAAATTATTAGTTATTATATGTTTTATTTATTATATACAAAATTATTAGTTTGATATATAAAATGTTAAGAATATGATTATGTGCGATTTGTTTCTTCAAAAGTATTCCTGTCCTTTTAAGGGAGGAAGGGGAGAGCTATATATATATAACATGTGCCCAGAGGACGGTAATTTTCTAAATCAGCCACTGAGTATTAAGTAAAGAAAATTAAGATTTCTTTAAGATATACGTGTTAAAAAGTTTTTTTTCTATTTTTAGGTAAGCAAATTATTTTGATGCTATAGTGACATAAAGTCAATGTTTGTATTTTTTACGTCCTAAAACTGCATGACGAATTATCTAACAGAAAACATGACTTCAATGATTGCATTAAATGTTCAGTTGTGCAAATTTATACAAGTTATTTTAAACGATAATCCGAAATTATCATCTTATTCCAACTGCTCTACAAATTTAAGTAATAGGTATGATACAACGTCTATAATGCAATAGAGGTAAAATATTATTTGTGATAATGGATACTGTATTTTTTGCAAATACAGTATCAATCAAATGTTGATATGGTTATAAAATGAATGAATCAATAAAATGATATCAAATGTTTAAATTCATTACATGTGCGTCAAAGGCAATAGACCTCAGAAGTCAGTATAATCTATTTTATGCAAATAAGGGAAATATCTACGTTATATTATCGCAATTTTGTTATTGTTTAGAAAAAAAACATTATATTTATTTAAAGAGGGTGTCTTTATTTATTTATTTATTATTATTGAAAAGATACAATATGCAATAGATTATATATTAATATTATAGATTATATAATTGATATAATAGGTTATATGAATCATTTTCATATGTAAATGGGAGATTGAAAGACGAAAAGAAAAAAAAAGACAGCTAAGCTACTAATCCATCTGGCCAGAGTTACAAGTGTACAGTCAACGCATACCAGATATTTTCACATATGAAATCATGATCCGTGTTGCAAGTAAAACTTTATTAAGATCGTGCTCAGGATAAAAGGAAAGTAAAGGCGTTAATAATCTTAAGAACATCCCCCCATACCGTCTCCAGGCCCGTAGCTAGATGCTTGTTACAGGTGGGCTCTAAAAGTTACAGGGAATTTAACATCCGATAATGTTTTGATGTATTTTATTAATATATTTAATAATACTAAATATATAAGTAGGCTAATATATTTAACATTAATGAATAAATTTCTTAACGTAAATTTTGCATTGAAAACTTACAGAGGTAAACTAAAATTTAGTTTCCTTTATCCTTATTATGGAGGTCGATGAAGACTCAAACTTCTGTAAAAAACCATGATGTACCCATGATCTACTGTAGAAATTCATTTTTAATATATATTTTTAACGTCAAAGAACAATTTCCATTGTCATGTACAATTTTATACAAAAAAACCCCCCTATTTTCCAAGGGGGAGGGTTATTACATTTCCAGAGTGATAAGCCCCCTAGCTCCAGATTGGCTACGGCTCTAACAGTCTTCCATTATTATAATGCTTAATACCCACACTGAATGCTCTTTGAAACGACGCTAAAAGAGTTGGGAAAACGTGAAATAAACTAAGGAGTTATTGAACATATAATAAAGTATGTATAAAAAGGAAAGAGGGGGAAAAAGGTGATAGAATTTAAAGTTGGATATCAATATTACTGTATGAGTGCCGAAAATGCAAAAAACTAAAACGAATGATTTCCTATTCCAAATCCAGGGTAAAATGTAGAACTCTAATGTGGAGATTGAAAGTTCATCACGCGGTGAGTTTTGAGAGACTCGTTATACAACTCACGTAGTGATAGTGGCTGCAGGCAATTCAAGAAAATGTATGCTACAACTTTAAATCATTTAAACAACGAGGTTGAAGGAATCAAACAGATGTATGCGAAAAGAAATCGGCATCTTAAGATATAGTCATGGGCAATTTTAATAGAAGTGGACAATAACAGAGGAATGTGAAATATTCTTTAGTAAGTATGTATATTCTCTAGTGTAAAAATGTAAGGTGGTAAGCTTGCTAAAATTGCTGAAGGTACAAAATACTGGCTTTATAAACACATTTTTGGAAGGAAAATCTTAAGAAAAATAAACATGAAAAAAGTCCGATGGAGAAATTGGAAAAGTTGACTGCATTTTATGTAACAAAAGTCGGTTTTAGGAGTTGCGTCTTTATATACTCAATATGAAAAGAAACCGTCGAGTAATTAGTTGTAAAATACATCTCGACACGAAAATAAATGGACGAAATCCCAAATGGAATGCTAAAATGTGTACGTTAAAGGAACTCTAACATATTCAAATATGAGTTTGAAAAAAAAATCTCTTTCATTTTAGAAGTTAGAGAACGTTTGATACAAGAGTTAATGGAAAAACCACTAATGCATCCATGGAACCAAGAAAAACTGATGATTTTTCAAGTAGAAGCAACGTAATAGAAAATTATCCTAGAGTGCGAGAAAGATCTCTAACAAAATGGATAAGAAATATATAATTCGGAAGATGTGGCGAATTTTATAAATCATGGCGCAAGAGCATTATGGCATATGTGAGGTTATTACATTACTTAAAAATAGCTATTTAAGTATTTAGAGGCTTAAATGTTTAAAGGATGTTTATTTGATGGAAAGAAAGCAAATTATAACGCTGTAGAAAAAAGATCGAACGACACTAACGATTGCGAGTAGTTTACATAGAGAAATATAGGAAGGTTTATTCTCTGGGACTATACAGAGGAAACAAGAAGATGTTATGAATAGTAGAGTGTTTTGTTTCTAGAAGAGGAGTGAAGAACTAATGACATGTGGTTTGTTAGACAAATACCTTAAAGGATAATAGGACAGTCGTATTAATCAACGACAGGCAGGGATAAAACGATTGAAAAATTATAGGAGGGAGGGGGCTAAAATAGCTTTAAGAAAAGATCATACAGTTCTTCATTAAATAGAAAAATGTGCTTTGATATCCAATAGGAGGACCTCGAGCCTCCATTTTCTACGGCACCAATGACAGTTTTTAACTGGATATTCAGGGAACCTAGGTATATTCATCCAGACGTATAAATGTCGAGAGGTTTTATATTTATATGTATATATAAAAGCCATTTGTATTTTCCTTATGATTCAAACAACAAAATTTGAATGGTTTCTTATGTTTTCATCAGCATTGCTCATTGTAAATTTGGTTATTCTAAATTTAAATCCATTTTTAACAAAACACAACGCACATTTGTAATGGATTTTTGCAATTTCTGAAATTTATGGATTTTTTTCCATTTGTTTTGTATGGACAAGATTATTTTTTGCACATATGTTTTTGGAACTCCCGGTCGCGTCTATAAAGTTTTAATTTTTCTTCAGTTTTCTATTCCATCATATTACTATAATACTAATACATTATTCTTAAAATTTGATTATATTTTCACTAAAAAATGAAGGAATGATTTAAAGTTGTCGGTATGAGATGTGCTTTAAAAAAATATAATTATTTATCAATAAGGAAAAAATTCCGCTTGAGCAATGTTGGGGCACCGATATCTAAATTAAAAAACACCTCATTCGATTTGATAACCTTACTTACTGCTGAAGTAAAATGAGATTTTAGCTGTAATAACGATTAGCGCAAATAACGATACGAAAAATGTAGGTTTAATAATGATATTAAAGAAACACATATTTCGACGGATAATTTGAGTACTCGAGCTATTTTAGAAATCAATTGTCATAAACTGAAAAATAAATAATATATAAATAATAAATAAGTACTAAAATATTATAATTTCGCGGTAGTTTCACTGGGACATAGCGTTAGTAGCACGGTGGCTGAATTTATAATTTTATAGCACTTGAACCCAATTTCGAATACTGATAAACCACGAATACTTGAAAATACATGAATCTCTGTTATGCAATTAAATGAATATTAGAAATTTTCCATTGCTATGAATTAATATGGTAAATACATGTATAATAATTTAGATAAGACGCCCATAATCAAGAGAGCAGCTGAGGGGGCTCTAGCCCCCCTCCCCCCCCACAGAATTTTTCGGACTATTTTAAAAAAAATATAACTTAGCCTCAAAACTTACGAAACCAAATCAGCTAATTAATTTCAGCCCTACCCCCCAGCTGAGATCTCTGGATACGCCCCTGCCCATAATCTGTATGTATGTGAGTAGTATGAATGCATGCAGTATCTGAAAGAATGGGGGAAGAAGAAAAGAAAAGCTTCCGACTGTATGATGAATTAAAATAAAGGTAGAGGAAAGTAAGGCAAAGCGGATCACTTAATTTCATTTTAATAATAAAGTGTGATAAATAAATATATGAAGGTTGAAACTTCATTGTTTACTGCTGTGGACATCAAAGAAACATAGTACGTATCATTAACGACATTATTTATTACTGAATTTAAAACAAAAATGTTTGAAGGAGAAAGGTCAAATTATCCACTTTGCCCCAACCCTGGGACAAAGTGGATAGATTGTTTTTGAAATAGAAAACTATGTCGTAAAAAATTATAACGTACACATAACATGCTTCCGGCAGAAAAAAATTACCAGAAACGTTTTCGTATCATGCATTTAAGACATGTATAGTCAGTCTCCTATACCTTCATAAGGGGTACAGTTCCCATGAACCCATCCATTACAGAAGGAACACCTTATACTTTATCCAGTCCTCTGTTGGTGGATCAGGGCGGTTTTTGGGTGGTCCGGTGCCAGAGCCCCGGTCTCTGCCCTTAATGAGGCTCCGCTTGTGGGAGTCCGGGCCAGCATCACAATTGTCTCAGCCTAGCTACACTGCTGAATTCTAACTGTTAGGGCAAATTGGATCACCTATCAACCTTGCTCCATCAAAAATGACCCGTTTTGATCCAACGCCTCTTGCAAAGACCACTGACGTCTCTTATGTTTGTATTATTAAATATTAAGCTGATCCGCTTTGCCTCCAATATCCACTTTGCCCTACTTTCCCCTACTCATGTTATCCAGTCATGGGGCGATTCGATAGGTTATTTATGTTACTGCATATATGGCATTTTTTTTTAACAGAGGTTTTTTTATTCAAAATATTGCAGTAACACCACTAAATGGCGGACACCTCAAGACTTGAGTATCTGTACACTATTTAGAGGTGTCCGCTATTCGGGAGGGTTAGGAGATATTAAGTGCTGGGAATGGGATTTGGAAATGTATCCGTTATATAAAGGTATACGCTATCCAGAAATATTAGTTAATGAGATTTTACTACATTTAAATATATACTCACGTTTAAAAATGCGTGAAGTATTTTCTGAAAAAGAAAACTCACGAAAGCATATACTTCCATTTATAGGCGTAGCTAGGGGGTGGTTTTGGGGGTTGTAACCCACATTGCAATGAAATTTTGTATATTTAACATAGGAATATATGAGTTGTAGCTCTGTAACCCCCCATTGAGCCTATAACACCCTTATGAACTTTCTGCCTACGCCAATGCTTCCATTATATATAATATATCGCTGAACACATTTATTAAATGCTGAGTAACTGATCACATCTGAGTAACAATCACATTTGGCGAGTTTTTACTTCTTTCTTTTGCGCTTCTATTAGATTACGAGTTACATATCCATTTGCACAGTGAACTAATTATATTATAATAATTTATAACTTGTTTTTATGTCTTACATTTTAAGACAAAGCTACTTAAAATGATACAACAAGTTTAATATAATTTTTCCGAACCATAACATATTTACACGCAACTGCATTACTCGGACTCGAACTAGAGCCCATTTGACAAGAGACTAATGTTTAACCTATATTAACAATCTGGACTATTCCAAATCCAGATTTATAAATGGGCCCGTTGATGCAGTGCAAAGACGCCAAATTTTAAAAGCAGCAGGACTTTTTTTAATTGCAATCTATCTACACAGACACCCATGAACCCGCCAGGTCTATAAAGCCAAGATGAAGGGGCAACTGGGGCGCAGAGCAATATCGATGATTGTTCCACACATATATATATATATATATATAGCTCAATGGGCAATTGAGTTACGGCCCCCGGCCCTGCTGCGCAACCTGGGACCCGCCCTCCCACTTTGTCTTAATTGGAAATTCTAAAATATGTTTTTTTTTTCTTCTGTAATTCTATTTTTTAATTTTATGTAATTCTAATGCACATAAACTGATCAATGCTTCACACCACCCCTTCTGCATGCTCCACAATTTTCTATCACATATGAGGGGCAGATCGACGGAATTGTAGTTGCTTTTTTTTTAGTAGAAAATTCCCAATTATCCCCCGCTACATTTTTTATGATTTTTTGTCGAATTTTGGAGGCGGGTATATATAATGAGGAGAAGGGGGTGCGGCCAAAATGCACTGTGTCCAGGGAGTTTTGCACCTTAAATCCGGGCTTGGACTGCTCACACATAAAATTCGAATAAAATGAACGATACGTCATATTAATAATTATACTACAAATGGTGCGAGAAGCATTTTAAACTGTATTACAGAAAAGTTGACTGTGAAATGCTGGCCTTCTTATTCCTAATTTACGAAGTATATGTAAGTTTTAGTATTCGTTGAGCAAAAAATATTTTTTATGCCCAAATCAATGAAATGAAGGGCACCAGATAAATTTTTAAATTTCAGTTGACGTGGAATAATAAATAGGGATGTTGATGTTTTTAAATTTTGTGAGAACCCCGCTCACAAAATTTAATTCGCTTCGCGTTTGTGGTTAGTCCTTTCAACCGTTTTAGTTGGAATGCCAGTGGTGCTACCATATTTACATGTGCAGAAAACCCACTTTCAGTTTTAGCAAAAGGAAAAAAAAAAATCACATATATTTGAGTTCTTCGAAGCGTGATTGCACTTAGGGTAAATTATAGTTATGAGGCTTCATGATATTATATGTAACGCACTTGCTCACTGTCTTACTCCAAATGTGGTAATTTTACTTTATTTTCAATAGTAAGAAGTAAAAGTTTTTTTCACATAAGTTATAGTTTTAATTCTTTCGTGATACTGTGCAAAGTAATGAGCGGAACTTCTGCGAAAAGTAAAATATTTTTGCTTTAGTATCTACCTTTTTCCACACTTTCTCCCATACTTCATCCAAACTTTTGATTTAAAATAAATATGTCTCATTATAGTTTATCTATTAGCTAGGGCAGGGGTCTTCAACCCGCGGCCTCCGACATGTTTTATGTGGCCCCCCGGCTCACGAAAAAATGCAAATTATTTCACACAAAAATAACGTCCCTGCTCCCTTGGAGTCTGAAATCTATATATTTTATTCTGTTGTCATTTTCACATTCCTTAAAAAATATCTTAAAACACTATAAAACTGAAGTGACACAAGGTTACCCCTCAATCGTGTTTTACTTTAGTTTTCTAGCGTATATGGGCACTAGGTGTAGTTTTATTGATTTGCAGTGCAACAGTGATTTAAAAAAAATTCATCTTAGGACTCATCAAATTCTATTCTAAATATGTCGATAAGAACATCTTCCCAACCATCTGACTGCATGCTCTGAAAACGTTACTATTCTGAAGCATTTACAACTGCACATAGGCTGACGTAGGAAGTTTACAGGGGTACTACAGGCTTACAATTGGTGGGATTACAGAACTACATAACCATATATATATATATATATATAAACAAAATTTACGGAAGCGAGAATTTCAACCTCACCCCTGCGTACGCGAATGCGTCTGAAAATCGCTGTTTTCAAAAGTGAAGTTGATAAAAATCAAAGGCCCAGAATAACTGACATCCACCTTAGAAACACTCCTAGGGTTGCAATATCAAAAATAAGACCTGATATTAACAGGATTATTGAAAATAAGCAGTGACAAAAATCTCGCTAAAAGGTTTGATTTCGCTTTACATATTCATAACTAAACGTATTGTAAATGTATTTTGCTTCCATACGTATTTTAC
>QLNU02015360.1:94410307-94431357 GCA_006491805.2 Dysdera silvatica | reverse complement strand
GCGGCCCGCGGGCCTATGGGAATAAGCAAAATTGGCCCTTGGACTGAAAAAGGTTGAAGACCCCTGAGCTAGGGTGACTGTTATTTATCTTTGCTAGTGGACTTCTATTTGATGGGCGGAACTTTCGAATGAGAGCGATACTAAGCTAAACTTTCTCATTGTTTATAACTTTCATTGTAGGTTTGATGCGATACAATTTTTACGGCCTCTTTATGTACCTGCACTACCGATATTGAATGAGGTAGGAACTACGGGCGAGGTAGACGCCTAACGGCTGTAGGGCAGAAACAAAAAGGAGGGGTCGATTTTAAAGTGACAGTTTGCTTAAACCGGTTCCTGTGCACTGATTTCCGTCAACTATTAAGTTTGGTGCCCGAGTTTTTCGTAATTTTGTCTCCGACTGAGGAGACTGGTATACAAGGTGTTCTGGATAGGTCGCCGTCCTTTCAATGGGAATAGAATATGAGAAAGTTGTTTTTTAAGTAAGGGAGAGGTCGGCGGTACTCGATACCAGCACTTTAGATCTCACACCGTCAAGGCTATAATATATATTTCGGGGAAATTGACAATTGAAATAGCATTATCATCTTGAGATATGATTGAAAAGCTTTATCGCAAATAATAATATTCTGAAATAAATTATCATAAATCTAAAAATTACGACACACAGTTAACGGAATAATAATTACTAAAATAAGCAATAAGGAAACATCTTCAATCTGGATACACATATATATATATAGCGGAATGCAATAATCAAAGCAATTTTTTTAAACATATTGAATATAAGCAACATATTTTGACTGATTCAAGAGGGCAAAATATTCTGTAAAAAATCCAAGGTTCTTTATATAAGATATATAATTCCCAATCACAGCGAATTTTTTTCATCATAAATATATAATATATGTATTCATATATAAATTAGAAAATCATGGTGGCATTAATATTACGCTAATGCTTTGAAGTTTATTTCGCATTTTTTCCTTTTTCAAAATGATGACAATAGCATTTAAAAAACATTTTTTTGTAAAATATCTCTCATCCACTTCTTAAACTTATCATATAAAATACAAATAGACCTAAAATTTAATGAGGTGAACAATTTAGACATTCAATTGTATTATATAGATGTACTGATCCTTTATTATTCATGATATTTTTAACAAAATTCGAATTACATCTTTTAGTCACATATTTTTTAAAATTGATTAAAGCTTCAAAATGGTATTTAGATGTATTTTTTAAGTACATTAGCCTCGCTTTCACTAGCGTACGCAGAACGTTCGTACAGGAGTGGGTATAAGGCTACAACTCCATATACAGGGTGGTCCTGAACTCTACCGACAAAATAAGAGGGGGTGTTGGGGACACCAAATAAGGCATATTTGCCCATATCCCCGTGTCCGCAAAGGGGCCGGTTTGGCTGTAGAGCGTAACTACTGTTTATGCCCATCACGTTGCTACGTAGCCAATTACATGAATTAAATACAATTTTTGATACATAATTTAAGTGAATGAGCTAATAATACAGCAGAAATAAAGAAATCCGGAATTCAGTTTCCTGATCTGTGTTACTATGTAGTGAAAATAAGCCTAAAACTGCCTTTTTTAACACACTAGAAAAGAGTTGGGAACTGCCAAGTATGTGTAACAGGTGAAGAACATCAAAATAAACATTTTTTGTTCAGTGAATTTTTTTCCAAAAATTAGCCGTTCGGGCACTACAGTGAATTTAGTATTTGCATCCACCCCATTTAAGGTTTCCACAAATGGCTACAATGCGCCATTTCACAAAGTTTTAAAATTATTTAATGTCAACGGACATCGGGCTCTCTCCAGCGATTTTTTAAAATCAGTCAAATTCGCCAGAATTGTATGTGTAGAATTCGCCGCTCCAGTTGCGACAATGGATTCTAAACATAATTCAGGTGAATTTGACGGATTTTAGAAAGTCGCCAAATAGAGAGGGCCTAGCACACCCGGCATAGTCGCCCCTGGTGTATATTTTTTTATATACAGTGAAATCTCCTCTTAACGGACACCCCTTAGATACGGTCATCCCGCTTTTATGGTCAGATAAAAATTCCTCGGCCGAAACTGATTTACAATAATGTATTTCAAACCCTTGCTTAGCGGTCACCCTCAGATAGGGATACGGATACAGTTTTCATGATTTATTTGATTAGACCAGAAAGAACTCATGAACGAACAAAATACCAACTTCGACGGACAAAATTCGTACGGACAACAATTGAACTTCGACCTTCACGGTGTTTCTCACAACAAGAAACTAAGGATAAACAGGATAAGAGCTAGGGAAAATTTCCCCCTCCTTTTAACAAAGAGTGGAAATTGACTCAGATTCACTGATTCAAATGAGTAATGCTTAAAAAAGACTTTGATAACAAATCATATAGTGATGCACTCTACGAAACCAATAAACAATTACCGACAGTACCCCAGTTCAAATTTATTATTGTTTACTCGACTAGTACCCAGGTCCTGTAAGCGTCACGCCGGAAAAAGGGTGAATTTGATCTCACAATTAAAACTGCACTTCGAAGGAGAAGGATTAGTGAGTAAAACCACCAAACGGCTATTGATACATCTTTTTCTTAGGTAAATAAATTTTAATATTTAACGTTTTGTTGTAAATTTACTTGTTATATTCAACAAATGCTTATGTTCGTTATCTTAAACTTGTCTTATGTGCATAAGTTTCGAAATGAAGTATTTAAATGTAATACTTCATCTACATCAGAATGACCCCTCTTTTGCTGTCACCCCTCCTTTACGGCCAAATTTTTCTACCCGGCAATTCACCGCTAATGAGGGGTTTCATTGTATATCTGGTATATACAAAGTGATCGGACCACTTGCAAAACAGTTAATTATTAACCCATAAATATACTTTGTGGCGTTATTTACTATCAATACCGTTGTTTAGTAATACGTAACTAAACGGGTTTTGTGGATAAACATTTAAATTTATTTGCGCCCTTACTCTAAAGAATGAATTTTTAGATTATCCTTACTATGCTTCTTTTGTATTTTAAATATGTTAAGTTAATAATAATAAAGTAAATAAATAAAAAATAGGATGAACAAAATCATATTAATAAAAATAAAAGGATTTGGTTTGCAAAATTTGGATTCATCCGAAAGGCCGCACTTACGGGCCCGAAAGGCCACATGCGGCCTTAAGACCGCAGGTTCCCCATCCCTAGTCTGGAGTACCCTTCATCCACGTTTGACTCCCAACGACGTTAAAATAGAACCGACAAACTGCCTACTGTAGCCTGGATGTTTGTTCCTTTAAGAGGTTCGGATCTCTCAGAAAGCTGTAGGTCCCGGTGCAGCATGACCTTTGTTGTCCTCGTGCTGTTAAATAAATTATTTTTATTGTAATAGATTGTGGTCAGAGGCAGCCTGAAGATTTGCGTAACCCCGGACAGTATGTATTGCGTGAGGCCCTATATATGGAATTTTTAATTAATAATATTTTTAATGGAAGAAATGGGGAGGTGTAAAACGAAGATTAGATAAAATACAAATAAGATACATTAGGACCTACTTATAACGAGCCCATATTTAGCGAGTTTCCGGATTTAGCCAGGGAAATATGGATTTTATTTGGTAGAATGGTTAAGCGCGATACAATTTAATCGCTTTAGCGAATGATCATTTTTCAGATTCCGGATTTGACGAGTAAAAAGTGGCAAGGTTTTGATTAACAGAATGCAGAAAATAAATAAATAAATAAAAAAGGCCATCAAGAATATTTTATTAAGTATGGCAAACATGATGAAACCGGAACTTAAAACCGGAAAATTTCTTAGAACTCTTATTCCTTTTTGAATCCCTGGTAAGAAGTCCACAATAAACGCTTTTTTTTGAGCCAATGGGTTACATTGATGAACTAGGTATTTAATGTGCTAAATATTTTACGACGAAGATTGAATGGACAGGGATACTGTACAACGAAAAAAAAAACAAAACTGTAGGCCGTTTTTGTCCATCTCCAAATAAAGCTGGAAATTTGGGAATATGTACTAATATAAATTCCTTTATATCATATTTTTTATTTATTATACTCAAATGATAATATAATACGGCGATTATTGAGTTTTAAGCAAATTCAAAGCTGAATATTATTGTACGTATGTTGCACGTACCTACTGTTACATATACTGTTACGTATATAAACTTATTTTCAAAGCTTGGATTGTTAAGTTTTAAAACAAGCAACCGGATATAGTGAGCAATTTCGTTGGTACCAGTCTCCTCGTTATATACGGGTCCCAGTGTATTTAAATACTTATTTCGACACTGGCGTAAGGTTTAAAAACACGACGTTTCGGGAGCCAACTGCTCCCTTTGTCAAGTGAAGGCAGAAATTCTGCCGTCACTTGACAAAGTGAGCAGTGTGGAATCTGCTGGTGAAACTCTGCATTGTCTCGTTATTTAAATACTGATCATACTATATTCAATCAATTATTCAAGTATGCAAAATCATTTATATCAACATTTTAATACCGTAACTTACTTTTGCAAGTACGATTGGTCATTACTAATTTAACAATAAATTGATTTATATCTAACCAAAAATAACTACTAAAATCTCGTTGCTAGTCCAGCGTATAAGAAAATATTCATTAACGTTTTGAGAACCACTTTTCCCTTTATCAAGAGGTGTACTCCGCCTAATAAAGGGAATAGTAGTTCTCGAAACCTTGCGAAGTCTTTTCTTACACGTTGGACCAGTGGCAAAATTTTACTAGTTACGGCAAGCCCTGGTTATTCGTCGTTTTTATTCTTTTGCTAACCAACAATCGCTGAAATCGCTATGATTTTGTGTGGCAAATCTTATCTATAGTTCTCTAACATGCTTCGTAAATACTTAAAATTTATTTACGTTTTACATCCAAAGCGAGCAATGGCAAATTTTTCAGGATTGATGACAACTGTTGCTTTTATAAGTTCGACTACCGGCGACCCCACGGCTGCGGCAAACGGGGAAGCTGGTAATAAATAAAAATCTACACGCAGCCCTAGGCGACCGCCTAGATTCTTCTATTGTAAAGCCGGCCCTGTCGACGAGTTAATGTGACCTCCGAATTAAGTACACCTAACCTAAGTCCTATTCACAGAAGCATGCACACACATTCACTCCAATCTGCCTAAAAGTGGAGGAAGTAGTTGAAATTTATTGATGCTAAAAAAAAAAAGGAGGCAAATGATATAGCTCCGATCTGCTAATTGCACCTATCGATTTTGGATTCATCCCAAGAAATTCGCAACATCGAGGACATGCTCGATCTTGAATTTTAATTTCAAATATACACTGACGAATGTAAAATTAATGACTGTGTCGTGATATGTCTTCAAAAAAAAAAAAAAAAAAGAAAGAAGAAGAAGAAGAATTTACTATAACACTTTTTTGTTACGTATTTTATATAGTTTCTACCGCATCTACTATAGGTATTCAAGGTATAGTAAGAACCGCGTATAAAAAACGAAGAGCTAGGGACCAATGAAACTGCTCGTTACATTTGGTCGCTCGTTAAATCCTTTTAGGAATTTAAAATTTTGAGAATTAAGTGTGTGTAGGTAACACGTATGCACATTAAGTGAAGACGATAAAATTCAACTTTAAATTTGCTTAAAATTTAATAAATAACGCATTATATCGCACTTAAATTTCAGCATAGTAAGCTAAGTAAAAAAATCACAATATAAAGGAATTTACATTAACAATTATTTTCAAAATGAACTTTGTTCGGAGATGCTCAAAAAACGACCTACAGCCTAACTATTTGCTTCGTTTTTCAGTATTTAACGTTCATTAAAATTTCGTCGTAAAGTATTCAGCATACCAAATATATAGTCATCAATGTTACACATTGCTTCAAAAAAGCGTTCATTGTGAACTCCTTACTATGTATCCTGAAAGGGATGTGAGTTCGCAGGAATTCTCGAATCTCAAGTTCACTTAAGTTAAAAAGCCATTCACGATTATTTCTTATCCAAATTTTGATTATCCTTTAGAATTTTCTACATTTTCTTTCAAAAATTCCACCATTTTTTACTCTTTAAATCCGAGATCCGCAAAGGTCTTCTTTGCTAAAAGTTATTAAATTCTATTGCAGTTAACTATTATATCAAACAAAATGCACATTTTTCTCGCTAAATCCGGATACACGCTAAATGAGGGCACATATAAATGGGTCCTACTATATATACAGAGTGTCGCAGAATGTCTCTACCACCCTTAATAACTTGATTTCTTTTCAATGGAAAAAGTTCATTTATGTGTAATTTTATAGATTTCTGATTGTTATAGCTTTCTGTATCATGAAGAAATCTGTAGAGATATGGTAGAGATATAACAGTGTGTTAAAAAACACAAAACCACCTTTTCTCTTTTTTTTTCAAATGACACCCTGTATATTTTTTTACATAAAAAAAAAAGTTATCTAATTATGGTTCTAACAAGACCAAAATGAATTTCTTACGATGAATAGAACTGAAGATATGAATTGAAGTTTGACATATGCGTCAAGTAACTTGAAAACTATTAATAATTACATTGCTATGTATTGTGGCTGTTGTCACTAAAAAATTGAATTTCCTTCAGAAGTCAATAATACAAGAAAGAAAAAGCGTCACATTTCATAATCTGCCAGTGGCAACACTCTGAGACGAAGACACTACCTCATGTGTCGGCAACTTATAGCACGCGGACTACTTTTTGGATGCCACCTTACGGTGATTTTAAAATAAAACTCATTGTAAAAAATCCGCTTCCTAACTAAGAGTTTTTTATTCCCTAAATTGATTAATTATTAATTTGTATTTTCTTAAGTACTAATTGATTTGTTCTTCTATGTGGTAATGGTATCTTCTTAGTTAGTGTGAATTCGTACCTTAAATTACTAATTATTAATTGTATCTTCTTAAGTACTAATTATTAATTTGTATAATAATAAATTACTAATTGTGTTGCATCTCTTAATCATCAATATTTTTTAATTAATTAATCTATTAATTTTGATTGGCAGTTAGATAATAAACAAAACTTTCACAATTTGGGTCAGTGAAGGCTGGCACGTGGAAGGAGATTGCAGCATTACTTTGATACAACACCTTTAAAACGTTGTCGATCCCTGCACTACACTATGATTTATAGCTTTAACTGGACAGAAACGGATTTTCTGCGAACACAACTAGACTGATATTAAACTTTGGTAGTCTCTGTAGAAAATGCGTTTTGGTCTCATTAGAGCCATAAATCATACTGTGGTTTTTTGAACGTAGTTTTATTAAACAATGAGCAATATATTATTTGTAAGCCTATACATTATATGTGCGGTATCAGTCAAAATATGTAGCAAATTTAAATTTGTTTCTGCTGTACAGAGGCGGCTCCAGGGACGGGCAACCACCCAGGGCCCCGCTTGTCGACCCGTTTATTATTGACGCACTTGTAATGTAAAATGCTTGTTATTAAATTGTAGACCCACATACCTTATATAAAGTAAACGTAATTTATTCGAATTTCAATAACGCTAAAATGATATTTATTGTTCTTACAATTCATTTGTTATACTTTTATCAAATTAAGATTATTGTTATTAACAACGGATCAGAAGAAGACAAAACTATTCTTTTACCTCCTCTCGTCAAATGGTTTTTCCACCAGCACGGTCTATCCCTCCCTCCCTTTCCTGTCTCATCAACTATTAATAAGAAAGGCGCACCAGATATCCTTTTGGCTAGCATTTTGATAAACAGATAATTTCACAAAAATTATCCAGGTGTGCATCGCATTTTTTTCAAATGAGGCCCACCAAAAGTCCTAAAAAATAATAATACTTCTTATTCATTAATTCGTAAAAACGACGCTCAGTCTGTTCTTAAGTTATTACAATGGTTTTCACGTCCTTCTGCCAAAGATATACAACAACTGAACTCTTTAAAATAAGCATAATTCAGAACCTTTCTACCTTTTTTTCTTGTCAAGATACCTTCATTCTAGAAGAAAATCCCGTAACAAGCTACGGCTTTATATTCTCTTCCATTTCTAACTTCAAAACTTAAAATAATTTAATATAGATCTTCTCTTACATTTCTATAATTTTTGTACTGCTCAAGCTATGTATCACGAAATATTGTATATCGGGTTGAATAAAAATGTATTATTGTTTTCATTATATGTGAAATTTCAGTATAATGTACTAAATTTTTCTAAAATTTTAGGAATTTCAAAGGGCTATATCTTTGCATTCAGACATGAGTCGGAATTTTTTTTGCACCATTATCCTTCATTTAACGACCTCTTTCGTGTGCATAATTCTTAAAAAAATCGACGTTAAATTCTCGTAAGGTTCTCTCCTCAGTGGAGTAAATACGTAGGTTAATGTATTTTGGTGAATTAACTCTTACCTCACTAAATTTTCGCCACGAGCCGGCGCTGATACTTACTCTCATTTACATGGGATTTATTAATTTGAATTTATGTACACAAAAAATAAAAAACCTTTTCTTTTTCGTATTTTTTTTCCTTTTTATTTCCACTGTTTTTCTAGTATTCTGTGAAAAATATCGACAGTAATGAGAAAAGGAAAGATTAAATTATTAGCATGCAATTTAAAGTGATTTGTCAATACCTTTCGATGTCTATTGAGTTTTCATAATTTTGTATTAGAAAACTGTCAAAGACTTTATTGCCTCACATAATGAAGCGATTTCACTGGAATTTAACCGTTAGCATTTATAAAACTAACCCTAGTATAATTTATCAGGAAAAAATATCAAAAGTTCTTAAGATAGATTAGCAAAATCGTCTTCAAAATTTAAGTTCCAGGTTGGCTAAAAACGTTGTTTTAAAGAGTTCATTTTTCAAAGTTTTTCGGGGAATGGCCCTCCAACCCCCTTTTCTCTGAGGGCTGTTCCATATCCTCATGAGCCCCCGGTAAGGCCCCTCTCCAAGATATTAGGGCCCCACAAAAGTGAATGGCCCAAGGCCCCGCAAAAATAAATGGCTCAGAGCTCCGCAAAAGTAAATGGCCCAGGGCCCCGCAAAGTTTAGGGCCGCTACTGCTGCTATACAATGGTGTAGAGATAACGCGTATGTTTCCGTTTGGGATATTTGGGTTTGACTACCGATGATTCCGATTGCTTGCCGTTTTATCTACTAAGCTGTATTCTAGTGCTCGATTTCCGAGGAAAACTGTTAGCTCTAACACGTCTATGATCTTCAGTGTCCTTGCACCATAAAACATCAATCGCGTAATTTTTTACGGGAATTAATTTGAAACTGCATTTTTTTTATATAGGTTAGAACCTTTTTAAACCCAAAAAGGTATAATGAAGAAAGATACACCCATGCACTTAGGCTGAAATCGAACCAGTAATCGTAGAATTTATCTACTAACGCTTTGACCGTAAAGTTATAGAGCACAGCAATGTGTGTGTGGAACTTCTCTCGTACTAATATTTGTCAGGGGGTAGGGGAACCAAAATATATTATATATATATTTCTGTTTTCCTCTCTTGTTCACCGGGACGGATAATTTTTTCAAACCGGATGTTGTTCCACTGTATTGAGGATCCGTTTATCTTTTCGTATAGAGGAATTCGTCCTTGAAAATAATTTCGGAAAAATGAGTTTGAACTGTGGTGGTTACTATTCAAAGGTCACAATGGTGAACATATGGTTGGATGTTGAAAACTTATACGGTGAACATCTGCTCAGTGGTCAAAGATTTGGGTGGTGAACACACCACCCAAATTGTCGGATTTTAGCAAAATTTTGAAAAGGGTAGAAATGGAGAAAACATTCGTAGTAGTAAAAATGAAAATAACTGTAATGGCTTTTGGCGTATTTTCTGAAGTATGTGAATATTATCTTCGTTCAGCATTCCATTTAAGCTTTAGAACGATAGAACAAATTATTCTTCCGCGGTTGCATAAATAATTATTCGTAATTTTTCATGTTTTATAATCGTTTTAAAGCGGCACATAATTAACAAGTACAAATCTTTATCTTAATATTAGTAGGTGAAATAAGAACATGAGGAAAATTCTGAAAATATATTCAATTTCTTTAGATGACAGTGGTGGCACAGCGGTTCACGTTCTTTTAGGACTGATTTCCGAAAGTCTCGTTTGTTTAAACTTTTTAATCATCGATCTACCTTCAATTGCTGATAGAGGGTTTTTACGTAATTTTTTTATGGATTCTAAACTCACGAATAGCGGTTTCTGTATTATAATGATTAAGGTAAAAAACTCTTTAAAATTATTATACAATCAGACAAAGCAAGGCGCATGGTAAGAAAGACTATCAATAAGAGTACCTTTCGGAAGTTTCTAACTTGTATTTTATAGCTTTATATTGCCTGAAAAAAATATTAGATTTATAAAATGTTTTGCTTCCTGTGCGAAATCAGAGTCACTTTTCCCCCCCTCTATAGGCGAATTTTTGAACTATCTTTTCTCGTGGAATCTTTCTGTCCATGTCTAAAGTCCCTCTAACAAATTTGGCGGCATTCTAGTTGTTAGATCGAACTACAGAAGAATCTGAATAAAAAGTTTAATTGCAGTCACACTATGTTTCATGAAACATGTTTTCGTCAAGTGCTTTAAGAAGCAGAAAAGGAACTCCGCATCTTGAATTCACGCAGTGTCCTTTGAAATATGACTTTTGAGAAAGTTCTTACTAAATCATTGACTCTTAAAGCAATACCGCCGTCATGTCAGATATATTCAGCATCCTGCCCTTTGATGTGGTCATGTAATACTACGTCTTCCTTATTTGGAACAACACTAGTAAAGAATTCTTCTGTTCCGGAGGACTTGCTCAATTTAGCTCAAACTATCCAAAATTCAATTTATAAGCAAACAAGTACCGCTCCAGTGCTCCATCTTGAAACGCCAAATGACAGATTTACTGATGAGGCATATCTCGTTCTGCACGCCTGAACGTCATGATGGGTAAACACGATTGAATCCCTTTCTATTATTTTATGGTGAACGACTCAACACCCGTAGAAATCTTATACCTTTAACAGCAATTTCCCTTTCAAGATAGTTTTTGTGCTTTAGAATTTTCAGCGGAATGCTAGCATGTAAAAGGAGATTGTGCTATTTTGCGTTGTTTGTTTTAATATTAATTATATATACGAATTCATTAATGATGAGATCTTTTTTGTCTTCAATGGTCAGGTGACTTTTTAAAAACATGTTTTAATAAGTTTGTTTGAAAAATAAGCCACGTTTCATATTTCTTGTTGATTAAAAATAAATATTCAACTTTTGCTTCCAGTTTAAGTGATTTGTAAAAATTCGTTCATTTAAAAATATTCATGCGAAAAAAAAAACCATTTTCACCTATAAATGGTGAAACTAAAACTCTCTTTGTAAACATGTTTCACTTAAAGGTGGAAAACTAATTTATGTTTTAGGACCTTTATTGAATGATTTTAGTTAGTGGGACAGTTCTTATTTTTTCCTTATTAATTTTTAATTCTAAATTTTCGATAACGACTAATGGCTGTTTATTAATAACTTCGAGATTATAATTGATTTATTATATGATCCATTCCAGAAAAGTTTACAGAAGCATACACATACACACAGTATATATATATATATATAGATAGATAGATAGATAGATATATGCCCAGCGATACCAACTTCAAATAGTACAGGTATATGCACCAACATCAAGCCATACCGACGAAGAGGTTGAAGAATTTTATGAAGAAATCAAACAGCTACATACCAAGGGGAAACAACATATCAAGCTCATCATGGGGGATTTCAATGCAAGAATTGGACAACAGGAACAAGGAGAGACATCGGTTGGTAAATACGGATATGGGGAAAGGAATGAACGTGGCGATCAACTCATCGAATTTGCAGAAGCTGAAAACCTTAGCATCATGAATTCATTTTTTAAGAAGAAACCGCAAAGAAAATGGACATGGAAACACCCAAATGGGGGAACTAGTGAAATTGACTATATCCTGGCAAACAAGAAATCAATTATTGAAGATTGCAGTGTACTGAACAGATTTAATACTGGAAGTGATCATCGAATGGTGAGATGTAAAGTGCACTTAAATACTAAATTAGAACGACAGAAGCTCATTAGGAAACAAGTAAGTAAGAGGGTGGATTTAAAGAAATTAAAAGAAAATACCGAGGCATTCAAGTTGGAATTAAAAAATCGCTTTTCTGCACTGGAAGGACTTATTGAAGAAGTTGATATCTCAGAAGCAAATGAAAACATTGTTAAGACAATAGTTGAAACTGCTGGGGAAATTGGTGGTGTAACCTGTAAAAAGCACAATAGCAAATTATCTGAGAAGACGAAACAGCTCATGAAAAGGCGAAGAGATATGAAGGTGGACAATCGAAATACCAGTTCCAGGATTGAGTACATAGAACTTTGTAAAACTCTGCGCAAAAGCATGAAAGAAGACATAAGAAAATTCAACTGTGAGTTAGTAAGGAAGGCCATTGAAAATAACAAGAGCCTTAGGGTTGTTAAAGGAAGTTTATCTGTTGGGAAGAAACACATCATTGCATTAAAAGGAGAGGATGGCACCGTAACAAGAAATAGGGAAGAAATACTTAGAAGAGTTGAAGAATTCTACAAAAAACTATATGAAAGTAACAGTGGATTAAACGAAGACACTGAAATAGTCGAAGGAACAGCTCCTAAAATCTTAAAAGAAGAAGTTTCATTTGCAATAAAAAGTATGAAGAAAGGAAGAGCCCCTGGCGATGATGGTATTACATTAGATATCCTAAAAGAAGCTGGAGAATATGTAGAAGACATACTTGCAAAATTCTTTACCAAATGTCTTAACAGCGGTAACATACCAAACCAATGGGATTCTGCAACAGTAATTCTTTTGCATAAAAAAGGTGATAAAGAGGATTTGAAAAATTACCGACCAATTAGCTTGTTACCTGCTATTTATAAAATCTTCACAAAAGTGCTAACACATCGCCTGCAGAAAAAATTAGATGCAGCTCAACCAAGAGAACAAGCTGGATTTCGAAGTGGATTCAGTACAGTGGACCATATTCAAGTATTAAGAGAATTAATTGAAAGAACACATGAATATGAACTTCCATTGTGTGTTGCATTTATTGACTATGAGAAGGCCTTTGACTCTATTAAAACATCAGCAGTCATCAACTCTTTAAGATCAACAGACATTGAGGATGTGTACATTGACATGGTGAAACGTGTGTATAAAAATGCAAGTGCAAAATTTCGGTTACATAAAGATACCAAAACTATCAAAATTGGTAAAGGTGTGAGGCAGGGAGATACCATTTCTCCAAAACTTTTTACTTCAGCTTTACAGATGATTTTTCAGCTGATAAATTGGAATAACAAGGGAATAAAAATAAATGGTGAATATTTAAATCATTTGCGGTTTGCTGATGACATTGTTATTTTTTCAACGAACCCATCAGAACTCCAAGACATGGTACAGGAGCTCTCAACTAGAAGTAAAGAAGTTGGACTCAAGATGAACCTACAAAAAACTAAGATCATGTTCAATAATTTTGTAGAGGAAACAAAAATACAAGTTGACAACATTGAGCTAGAAATTGCTGATTCATATATTTACCTTGGCCAGCTGATTTCAATGGATGGCAACATTATGAAAGAACTCAACAGACGTATTAAACTTGGCTGGAGTGCATTTGGAAGAAACAGTTTTATCCTGAAGGGGAAATTGCCTTTGTGTCTAAAAAGAAAGGTCTTCAACCAGTGTGTATTGCCAGTCCTCTCTTATGGATCAGAGACATGGAGTCTAACAGTTGGAGCAATACGAAAGTTACAGACAACGCAAAGGAGCATGGAGAGGTGCATGCTTGGAATAACTAGGAGAGATCGAAAAAGAAACACTTGGGTGAGAGAGCAAACTAGAGTAGAGGACATCATTGTTAAAGTAAAAGGGCTGAAATGGCGATGGGCTGGGCATATTGCAAGAAGAACTGATCAACGATGGACAACAGAAATTCTGAACTGGATTCCAAGAGACCACCGAAGACCTAGAAAACGTCCTCAAACTAGATGGGTGGATGAAATAAGAAAACAGGTTGGGGTGACGTGGAAACGAATGGCCCAGGATAGACTTGTGTGGAAAGCATTTGGAGAGACCTTCATCCAGCAGTGGATAGATAATGGTTGAATATGATGATGATGATATATATATATATATATAAAAGTTTTCCTCGCCCATTCTTGGCGGAAACAGGCTTTGGGACGGGCAGAGCGCCATGTTCCCAAGCCTCTTTTTACATCACTTCTTAATGTGCCATGTCTAGAAACTTCCTGACAATGTGACACGTGTTTAGGATTGTGGCTTTTTGTATTTCAATGTAGGTGTTTGGGTCAATGTTGAGTATCTCCAAATTCGTCGCAAGCGTTTTTGGTACTATCCCTGTTGCTGAGATGACTAACGGGATGATGAAGATCTTTTCCATACCCCATATATCTCGTACTTCATGTGGATCTTATATGTCTGAGATATATATATGATCTTCATGTCTGATATATATATATATATATATATATATATATATATATATATATATATATATATATATATATATATATATATGGATTTTTATTTCTGTAACTTCCATTTGTAATAAGATTCATATTGCTTGGTTGTACACAAAATAAATGATATAGACTTGTGTACCTTTTTCCTTCAGTTAATATCTATGTTTTAAGAATAAACCCTCGAGGAGAGATCGAAAAGCTTTCGACCAGCTATGGAAATCACCGGTGTGAAAAGATATCGTGCAAAAAGGAAACATTGACCGTGTTTCGGTCTCGTGGACTAAAGTTGACCTCATTAAGTCTGAAGTGTAAATAAAAACGTCAAAAGCCATCTCCTTAATGGCACCATGGCGGAGTTCATTCAGTGTGTATTGAAACAAATAATTCCTGTGGATTTTTTTTTTTTTGCCTAAGCGCTTAGACTATTGTATTAAAAAATAATTTTAGAGGTCAGTAAAGATGATGGAACAATAAAAGTCATCCCGGCAATTATTGTGCATCAAAAGATAATTATACAAACTGCCTTAATTAAGTACGAATGACGTCATAATTGATGTTATTAATCATATCTGCTAAATAAAGGGGGAATATGATTGAATTTGAAGTGCCCTTCACGAATATTATGATAATTGTGATCTAGATAAACTTACCCTACTATCACATGCACGCATGTGTGTATGTGAATATTATCCTAGTTTATGACTTGGTTGTGTATATGAAGCAACAGCAATTGTAAAGCAGCCTGACTAGCATGTAAACAGAAACAGATAATATTCAAACTTTATTTTGATGAAGATGATATTCTATATAATCCCTCATGTTCTCGAGGATTGTAATTTTTTTAGTCTTAGCTCAATTGAATTCTCTTCACTAGTTTTTATTTTATTGTGAATAAAAATTTTCTAGCACACTGAATTTATAACTTTAAAATCAGATCAAATAGATCACTGAAATCCTTGGATTTTGGTTTTTAGAGTAATGGTGTGTTTTCGCTAATGTGTTTGAGCTAATTTCTTGAAATCCAAAAGATCAAACAAATAAACTCATCAATAAAATTAAAACAAAGATATTGAGACAACAACAGCAAATCTTTTACCCTTCCCTCAATTAATCTCTTAGAAGAGAGCATCACTAATGTTCTCTTCCGTTTTTAAGTTATTTCATACATATTGTTGGATATCATCTGCCTCTTGGATAGCATTCTTAGTATTCTGGTTTTTTATGTGTGTTTTCTATTTTCATAATCGCAATAATTGTTTATCACAGGAAACCTCTTTTATGTTAAAGGCAAAGAAATTATAGCTTTAAAAATGGATGAAGGAATTTTAAATTAATATTTATGGTTTTCGAAACGTATTTTGAATTAAAACAATCACAAGACAAAGTAAATGAGCAGCAAACATTACTGTTGAATAATCCTAATAGATCTCATTTTTGTCATAGCTCATTTTTAGTTATATATTTAGGCTTATGCAAAAGGTCACTGTGGAGAAATGATGCGAGAAGTTTTACTCCTTGGCCTGTTCCTTAAGAGCATCTTGTTCTTAATGAGATGGCCTATTCCATTTTCAATTCGAAGTTAACGAACGTGAACCATGTCCATCATTTTATATCACGAATGTTGTTTGATAAGGTGTATTCATTTAGTGATATTGATAGTGTTCGCTAATTTTGAAGTATTGAATTCTTTTCAGAAGGGAAGAAATAACAAGGAACGATTCTGGCACAAAAGAAGCATGTTTCTATTCTTGGGGCTTGTAGGTCAGGGCTGATAAAAAGATAACAGAATAAAACGTAAAAAAAATAATAATCCGTCTGGAAGGTAAAAGGAAATATCACAAATAGAAACCGGTAACACATGGACTTTTATTATGAGTAGTTTCAGGTCAAATAACGGTGACCGGTTTAATTTTTTAAAAGATATAGCCTAAGGTATAGGCTTGTTCGTTGAATATTTCAACTAAAGTTCTGAGAGTGATTTAAAAACAAGTTTTAAAGATTATTGTCCTTTCAAGTTTAAACGTTGAACGAGCTTACTGAAAGAACTTAGAACTGTGTGTATAACAATGTATTTTTGCTTTTATGATCTCCTGAGCCGTTTAACATCTACTAAACGTATAAGGAATGGAAGAGGAAATGCGAATATTAGATATAATGAGTCTGAAAACTATTATCATTATTTTAAATTACACCCAAGTGTCCTATGTTCTTTTTTTCCACACCTTATTGTGCATTGTGCAGTGCTGATTGTTTCAAGTGTACAACTATATACTAGTTTTTGCTATTGTGTTTAGAAATAGAGTAATAGTGTTGGTTATATTTGCTCTTTGTTAAAAAATAAGTCACTCAGAGGCGCAGCCAAGGACGAGGTTTTGGGTGTTGTTACCCCCCATCGCAATGAAATTTTGTATATTTAACATAGGAATATATGAGTTGTAGCTCTGTAACCCCTCCCATTAAGCCTATAACCCCCTTATGAACTTTCTGCCTACGCCACTGAAGTTACCTGCTTTTTTTTTAGCTAAGTTTCTTTTATTATATTATTTAAAAATGTGCATACTAGCATGGCTTTGCGAACATATTTCGCATCATCTTAAAAAAATTCACATGCGATATCTTATAAATAAATTTCTAGATTATATCAAATATTTCCTTATGACTTATAATGATAACATAGTTAGAATTAGCCAAAATAGTGTAGTGATTAATCAAGCAACTGATTTTCAACTGACAAAGAATTTACTGATATTAATCCTAATTTACATCAGAAGAAGAATTTAAGAAAGTGATTTTGTAACGAAATTAAAAAATTATTAATTTCATTGAAAAACTGTACTTGATAATTTGAATTACTGAAGGGAAAAAAACACCTTTATTAATCTTTCCCGATTATGTATAAACTACGAAAATATCTTTTTCTTTTTTTCGGTCTTTTATTTTTATTCATTTTAAGAAAACGCGTCGAAATGTTGCAAAAGTAAAAAAAAAAGAGAAAGAAAGAAATCAATCGGAAAAAATTGCAAAATAAGCGAATTTGTTGTACCTAGAAAACAAAATAAAATTTGTATATTATGACAGTAATCATACTCAATATATTTAATAGGAACTTTCTTAAGATACATCATTTCTAGATAATTTTTAATAACTTTAGAAGACTAAAAGAAAGAGTATATTAAAGAGGTGTCTTTAATGTAGAATTGTTATCAAGTTATATAATTTACTGGGTGAAGTCAGTGGTGTAATCGTCAAAGTCCAGTTAAACAGCGTTTTGTGAAATTGCGTGAAAGTTTTTAAATCTTCATCTTTAAACTAACAAATCATCTTTACTCCTTGTTGTAGTTATTCTGTGGAAAAAAATTTACCACTTGTTTGTCAGAAGCTACGATGCGAATCTAAACCTCGATGCCTCCATGGGAATTCAAGGGAGCAAGGGCTATTGCGGACTGCATCAGCTCTTGCTCTCTTGAGTAGCAGGTTGCAGCTATCAGGATTGCTCACCGAACCGTAGTTCCCCATGAAAAGGGACCTTGCTCCGAACGTTCCTGACCAATAGAAACCTCACTAAAAATACAACGAAACTGAACGGCCATAATAAAGAGTAAAGAAACAAAACCATTCTCTTGGAGTCGGCGGTCTTCGATCTTGTCTACCGATCCTTGCGATGATAACTTTTTCTACAGTAAGACTCTCCATCAGCGGTAAATGCGCTATTCATCAGATTTCCGATCTTGTCGACACGGTCGATTGATAATGATGGAAATGGTGAACATCTGTCTATAATCCATATCTAGGTGGCCCTGAAAAAAGGTGTCATGCTGGGAAAAAAAAAGATGGTGGGAAAACTTCTATCGGAACATTCAATAATACTTGGTTATAAAAGGAAATAGTTAATAGAAACTTTAAAAGTTTATTAACTTCTGTAATATATTTTAGATATCATCAATATTGTGAAATTTTATTTGTAATCGCCTACTGACAAAACGATTTGCCCACATATATTTAAGTTTTTAATATTTTAGATTAAATTTATTAACTGACATTTTAGTTTTTATTTCAGTCTCGTGCATAATTTTTATCTTGCAAATATTAAGTTATAGTTTTGTTTTTCACTTTCCTTTTTAGTTTACTTTTCAGTTTAAGATCACGTCAGATATATAATTAAATATATGAAATTTCTTTGCACTTTATAGAACTATATTAGAATATACCCAGATAGCACAAAACGTTCCCAGAACGTCCTTTTTTGGTCCCTTATGTCCATACTTTGTCCACACGCAATGCGGACATATTTTGGAAGTCTGCAGGACGTCCGTTTTGGAACGTCCATAGGATGTTCATTTCGGACGTCCCTGGGATGTAGCACAATACGGGCATATTTCGCACGTTCGTAAGACGTCCGCTTTGGAACTTCCGTAGGATATTTATTTCGGGCTTCCGTAGGATGTTCATTTCGGACGTCCCTGGCATGTCTATTTCGGACGCCCCTAGAATGTAGCACAATATGGACATGTTTCGCACGATCTTAGTATGTCCGCTTTGGAACGTCCGTGGGATATTCATTTCGGGATTCCGTAGGACGTCTTTTTGGAACGTCCGTAGGATGTTCATTTCCGACGTTCCTAGGATGTTTATTTCGGACGCCTCTAGGATGTAGCAAAATACGGACATATTTCGGACGTTCGTAGGATATTAGACAATAGACAATAGATTTTATTCGCATTTATCATTTTATAAATTGATATTTTTTTTTGCATAAGAACAATTATGCACGAATTTTATTTAGATTTCTCCATATGAATCCCTACCGCTATTGATTTTGTAGTAAATAGTATTCTTTTAATTTCTTAGTAAATTTATGCATCGTTTTGCTGTTTTTTATATCTTCTGGAATTTCATTCCACTTTTTTTATTCCTATGTAGTTAATATTCTCCTGACTTTTGTTAGTTTTACTTCTTTTTGGTATGTATTTATTGATATTTCGATAACTATAGTTAATTTTTTTGTTGAGTTCTATTATATTTTCATATTTTTATTTTTTTACTCTTTCATATATTATTTTAAGTAGTTTTATGTCATATATTTCCTGTGCATATAATATTTTTTATTTTTTTTTTGTATTCTGAAATTGATTCGCCTGTTTTTAATGTTATTTTCTTTATTACTTTTTATATAATTTTATTTATTTTATTTTCATTTGTTTTATTAAGTTTTCCCCAAACAACATTACCATAGTTAATATGGCCTTCAATTAATTCAAAATATAAGTTTAGCATTATCTCTGGTGTTAATATTGTTGCTAGTCTATGTCCGAGCCTCTTCTTATGTTTTTCATTACTTCATCTATATGTTCGTTCCAGCTGAGGTTATCCTTAATATTTATTACTAGAAATTTTATATTTCCATTTTGTTCTATTTCTTGATTTTCTAACCATAATTTGTGACTATTTTTTTTATTTCATTTTTTTTGTTTTTACGCTTGAATAATAAATATTTGGTTTTGTTTATGTTTACACTAAAATTATTGTTTTTAAACCAAACCTCCGTTATTTTTTTTTTTTATATAGATTGTCCAGGTTTTTGTCACTTTCTATCCAGCAAATATCACCAGCGTAAAATAATAAATTTTTATTTATTATGCGAATGACGTTTAATGCTAATTGTATAGAGTAGTGGGCCTAATATTGATCTTTGAGGCACTCCATTATTATTTTCTAGTTCCTCAGATTTTATATTATTAATTATTGTTATTTGTTTTCTTTGTAGTATGTTGCATATTTTTCCTCTTAGGACATATTTTTTCAGTTTTTACTTGTAATTTCTCTCTATTAATTAAGTCGAAGGCCTTACTGAGATCAAAATATATGGCTATTGTGTATTCATTTCTTTCCAATTTATCATGGCCCTGCGGTGGCGCATTCTCCTAGTGCGCCGCTAATCCGGGTTCGACTCCCAGCAGTGCAAAGAACGCTTACTCAGAGATCTCATAAAGATCGCACTGCTCACTGTAGTCCGGGGTTTGGTTCCCTAGGCCTTAAGAGGTTCGGATTCCTCGGAAAACAGTAGGTCCCGGCGCAGCATGACCACTGTAGTCTTTGAGCCGTAAAACCAAAAAACAAACAAACCAATTTATCATGTATTTTTGTAATCATTTTTATTAACACATCTTCTGTTGTATTTTTCTTCCTAAATCCATGCTGATTATCATCTATTATATTAAACTTACCTAAAAAGTTTAATAATCTATTGCTTATAATTTTTTCAAAGACTTTTGCAAAAATTGATTAGTATAGTTATTGGTCGATAATTATTACAATCATTTTTTCCTTTTATATGTATTACAACTATTTTGGCCATTTTCATATTTTTTGGTACTTTTTCTGTTTCAAATATTTCATTATAAATTATCAATAATGGTTCTATTAGTTGATGTTTACACATTTTTAT
>QLNU02015360.1:94356759-94403188 GCA_006491805.2 Dysdera silvatica | reverse complement strand
TTTTACATTAATATATTTATTAATTAGTTGAAAAATAATGTGATAATTGTTTACAGTTAGGTGACCAGTATAATTTTGTGAAACTATTTATTTCCTCACTTTAAATATTTTAGTGTGTAATAAACTTTATTGTATTTAATAAATGCTATTTATTTTTTCTATTCATTTGCCATTTGCAATCTTTTTTACTGTGTGGTATTCTTCCACAAATATAGGTGATTAAGATATTAATTACTAACCAAAAACCGTAGAATCAACAATCGTTTGCAATTGCATCTATGTGGTTGGGCTGTAAAGAGGGTAAGGGCAAATTCAAATAAGGTTAGTGTGATACTTTCAAATAATCACAAATTTATATAGTATTCTGACGAATTTAATGTTAACAGCGGCTGCCTTGATGCGGGCGGCTAATATTATATAAAATTCACAACTCCAGTAAGACATCTTAACACTATCGTAACGTAAAGGTATGTGTGTAGGAAAAAATCGTAAAGGTATATATTTTTGCCGAAAAAGTTAGCTTTCTGCTAATATTAGAGATTTTCGCAGGTTAATGAGCAGTATTTAATATTATTTTAAACACATAATGGAGAGAATGTTTGCAATTTGATTGTGAAAAAGTGGACTAGTGAAAATCGGAAGTCATAAAACAAGCGTATTATTCACTGTCCAAACTATTTCAGTTGAAAACAGAAGGGGCAAAAAAAAATTAGTATAATCAAATATTTTGAAATTATTTGTAACATGCAGAGATTAAAAATCTACTCGAACGGGTACATTCGTTATACACTGCTGGCCATTAAATGTGCGACATTACGAAATACAAGAGATAGAAAAACCATATGTATTAAACACATAGCTTCTGTTACTAGGATAATATTTGTGAGTTATGAAGTAGAAATTTATGGATTTTAAGGTTAAGATTTGTGAAATATAAATTTAATAATTTACGTATTTTCCCATGGTCTACCCATCTTGCAAATTTCGGCAGAGTCTCATGCGTTTTTGCTGGCGTTGCAGATTTAGTGGACAGCAGTGTATTTATAGAGAGATAAAATGCAAGCTCAGCCTTTTAAAAATAGCTTAAAAAATGTTGGAAGCCGTAATCGAAACAACAAAGGCTAATTATAGTTTATAAAATAAGCATAAATATGTCATAAATCCGAAATAACATTTGAATGTATATAAAGATCGAGAAAGGTCTTGTATATGGTAGATAAATGTAAATGTTAACGTTACTTACGACTGTTTTTCTTTGGATACATTTTGAAGAAATTAATCGTAAAATTACGGTAAAATATAAATTTTGATTATATCTCATTGTAAATTCACGGGAGCGTGGAAAAGAACTATACATACCAAGTACTAATTATTTTATAATGTGTATGGTGTGCATAGGCTTCCGCATAAAATTCACAAGGGGGAGAGTTGTAGGCTTACAATGAAGTGAAGAGGGTTACAGAGCTATAACTTCATATATTCATATGTATATATACAAAATTTCATCGCAATAGAGGTTAAAAACCCCATCACCCCTCCCCCTGCGTACGTTAGTGACGATGTGATTCTTGACTAAGGTAAAAATGCATGATATGAAAATGGACCGAAATAGGAATATAATGGCAAGTAAGAGATGTGAGTATGCGTAAAATTACAGATAATCGAAAATAGAAGGTTCAGAAAACAACCGTTATTTCGACGCTGACATGAGGTTTAAAAACGACTTTTCGGTGGCTAATTTCTCCCTTTGTAAAATGAAGTTTAAATGAAGAGCGGATGAAAGTCCAACGTTTATATATCCTCATGTTGGGAATCTTATTTGGTGTGGGATAGTACGCAGTATATTGCTTTGTTAGAAGAGCTAAAAAATATGTGATGAAATATTCTGAGAATGTAAGGGTATGAAAAGTAAAATACCCTAAAATGTAGACTAATCAAAGAGCAAACTTACTGAGAGATGTTACTTATAAAAAAAAGTAGGTTAAAATATTTCAGTGAACAAAATAAATAAATTAAATAATTAAGCTGCTGATGGTGTGCTGTGACATTCATATTAAAAGTAACGACCTACTTGTAAAACAACTAGTATGGAAAGAATTTAATTATTGTGTTTATCTCTTTTATAGTAACAACTAAGTCAGATCTACATTTTGTAGAAAAATGACCCATGCTTTATGAATGGGAAGTTGAAAACAACGTGAAATATATTATATATCCAGATGATAAATACACTTCATGACAAAAACAATCGATTCACCGCGAAAAAATTAACATAAATATAATCAGGCGATTGTTTCAAACAGATGTGTGAATATAAACGTATATGTGTCATCCACATGTATTCAGAGGTACAGACGCTTATTTAATACTTTTTATGTTTAAGCTTAGCTAAGAGTTTAATAAGGCATGCAGCATTTCAAAATTAAATATTTGTATGCACATCATGCAACTGCAGTAAAGAATTTAGAAGGCATATTGTCTTAGAAGAAGGTCGCCAATTCATAACGTTAAATAGGGATGCAAAAAAAAAAAAAAAATCAGGTCGAGTCCATCTTCATAATCATTGCTTTAGCATCGGCTGCAGAATTTTGTTAAGACTTTATAAGAAGTTCTAATTTGCTATATAATTAAATAAAGCATCGCAGGTGGAGTACGTTTCACAGCTACCTTTTTCTTCTCTGAATGCACGATTCTGAAAACATTTTATCCAAGCATATCGAGGAGAAGATGCCTTTCAAACAAAGCATCACTGCGCAGTTGAAGAACCTTCAACACAAAGCATATCAGAATTGGACTTACATGTTGAGTTTGCTACTTGCATCATACTAGATCTCCTTTCTTTGAAAAAAAATTTCGAAACACCAAAAGTACAACAAAAGAAGTGGATGAAAATTTGCGTGTTCTAGAATTTATGAGTCAATAGAGCTTTTTAAATTGAACCCACAACTTTTGTATATTATAGTTTTCGCCAGGATCTCTAAGAGACCCATATTGCAATGGCCTCAGCGTTGCGTTTTATTTTATAGTTGTTACGAATGATCTAGATAAATGCAAATTCGGTTTATCCTACCGGATTCTTGAGAATGCATTTCTTTTGTACCACATTACATTTGATATACAGGGTGTTCGGTTACCACGTGTATAGACTTTAAGGGGTGGTAGGGTATACTAAAATAAGTAATACGATTTTTCTTTTTTTCGGAAGAGGTTTCTTTACCGAGTTACGACCCAAAAATTATTTGGTGGATGGAAATTGGAAATGTTGATGCTACTACCAATCTGTACATGTGGGCTGTATTTTTCCGAATATGTGTTCTACCATACTGAATATTAAAGAAAATGTCCTTTTTTATTCGTTTTCTAGTAGCGAAGAAAAAACTCGAGAAAACAGACATGGTTTATGTAGGATAAAGCATCAGCATAATTCAGTCGATAAACAACGGTCTCCATAAGATGTATGCATCCAGTCTGATGGAGAAATCGACAGAAACGAATAAAAAAAAATACATTTTCTTTAGTATTCAGTCTGGTAGAACACATATTCAAAAAAGTACAGCCCACATGTACAGATTGGTGCTAGCATCAACATTTCCAGTTTCCATCCAAAAAACGAACGGTCGTAACCTAGTCCGAAAAAAAGAAAAAACATGTGTTGCTTATTTTGGTATACCCTACCACCCCTTAAAGTCTGTACACGTGGTAACCGAACACCCTGTAGATATTAAAATGTGCACATACAACATATATTATGCAAAAAAATATTCAGTTTTATTTATTAATTATTGAAATCAATATCCATTTTATATTTAAGCAAATATAATAGAAAGTGAGTTTTGCTTCAATAGCGACATTTCTTGTCTCATGAATATATCCAATTTTTAAAGACGAGTTTAACGGAAATGTCCATATCTATGTTCGAAAATATCAAAATGTTGATGCTGAAGACTGGCAATCTTTATTTTATTTGCGATTTTTAATAAAACTACATAAGTTTTCTAATTATAAAAATTTTGTTTTTGTTAGGAAGTTCAATCAGTTTCTAAGAAAATTACTTTATTATGCCCAATTTTTGAGATTAATTTTAAATTAAAACGTGCCACCACACGTACTTCCCTCCTCTGGTCATCGTATATTTCGTTGTCAATATCAATAAGTGCAAATAAAAATCTTTTAAGCTACTCAGTAAGTACATGGCTTTTTTCATACTTCAAGTTAAAAAGCCTATAGATATTAAAACAACATATATTCGTTGTGTCGTTTACACATTGCTATTTTGTCGTTATTAAAACAACCTCGAGACGGAAGAGAAAAATTGATGCGTATTAATTTAGAAACTAGTTTTTCCACTGACAGCTTTAATAAAAAGTCACTATTCGGAGAATCATGATGTTGATGATATTCCTCTCTGAATTGCCTCGTGACACGAATCATTAGTATGCCAGATCCATTTGCAGAATGAGGATGGGAGAGGCTAACTTCGTTGCCCGAAATAAGCCTGGACCGGACTGGGCCACGATCTTTCGTTTTTGCGCTTTCAAGGTCACTCACGTCTCCCTTGGGAAAGTAAAACAAAAACAAAATGAGAGTATTGTTCCCGGACACCTGATGTCAGTGTCCCTTTCACGATGATCTCACAAGTTCAGAATTTAAATTCGCTGCGATGCAATCGCAAGCTATTTTAGATTTTTGTTTCACAGTGCGGAGGCCTGGGAAAAGGAAGTTCCCTTGCACTCCCCCCCACTCCCCACTACCACTTATCTTGGAACTTTCTTCACTTTTTACGGTGATGGGAAAAGTGCGTTATTTTTTGACGGCTTTTGCATATTTTCTATATTTAACCGTGCGATCTGATTTTCTTCGCTACCCACAATTTCATTTTGAAACGAAGAATAGCAGCGAATGTGAAAGTAGTAAGAGAGTCTTCTCATTTATATTATCAGGTGCAGATTAAGGAGTGGACACTCTCTTGCTTCGAGTCTGTTTTTAAATGGAACTGTAAATGCAAGCATCAGCGTTGATAAGGGTGAGGCTCGGGGGTGGGTTCAAGCCTTCATTAGATAACAAAATACATTTGCTGTTTAACGTTGAATGACTTAATCCTTATTAAAGCTATTTGAGGCCCATAATTTTGAACTGCTACGCCCCTGAATGCAAGGATAGTAAACTCACACACACACACATACACGCTAATTACACCATACAATCTCATTTATAGCAGTTTTTTACCAAAATATATGAGGAAGTGGCGATGATTACTGTGGGGAATGGCCACTATATGTGGATAAAGGCACTATAATTTTAAATAAAAATGGTGAATGTTTTACTATAAAATCTCCTTATTCATCTCAACCCATTTTTATATCCGATCGTTGTTTTAGATGACCTTTCTCCAGATTTCCGATTCAGTCCTCCCTTAGGTTCTCTTTTCTCGCATACAAATTTCACAATCAGCTAATTTATAGATTTACCACTGAAAGGCATCTTCATAGATTACTTAACGGATCGAAACAACAAACTCAGTCATATTTGTCCTTGAGCAACACTCCTTCTATTGATCCCAGTATGTGACTTTCTCATGCCCTCTGGAAATGCCAGGTGCGTTCATTGACAATTTTAAGCATTTACATATCTAGTCGAGAGACATTTGCACACAGAATTTTGCACTCTGGTTTTATTCTTTTTAGTGATTTTAATCGGTTTTTTTTCTTTAACATAGTGCATATTCTAAGACAGAATTTCGTCCCCTTTCCATGTTTCAAAAATTTGAAATTTAGAATTTTGAGGAATTCAGTTTATTTTCAAAGGTACGCGTTTGGGAAGTAGAGCGCAGAAAATGTGAATCTCATCCGTATTATCGGATACTGTGATAACAATATCCGGAAACACCTACCGAAAATGTTATTGTCAATGACTTTGGTACTTCCATTCGTAATATGCAGTGGCTCAAACAAAAAGGGATTTGCGCGCCACACTTTCTCCACTATTGTAGACGACGACAAACTTCACTTCCCATCAGTCACGGCCTGATTGACGCATCGAGAGACAATGTCTTTGAAATTACTAACTTGGTTACTTCGGGTCTTAACTAGCGAGTTTCCGTAAAAGAAATGGTTTCATTGGCTAGGCGAGATGGCTGACCAATTGTTTCTTCCATCTTCTCCCCCACACCTCCTCCTTTCTCTCCTTTTTTAATGCTTGTCGGGTACTAATTATATGTTTATTCGTTACTATATAAACATTCTTTTAAACAGATGAAAAATAAAAAATTTACATCTGAAAATTACCAAATTAACTAAATATGAATCACCAGAGTTTAATATATGTACATCCGTAAAGATATGGTATCTTATTTTTAAAAAAATTCCTATTTCTTAAACAGAGAAATGTTATGTTATGGCTATTCAATAGTTATTAGCAGTGCTTGTAAATGTGTCACGTTTAGGATTAGTTCCTTCTCGCATCTAATAAGGGATTGGCTTTGTACATGTTTTTATTTCGACGCCTTTATCCATTTCGTCGAAGGTAGTATAACGGTTATGACGTCTCGTTCGGGCAGGATTCGATTCCCAGAAAGCTTAGTCGTATGTGCCCATCGATCACATCGTAGATGACCTATAGACAGTCTTGGGACGAAAGTTATACAAACGAATAAGCATTTCGTCAAAGCTTATTACGAGATAGTCTTTGGCTACATACCACGAACGCATGTATTTATATTTACGTATGGAATTTACGTATTTTTAACGTGTTTTTTATACATTTAGATACCCACGATTCTGTATACGTGTAGTCACCTAATAAATTATTTTTTAAGCAAAGGGTAGCACGAAATCTTATTCAGTCATTTTTAAAGAAAAAAAAAAGGGAACTTTCTTTTATTGTTTTTAATTACTGAAGTCACTCTTCTTTTTCATAAACCATCTAACTTTAAAAACAGTTTTTACATAAATATATAAATATAAAATATATCATTGACTATTCAATATCAGGCGTAAATATTTATTTGTATGCTTAAGTAGTTTGAACACTATTTGGTGGGATATTGTGAGTCGTAAAATTTCTTTTAAAAAAAGTAAACGTATGAATTCACAGAGGATTGCGTTCACCGATCTTACACTGCCACTATACAATTCTGAACTCTACACAACAGCGCATGCCTTTCCTTCTATTTTTTTTTTTTTAATTTCCTTGGTTTTTCCCATCTACCTAAATTCCCAATCACTCTATGCTCCCTTGGCGCGCAAAAAACTTTGTTTTCCTGTTCATTAAAGTTTGTTTGTTCGTAGGCCTTCCTACTTTATCTCATTTTCTCTTCCAAGGTATAATCTTTTAGCAGGAAAGAAATGTAATTAAAATAATATATAGCGGCTATATACCTGTATGTATAATATATTTTAACAAAATAGTATTCAAAGTAACTAGATTCAAATTTTAAATATAGATGATTTTTTGATTATAATAAAAAAAGCAAGAGACTTTTTAACAAGTACATATAAAATTCTTCTTAGCTTTCATTTATCTGACACAAAATGCTTATCATATTTCATTTATTCGACACAAAATGCTTATTATCTCTTGTTTATTTGACAACAAATGTTTATTATCTCTCAGTTGTTTGATATAAAATGTTAAGAATTTACAACTTGTATAAATGCATGATTTACCCTTTAGAATATGTTTAAACGCCGTTATAATGTGGTGCTCGGGGCACAAAGAATCGCATCACTATATAAAGGGAGTCGCGCTACTAACCATTCAAGCCCTATTTTTCGTCATTCAAACTGCGTATACATAGGCTAACTGTATTCGCTTTTTTTTCTTTGTGCACTATAAATTGCAATAGAAATATTCATTAAATCAATTAGGTTTCAACTTAACCTCTGTGCTATATTGATAGTGACATTCTTGTTTATAAACTGGCAAGCTTTTGCACGAAAATATAAAACTTTATGTTTCATGCGGCAATCGAAAAAGAACTCGGGAACCACACCTGGATTGTGTTATAAGCGGAATTGCGCTTTAATTGTGTGTACCGGTATATAGGCAGTGACAGATTTCCGTGTAATGTCACTTCAGAGAGGTACGTACCTACGGCAGTAGAGAACTCATAATCAAAAATTTCCGAACTCGATAAAGTTGAAAAAGATGTTCTGTAATACAAATGTAGAGAATGAATGTAAGTTTAATGCCTATATCGACATAAATTGTTCGTGAATAGGACAAAGCGTAAACGTCAAGTTTCAAGCGCTTTTTAGGCGGCGTATAGAATAATTTTGTCTGAAAATCTCTTGGAACCAGTTGCTGAGAACCTAAAAGTGAATTATTATTTTTATATAAAATTAGTTAGTAAATAAAATTATTTTGGTAACTATGTCAACCGGAAACACTAGTATTTATTGGCTAAAATCAGAAAGTACACCGTGAGCTTACCTTCGGCCGGATATACAGGGTGTATCGGAACTAATGATCACGATGTTTTAAGGGGTGATGAATGATACGCATCAAGACGAACAATATTTGAAATGGAACCTAGGATCGCAATCCATTCACAGCGTTAGGAAAGAGTAGTTCGAAAACCAATCAACGTGTACAAGTATTTACAACCAGTTCATGAAAAGCACCAGATACTACTCAGGTCAGCTGATCAAGTGCATAGATGATTAGGACATCGCATGCTGCGCTTCTCATGCACTGGTTGTAAATACTTGTCATGTTGGATGATTTCCGAACTCTCTCTTTTCTAGCGTTGTGAGTGAATTTTGACCCTAGGTTCCATTGCAAATATTGTTTGTCTTGATCTGTACTATCACACCTTAAAGTTGTGACCATCAGTTCTGATAGATACACCCTGTGTAACAGTAGAGGAAACTAAGGGTACTTGACCCATAGGCAGCGGTGTAACGTGGGTTGCTAGAGCCCAGGGCAAGTTAAGTATTGCGCCCACTAAAACCCATTATCATTCCCTTTCACCTGTCCAATATTGAAATAATGCGCCCCCTAAGAATTTTGAACCCAGGGCTTTTGCTCCGGTGGCACCCCCATGCTAAGCCACTGCCCGTAGGGATACTTGTCCCAAGGCCATTTTCTGAAATTTGGGGAAGTTTTGTAAGTTGGAAGTGGCATCATTGCATTCCCTTCAGTCAGCTGATCAGAATATAATATCAATAACTTCAGTCTTTGAATTACACAATGAGACAAATTTATTTTATACAATGAGACAAAGTATATTTTCGAAAATTTTTTCTTTTTCTGTGCTGTGAACTTTGATGTAATTATTTTTTTTTGTTAAAATATAGTAACTTTTTAACTGTTTATTGTTTTTATACGTATATTTAGCATCAATATCATGTACAATAGTGTTAAATTACTTTCTTGCAAATTGCGGTATTTTAAGGTTATGTAGTAAATGTGAAACTGCGCAACTAGGGATACTTGACCGAAATGCATCCAAATGTCCTTAGCAGGTGTTATTGCATTCTTTCCTTTCTTTTCTTTTAACTTTAAAAAAAATGACGGAATTGCAAGTTTTGTGCTTAAGTATAAGTTCACATTTAAGATTTAATTAATTACTTGCTATTTTCTTATTCTTGGTTTGGTTTGTTTACAGAATAAACTTTTTGACTGCTAATTTTTACAATAAAAATTTACTTATTGCGATAAAAATTAATAGTATTAATTTTATATAATAAAGTGTTAGTTTTGTTCTCATGTAAAAGTGGTTTTGTTTCTTAATTTTGAACTTTAACACTAAACCTACCACGCGCAGTCAAATGACCGTTTTTGAAATGTCGTTTAGAATTTCTTGTATACAACGTTACTGTATCACCATGTAACTTATTGACTTTTCCTATAATATACATACAACCCATTTTTCAATATTCACAACTTTCTTTATTGTTTACTTTCCGAAAAAATTTCATAGCATGTCTAGTCTACCACGAGCGGTCATTTGAACAATTCATGTTATTTACGACTATATTCTTCGGAAAGCGCACTCCTGAAGTTGTTTTACGAGCCCACAATGTAATTGTGGATCTACAGTGTAAACAAACGCGCGATTGGAACAAATGCCTAGCTTTTTTTTGTACGACAGTACGATCTTGCGATCCGAACAGAGAACATCAAAATTTCACAGAGCATATAATAGAGATCATTACGTGTTATAAGTGCTAGTTTCAACAAAGTGAACAGAGCCAACAATATTTTGTGGTATGATTTACATTTGAATTTTTTTTATTTATGTTCCCAATGTTTTTGTCCCGTTAGATTTATATTTTAGTTTTTACTTTATCATTTGTATATTCATCCCCAAAAATGTCAAGACATTCGAGGAATATCAATTTATTAGACAAAATAAATAATATCGACGAGGATTGTTCGGAAGATGACCAAGAAGTTTCCGATATTGATAATGATACAGCGGAAAATAATTGTGACTTATTGGACAGCGATACGGACGAAGAGAATATTTTGAATACACGAAGAGGACAAAAAAGGAAGAGATTTATAGTTAGTTCCGAAAGTGAAAATGAGGAAGAGATTGAAACTACTACGGACGGAACTGTTTGGCAAAAAATAAAAGAAGGGTCTAATCGCGGAAGAGCACCGATTTATAATATTTTCAAGGAAATATCAGGACCGACAGGATACGCTAAACGAAATATTATAAAGGGCAGAGTTGAGTCGGCATTTTCCTTGATTATTGATCATAACATGATTGAACATGTAAGAAAATATACGGAATTAGAGGCATTTGGAGTGTTGAAAACGAAACAGAATTTATCTATTGCAAAATTATATGCATTTATTGGACTTCTATATGCACGCGGCGCACGTGAGGCTAAAAATATGGATCTATCATATTTATGGAACAAGAAATGGGGTCCGTCATTTTTCTCGACAACTATGAGCCGAAATGACTTTACAGAAATCATGAGGTTTATTCGGTTTGACAACAGAAATCAACGAAGCCAACGCTTACAAAACGATAAGTTCGCTTTGATCTCTGAAGTTTGGTACAAATTTATCGAAAACAGTCAAAACTGTTATAAACCAGGAGCATATCTTTCTATAGATGAACAATTGTTTCCAACAAAAGCACGTTGTAGATTTACTCAATACATGCCCAATAAACCGGACAAATTTGGCATAAAATTCTGGTTGGCTTCCGATGTAAGTAGTAAGTATATAGTAAACGGCTTTCCATATTTGGGAAAAGATGAAGGGAGAGAATCATCGGTCCCACTTGGGGAGTTTGTAACTTTGAAATTAGCAGAACCATATACGGGCCATGGGAGAAATATAACAACTGACAATTTTTTTACAAGCGTGTCATTAGCGAGTAAACTTCAAGCAAAAAAAACTACGCTTGTTGGAACTATTCGCAGAAATAAAAGAGAGCTACCAAAATTAGCGAGACAGGCAAAGGATAGTATGACACGCTTCTCAACAATATTATACAAATCGAATGATTTTATTCTTACAATTTACAAAGCTAAACCCAATAAAAAAGTATTGATACTTAGTTCAATGCATTCATCCCTTTGAAATTGAAAAAAAATGACACCCGTATACCAGAGACAATTAGATTTTACAATAGCACAAAATTCGGTGTAGATGTAACCGATCAAATGGCCAGAAAATATAGTGTAAAATCTAAATGTCAAAGATGGCATTTACAGGTATTTTTCAATATCTTAGATTTAGCCTGGATAAATGTTTGGATTTTATACAAAGAAACGACGGGTGTAGAAATATCGAGGCAAGAATTTTTATTTCAATTGGCAGAAGAGCTTGGGACCGAATATCAGAAGGAGAGACAGCTAAGCAAAGAATGTTCATCAGAAACAATAACAAATACAGCTATAGATTCATCTGGACGGAAAGCTTGTCAAATAAGATATTGTAAAGTCAATAAGACTAACAAAATTTGTATAAAATGTAAAAAATACGTATGTGAAAAATGTGCAATACAAAATACTGTAATTTGTAAAAAATGTGCTGAAAATGCATAAATGTAAATAAAACTTTTCTAAATAGAAAAAAATATTTTGTTTACTATCCAATTGGCTAAAATCTCTTTCTATATTAAGATACATTTTTTTTTTTTTTTTGAAGCGGGCATTTGACCGCTCATGGTAGGATTTAGGTATACATGAAATGTCGTTAGGTTTAGTGTTAAACCTTAATCCACGATTTGGGTCAAGTATCCCAGTTTCCAAAATTTCCTAGTGAGACTTCATATTGTCTAGTTTAACCACAATGACTGCAGTGACTTTTTCATTACTCTTTTTACGATATATCAGCAGGTCTAAACCGGAACGTTCCTTCATTCCTTTTGAAAACGCTCATGCCAAAGCCATATACAAGGAAACCTTGCAGTGTTGCCAGATCTGAAGATTAAAAAGTAGCAAACTGTGCTCCAAAAGTAGCGGATTTGAACTATTTGTAGCCCAAAAATAAAAATGAATTATTTTGCAACTAGTAGTAGTAGTATCTCCAATAGCAGCCTAGAAAAAGGATGGGGGCTCCGGTTCCCTCCGATACGTCCCTGATATGCAACATTTCAAGTGCCCTCACGTACGCTCTCTGAATACGGAATATCGTAATCGTATTTCCAATAGCAGCCTAGAAAAAGGATGGCATATCGGAGCTCTCCCCGATACGCCCCTGGCATGTCTGGAGATTTTTTTAACCCTTGGATTTGGCATTTTTGAAACGGCCACAATGCGTTGTGGTCTTTTTTCGCTCGTTGAGCGTTTTCGATATTTAAGCCTAACAGATATAAAAGCAGGTCAACATAATCGTTTCGTATACTACTTGCATTGCTGAACGAAAAATAAAACGAAAATTGAGTGGAACGCAAGTTAAACTAAAAACATTAGATTAACTGTGGAAAGAACTGCCACGTTAACGATTTTCCACAGTGTCATGAAGTGTACAATCTAAACTTGAAAAAAAAAAACCGCATCATTATAATCAAGAGCGGATACAGACTTTAAGTTTGGGGGAAGCGGGGTCAAGGACAAAATTTGCCATGGTCTTGGAATAACACCCTTCATTTATCATGAAAGTTGGAATTTTTTACAGTGGAAAAAAAAAAATTTTTTTTTGAAGACATGAACTCTGTGACCTCCCCCCGTATCCGCTCTTGATTATAATTACGTACTGTAACACAGGAAAATAGAAAAATTGACCTCACTAATGTGGATCCACAGTTTGCACCTTCGAGCCTATATAGCGCACATATGCTCGAAGGTTTGCACAGAACTGCAATGTTAAACGAGTTTCGGAATTACGTGACGTCCACTCTAGTACATATAAGATCTCTGTGATTGAAAGTACCAAAACAAGAATTGAACCACAGAGATCTTTTATGAATTGAACGAGTATCGAACATGTTATGTTTTAGTGAAACTATCATTCACTGCGAATAGAAATGTTCAACAAACAAAATTTTTATTGTATTATGTAATACTAATAATATTTTGTGATTTTATATATGAAAATAAAAAAGTAGCGTATTTTTCAGATTTATAGCCTGAAGGTAACTAAAAGTAGCCCAAAAAGTAGCGTGTCGCCCAATTCGAAATGTTTGTAGCGAGGGCACTTAAAACATCGCCCAATACCATACTTGTAGCCCAATCTGGCATCACTGAATCCTTGCCGACCGAGATAAAATGTGACGTTTCAGCTCTTTCCATGGATGTCTATTTTATTCTATCCATGATTTGTGAGAGGAGCTAAAACGTTCGATAGAATCTCAATCGGCAAAACTTCCCTCTGCTGCAATTCTGGCAGAAGCATTGTGTTCTGAAATACAGAGTTATTCCAATACAGATGTACCAGCATGTCGCAAAAAGTATGCCTAGGCCTAGGAGGGATGCAGACAGTGTGTTGATTTCGACTAATAAATACTGTCGTTTCCTTTTGACCTACGGTAAGTGTTCGAATGCTTTTGTCCACGTAGTGTTTACAAGGCGGTCGTGCGGTTCAACTGCATACTTCACAAACAATGGAAGGCAATACGACTTAATTAATTAGCATGGTTTCGACAATCTGAACGTCGTTTATACAAGTCACGTGCCGTAATGGCGATTTATCATAATACATTGCCAATTGAATATCATTTGCGAAACAAGACTTCAATGGTGGCCCATACAATTCATATAATCAAATAATCATTAGTTTTCATTTTACTTATCGCGAAATTTTTTAAAGCAAATTATTTGCAATGATGACGTAGTTTAAATACATTCAATAGTGTATGGAAAAATACGTCTCTTAATGTCCTACCCAGGGAGTAATCTGCCAAAAAAATTTTGTAGCTTTTAGGCTAACTTGCACTTAAAAGTTGTAGCCGAATAAGAAGAGGCATTTTCAAGTTTACAAGAAATTTTAGAAACAATCAACTCCACGCAATGGTAATTAATTATTTTTACACTTTGACTTGGTTCTTGAATGCCGGTGCATACACCAGAAAAGATATGCAGCCTTAAAATCAAATTCCTTTCTCTTTAGTCCATTGATTGGCATGTTAACCAATGGCTTATATTGGTGACATGGAGTCTATTGCGAATACCTCTTGTTATATTCATTTCACTAAATCTCAACAATGTGCAATATGCGCTGGAATTGACAATTCAAATTCACATATTATAGACATATCAGTGTACTCGCTTAGTAAATTTTCTTCAACAGCACATTACATTTTTGCAGCGTGTTATTTGGAGTTACAGGCAACTGGGTTTGGACGAAAAGTACTTGATACGTTTAAAAAGTCCCTTACTACGCGTCGGCGCGTTTTGTCTCCTGAGTGTACAATATTTCTGGGAGTTTTTAAGCATCTCGGTGTTCCCAGTAATGGTACGTTTCATCTCAAATGTGGAGGGCGGTATGATGACCTTTGCCCCGACTTTACCGTTCCATGCAATCGGGTGACCTCGCCATCACCATCTTGGAGCTTTTCGGCGAATTGCTCAGCAGTTTTCCTAGCCGAATTTTGGTTAACGTCGCCTTTCGGCGAAAAGGCTAGCGACAGGTTAATCCCCGATCCCACCTACTGTTAATAAAAATTAATTTACTGCGCTCGTTAGCAAATATAGTGCTTCCAATTAATATACTTAGCTCAAATAGAAAAATACTCGTACATCATTATGATCTCTTTTTTGGAGTGACCGTGTGTTTGTGTGCAGTGATTTCTTTCTTTCTTTTTTTTTTTTCGAAATTTGGGTCAAAAGAACTATTTAAATTACGAGAGCGGATACAGAGGTAGACATGGCAAAATTGAGAGTTATTTCAGACAAAGTCGATTAAATGAAGTGTTTAGGAAAATACATTTTACACCGGAATGCTATTGTCTATTTTATACAGGGGTTATTAGGAATAAATGGATAGCTAGAAAATGCTTACTGCATTCGCAGGTTGCTTCCTCTTTTCACTGCGATAGAATATTTAATTGCTTAGGGTTTCTATCAGCCTTGAAAAAGGAAAATGTTTTGTCTTTATATCAAATCGCCTAGCGTGATTTGCGCTTGAAAAGATAATCTTTTTTTCGGTTTGTTGGGCAACGAGGAATGTCTGATATCACTTTACACTTGACGACTCATAACAATGAGCCTTTTCCGCTCCCCTTGTTTCTTGAAATATTTATGAATGTAAAGACTGTTCAATAAACATCTTGCCTAAGGTGTATGTCCTCTTTCTTTTAGGTTATTGACTAAAATAATGAAATCATAGAACTAATAAAATTATGTGATTAGTTAGCAATATTAAATTAATGAAATATTCTCCTGAATGAATAATGATAAAAATTTTGGTTCCCAGCGCCAGTTTACTTTTAAGCAGTGCACCGTGCTTTAGTGGCCCAATGGTCATATCCACTCTTTTCGGGGAGTCGCTGGGTTTGGTTATATATATACAGTGAAACCTGTCTCAGGCGGAAACTCACGGGACCGGAAAAAATTCCGTAGTATGCAGGTTTCCGCCTTATGGAGGTTACATGCAAAACAAATACATACATAGTTAAATTCAGTGGTAAGAGATGACTGCATATACTGTTTTTATTCTTTGTCTTATCTTGCGAACTTTAAGACTATATTTATTTTCCTTTTGATAAAAATATTTATTTTATCACTGCATTTTATTTTTATTAATTTTAATTTTTGCACTATTTTGTGGTTTTAGTAGTTACGATCAATATGGTGCAAAATTTCATTCTAACTATACTTGCTTATACCATACAAAAAGTCTATTATGTAAGCTTAAATTGTAACGATAAAGTACCTCCCTTGTATAAAGATACTCTCCCTTGCGGTGGGTTTATCCATGAATTGATAAAGTCGATGTGAGTGACTTTTCGTTCTGGTTAATAATGAACGTTTTTATTTAAGAAGTGGGTGGCACTGTCATACGCAAGGGGGGGGTGGTCGCGATTATGATTGTAACCCCCATTGCGATGAAATTGTTTATAGTATACATGTAAATACAATGGAGTTGTAGCTCTGTAACCCCTCCCCCCCCCATTGTAAGCCTGTAACCCTCCCCTTATGAACTTTCTGGGTATACCTATGGCAGGTGGATGGTGTGCAAAATGGTAGTCGGACAATCATAGGCGTAGGCAGAAAGTTCATAAGGAGGCTACAGGCGTAATGGGAGGGGTTACCAAGCTATAACTCATATATTCCTATATTAAATATACAAAATTTCATTGAGATGGGGGGTTACAACCCCCAAAACCGCCCCCTGGCTACGCCTATGCGGACAAGGGCATTCTATATCTGTAAAATGTCTTTTGTTCGCCAGCCTCCACTTTGCTATTTGCATTGTATTACAACCCTCTTTCCTTTTTCTGCTGAGAAAATTTTCTTCCTACTAACGATTTTCCGCTTTATGCAGGTTTTTCTCTTTGACGGGACTGAATAGTGCTTTCCGTTTCCGCGTTAGACAGTTTCCGTTTAGCTAATGTTAACTACCATTGACTTTTGAAGGGACCGTAAAAAAATTCCGTGTTGAGCAAGTTTCCGCTTTATGTAGGTTCCGCCTAAGACAGTTTTCACTGTACATTTTCTCAATGAGAGAGAGGGAGGGAGAGAGAGAGATAGAGATGGCAATTGATAATATTTAAGAAACCATCTTCTTAGGGTGCAGTTTGTAAATAGCTTTAAGAGCAGATTTGATTTTTTATTTGATTTGTTTTTAAATTTAATAATAGATTGCACATCTGATAATGACAACCAGCAAAATTTATGCTTTATTGTTACAACTAATATTTAGGGGTCGTCATTGGTATATGTTTGTGTGTTTTATAGCGCCCTGACCTATACTTTTTTCAGGGATCTGTTTATCTGTCGTCTAGGGAGGCAAACCTCGGAATACGGGTCCGTAGAAAAATAGTCAGCTCTCAATACTATATAGATTCAAACCGCGTTTTCTGTGGGGTAGACAACCTCGTAATTTTTAAGCCACTGTACATAATTTTGATATTGGTATCAAAATCGAAAGATAATTTCAGTGAAACTGTGCTTGAAAATGCATGAAAGTGAGCTTGGCGCAGTATAGCCCAGATGCCACTGTACCATAAAAATCCAAACAAACAAACAAGATATATGAGAAAAAATAATATACTTATTTACGTGATTAAAAAACGTTATGTCTTATAACAAACAGTTATTTCGACACTGGCGTAAGGTTTAAAAACACGACGTTTCGGGAGCCAACTGCTCCCTTTGTCAAGTGAAGGCAGAAATTCTGCCTTCACTTAACAAAGGGAGCAGTTGGCTCCCGAAACGTCGTGTTTTTAAACCTTACGCCAGTGTCAAAATAACTGTTTGTTATGGAATCTCCTGGTGAAACTCTGTATTGTTTCGTTATGTTTTATAATTAGCAGTAACGAATTAAAATAGGTATAAATAAACAAAATTTCAATCAAAGAATTATGCCATCTACATATGAGTATGCGTCAGCCGTGTATGATTCAAGCACATGGTGCTTGTACTGAGGTGTAGAAAGGAAGAGAAGTTGAAAAAAAATTCCATAATGTTTTTATATCCAATTATATAACATGGAAATAAATTTAAATATGAGATGAAAATAGATCAAAAATGGATAAAAACGTGTTTAAGAATAAGTAGAAACGACCCAAAAACATCCACTCATTAAAGTTAAAAGAAAGTAAATTTAGAGCTACAGTTGTTTCTTTGAAATGGGAAAGGTTATTAAAGATGCCTGAAGCAGTGGAGAAATTTTTCCTTATTTTACTGAAACTTGCCTTTTCCTTTAATAAAAAAAATACGGCATTTCTACAGATTAATATCATTCCAAAACTTATGGAAAGTATAGTAAGTACACTGGAAATCATACATATAACAACCCTCAACTGATCACGCAAATTGGGTTGTTAAAACCGATACAAGCTACCCTTTTTAAATCATGGTATGATGATCCTTGACTTAACTCGCCTTAAGTTCTAGCGGGAGCTATAGAATTCTAAAGGAGGGCTATAGCCCCAAATCTTAAAAAAATATTGTGTAACTAAAACAAAAGCATTTTTCGTATAAATCAATTTTATTAACTTCACTATTTGAGCTACACATCAAAGTTATAAAATATTTATGGCATTCATTCTTTTAACGCACACAGGAAAAAAAAAGTTTGTATTTGCTTGTATGCTTCGAAATAAACTTCTTGAAAAAATAAATCTATTAGTATTCACCTCAGCGTTATTATTATTAGATTTTTTGGATAAAAACTAAAAATCGCACGCCAGTGAACATCTTAAAAGTTGCGTTTACTGTGTTTTAGAGCAGGAAAAAATGTAATTACCTTTGAAAGAACGGAGGGAACAACCAAACTGTCAAAAGCAGAATATTAAGTTAACGAATTAATTTTTTGTTTAATTTTATTGTATTATTTGATTGGTAGACTTTTTTTTAATTATAACCAGATACGAATCGGCTTGTTCGCATAAAACAGCTTTGTCTTAATATATTTTTTGCTTAATGCGGTCAACTTCTGTCAATTGATTCACGCAAACTTGTTTTTTGAGGAAGTAAAAGTTAACAAGACGCGAGGTCGTGTTAAGACAGAGTGGAATCGATTAAATAACAATCGATTTTGAACAAGATAAGCAATGATAAGCGATTGACTTACGTGTATGTGTGACGCCATTATACGTATATAATTTTTACTTAAATTAACTTATTAAAATGTTAAATGTATACATTAAACTCCTCTCTTAATTCAGACCAAGGATTGTAACAGTGTCGGTAACCCTTTAGGAATGTTGTGCCGAGATGAAATTTCAGCATCATTGCGAGTGCCAGCCTATGTCCATCAAATTTTTAATATTTATTTTACTATTCAATTACAATGGACTCGCGTCTTAACAAACCTCCAACTTACGAACTGTACGTTTTTACATACTATTGCTTTGGCCCAGAATATATTTTATAGAACAAATGTTATTTCTCATTTGTGAACCTTCGATTTCACGTTTTTTTTACTTTTTATTTATTTTTTTATTTTTTTATGGGGGGGGATGGGGTCCGCACGTGTTCGTAAAACCGAGAGTCTATTGAATTAATACAAATTATATACGTAGATATTTTGTTATGCTTCTGACATATTGAAAGACTTAATTTCCCTTTAACTGTCTTTGTAACCTAAATGTATGATTTACAACAATTTAATAATACGAAGTTCAAACAGCGAGATACTTTTAGTGTATGAATAAGTATTCTTTATACTCCAAAGGTTTTTAAAAAAACGAATATCAATTTTTTGCTTCTTTTAGAATAAGAATTTTTTGAGAGTATTAATTATCCATAATATATATTAACTTTCTACAAACACTACCATATTGTCTCGTCATGTGGTGACGTGAGCAGCAGGCTTGAGAGTTAATGAAGAGATTGAGAGTGGGAGAGGAAAGGACGTTTTAAGTTGGAAATACTGAATGGAACTAGCGGTCGTTGAAGTAATGGCAACATCGATTTTTATTCTATTTTATATGTTTTTGCCACCAATATCTAGCAAAGTTCTCCCTTAAGATATGCGAAAACGGGAGTGTTTTTATTAGGTTGTTTGTTTTAAACAAATAAAATAGTTCTTTTAAATGTTAACAATCGTAATCGGAATTTTATTTTTACTTTTAAATCATTCTGCGTGTCATGCATGGCCCCCGCGGCGTAAGTTGCCGACCCTTGGAGTATGATGTACAAATTGAAGAATTTTACGATTCGCCGCCTTCCGTTTTAAATTCCTACACTAAAAATCATCATCTGCTCAAGGGATATGCTAATCAATAGTATATAAGTATGCAACATAGGTAAAAATAACGTTAAACTGAATTTGGAAATTTAAATAGGTTTGTGTAGATCGTTTCTAAGAATATATTTCGTTGAAATTTTTTATATTAATCATGGACAATTTTAAGAATAACGAGTGTTATTGTTAAATTTCTGGATTTATTAGGAAAGATACGTTTGCTGTGCTAGCACTTTAATTTAACATAATTTTTTATATCTATTCAAATGTAAATATTTGCGAGTGAGGCTAAATAATAGGTTAACGTGAGAAATAAAGCATTTTTATAATAAAATTCATTTGTTAAGCGCATGACAATAGGTATAGTATTATTCTATTTTGTTTGGAAGAAGCAGGTAATTATACGGATTACATAATGAACATGCAAATCATGCCCATATCCAAGGGATAATTTTAGGGACTGGCCCACTCAACTAAAATTAAATTTGTAGTAGAACTTCAAAAATATATATTTACTTTTCAAACTCGAAAAAAAGGGGGAAAAACACTCTCCGACATTGAATAATTATCAAAATTCTGACCACAAGACCTCGTTTTGTAGCTCACTAATTTTAGAATACATTAAAGAAAAAAAATGTAGAGAAACTATTTTTTTTAAAAAGGGGATATTATAAAAAATTAAATTTTGATGGCAAAACTACAAGTAAAAAATTACAATTATGTCTGAAGGCAAAATTAGTATTTCCTCATTTATTTTTTTTGTACGATATATTTATATTTCTTCTTTACGATAAAGAATGACACATATTTATTCAACGTTATCTTGTAAAAAATTTGAAATTAAATCCTGGCTACAAACTTGAAAGGGATAGAAATACATGTCATAACTTCAATAACCTGGTACAATCTAAAATAGGAACTAAAATGGAAAGAAATAATGTAAGTTCAAAGGTCTTAGATTTTGGAATGGATTACCAGAAAAATGTAAAAGCTTACTAAGGCAATATTTAATTCAGGTTATTGGAGATTAAATGACTGGATAATAAACAAGTGGAGGAGATTATGTAAATGGTGGAAGAACCTCTGTTGAATCGCTTTATTATTTTGACGCAAGTAAAATTACTTTTTCTGTAATTAGTTATTTAATTATTTAAGAACAAAAGTCGGGGGAAATAAGGTGGGCTGACTGGGATGGGAGTCGAAAATGAGAGGTAAAGGAAGAAGGGATGGAAGATAACCTAGTGGTCTTATCTGGATTCCAGTTCAGGTATCTAGTTGTATTTAGGGTCTCAGGTGTGTTATACCAATGCTGATATTTTCTTGGGATTCTTCTTTATATAGTTGAATATGTAATGTACTGATGATAAACACTTTGTCTTGTGCTATACTTTTTGTCATGTAGTACAATGTTATTGTGACTGTACAAGTGAAGAATAAATAAAAGGCGTATTATTATTTTAAAAAAAATGTCAGCTTCAAAAAGTGATACTTTCAGTTATTCGCTACTCAAAGTAATAATGCACAAGATAAGCCTAAAAAAATTATATATGTATGCGTGCATGCGTTCGAAAAGTACGTACTGCATCTATACAGAGAATTAATATAAATTTAAACTTTATAAAGGCACTAAAATATTTCTACTCCATAATTATCAGTTACTCATTCTTCCGTTTCACGGTGAGAAAGTTCGAGACCTTCTTTATCTAGTCCTAGCTGCATTTTTTTTTGCGTATAATAATATGCTGTGCGCGTCCATATACATACTGTATTCTCTAGATATTAATATCTCTGTAATTATAAGCATTAAGCCAGTTGATAAATAACTAAACAGGGTGCAAAGATTGAAAACTCTATCTTGACCTTAAGTGAAAGCTATTATGCCCTTTCTTTGTTAAGATACAATCGAAAATTCTCCAGGCCTGTTTCCTAATGCTATTAGAATGCTATATTTCTTTTTGTCAACGTGTTGTGCCATCGAAGATGCGTATCGCTTATGTTAATCATTTGTGGCTATTGTCGATTACTGCCGGAACAGTTTAGTGTGATCGACCTGACTCAAAATGTCAAACTTTTCTTAGCTGTCATGCAATACAATAACAGGCTAGTTTATTAATTATTGCTTGGTAGTCAAGGGGTAATGTGTGGTATTTATTCACTGCATTGTGTCATCCATAGAACGACGGAAGGAAACTATTTCAGCACCGATTATATATTCAACGAAGTTCATTGGCATTTGCGATTCTTTTTAAATTATTTAAAATATATTATTCAATGTTATTTTTGAAGTGATGTGAGTTTGGAATTATAATTTTTAAGTTTGATCTCTAAAGTTGTAAAATATTTTAAATTAAGCTATGCCGTTATTTAATGGTCTTATTGTACATATATTTTTAAGCAACCACAATTTACGACGTTGACCGATAGCCAAAGGAAAATGCCATGAACAAATATTTTTGCTATTGAAATAGAAATTAAATTATATTTCCGCAACAAAATATGAACATTTTAATGTAACTAACTTTTTAAACGTACATAATTCCTTAAAAAACGCTTTAAGTAAGTTTATACTGTAATATTAAAAAAATGTAATAGAAAACACGTTCCCTCTTAGGTAAAAAAACGAATTTATTCAAAATAATGTTAATATAATTAGGCTTTAGAGTTTAAACTAACTCATTTGATATCATTTAATTTTTGCCATTTTAAATAAAAAATTTTGAAAAAATTATAATTACATTTATGAGTGAAAGGTAAGTGTTCACATTGTACAGAAACTATGGTTGGCATTTTGTTTTAGATATGTATAAAATATAGTTCAACACTTTTGTAATTTAGATGATTGTAAGTCAGCACAGTGGCAATTTTAATTTACATTCCTCGCACATTCTCACCCTTGGATTAAATGATTATAAATGCAATTTTTATTATCTCGTTTTCGCACTATATGGCTTTATGAAAGGTATCATGATCATTCGCAGAGATAACACACTTGATAAATATTGGTCGATTCACAAAGTCACCAGGGCGCGTTTTTGTGATTAACAAAATATATGATACAAAAAACTATAAACTGTATAGCTTGTAGTTTTGTATGGACTTTAGGTAGTTTCGTTGACCCATTATTATTTTACTAACTAAAATTAATTTGAGCCCAGTCCATTTGAAATATACTTTCCAATACTGTAAATAGCAAACGATTGTTTTATATTGGGTGGTACATTTCATGGCATGAATTACATTGTAAGTAGTAACCTATTTGTGCTTTAAATCATAGTTGTGACTTGGCAAGTTCTTACCAGTGAATACGGTAATAAATGCTATATTTAACAGTTTGTTTAGTCTACTTACTCATGGATATATTTTCTTATATTAGCGATCACTTGTCCTCACCCTGCCTTACCTCTTTACGCACGAGTAAGACTGTCCAGAGAAGATAGAGTACCAACGACTATTGCAACATACGCTTGTGACCTAGGATACGAATTGTTCGGGTGAGTGAAGTTTAAAGATTTTATTTTTGGCCATATTATTTAATGCATGATGGGGAAAAATTTATCATAGCGATAAATATTTCTTGTATAACTAGAGATTTTTTTTCTCTTTAACCATTTCAAGTTTTAATTATGCATTCAATGTCTATAGAGAACGAAGTTGAAGAGATACTTTTTTTACAAGAGGTGCATTTTAGAAAACATTTAAATTTAAATATACATATCTTTTTATACATAAAGTTACGCAAAAATTTATATGAAAAGATGCGAATATCTTTATATACTTTGTGTAAACTGTTTCAAATTTTATTAAATTCAAGCAAAGATGTAAGTTGAAACCCATATAGCTTTTAGTTTTATTACGTAGGGTATATTTATACATTTTACAGTTTTTTTTAATTTTAATCTTTGAAATTTCTTCAAGCAAATATTTAATTTTGAATTTAGGAAAACACAAAAAAGTTCGATTTATTAGTTATGCACGGACGTTTCATATTATAAATTGACGTGTTAAGTCAACTTAAGGTACGGGTAGGTTTTGCACTTTTTTATTTTTTAAGGTAAAGACTTGAATTTTTTTTACTGAACTAGCATATCCACATTAGATATAAGAAGGTGAAAAATTGAAAAAAAATGTTCATATAAAAAAAATATTAATATATGACTAAAAATATGCTTCCATATTTTTCTTTATTTTTTTTAACGATTTTCAATTTATTCTTCTCAGGAAATATTTTTATAAAGAAAATTATGCATTGCAAATTTTTACCAAGAGAATTTTTAGAATTATGCTTAGATTTTCAATTAAAATTTTTTAAACTTTCAATATTAAATTACTAAACACACAAAAACTTTAAAAATTCATATTTTAAAAACTGCACAAATATACAAAATTTCCTTGATAAATTTCAAGATAATATCATTTTCATTATATTTACCAAATTTTATACTCGTAGCTATAACAGTTATGAAGTTATTAAAACAAAATCATTTGAAAATGTTCAAAAAAGCTGAACCGAGAAAACGAACTTTAAAGCTGAAGAAAAAAAAAAGATATAATTCTTTATTTACACTGCTTCTAAGTTCACTAATTGTTGTCTAAAAACCACCTGTTTTATATATTTTACCTTCCTTGGATTTTTGTCTTTTTTTTTTGGGAGGGGGGAGTTCTTAATTTAGCCAAGTAAACGATTGTACGATATTTAGCATATATGGTGTTTGATCTAGACTGACATGGGGAACCCACAGTGAGTGCCCCACCGATTTTGATAAAATTCTTTTTTATGAAAGTATAGCCGAAATAAGGAAATACGTGTCTCGGCATTCGTGCCAATGCGGCTAATTTCCAGAGACATGGATTTTTAAAGATTTAAAGATTTTGCATCCAACATATGAGCTTAAAATACGACATCCTTTGCAAGCCAATCGGTAGCTTAGTTGGTAAGTTACCGGCCTAGCGCTTCGTGTTTTTGCGTTCGATGCCCGCGGAAATCGGTCATTTTTTTTTTAATATGTATCCTTTTTACATATTTATTTATGTATTTTTATTAATAAAAATACTTTGCTTACAATCGGATTTTTTTCATAAACTTACTTTAATAAAATTCATATTTACATATTTAATTCTGTGATACTATTTTTCGCAGTTATAATTTTTACACGAATTTTAATATTTTATTGAAGAGTTGTAAAGGTACAAAAAGTTTAGGAGTTAGCTGTAAGTTTTTATGTGAATATAACTTTTATAAAATTTGCGTACTCATTGTCAACCTGTGAAGGGATAGAATTACACCAATAACGCAGTTTTGTTTTATTTAAGGATGGAAAGATTTTTTCTGAAAACTTTTAACAATTCCATTAAATAAAAAAGAAAACTGCGTTAATTCGTCTTATTTTGTCATTATTAGCCTTTGCAGTCATCCACTATTAGCATCTATTATGCATAATATTTTTTTAAAATATATTTATCTATTGAAAAATGTATTTTTAGTATGTAATATTTTATTTTATAACATATAAACATCATTTTGTTTTATAACATATAAACATAATTTTATTTTATAACATATAAACATTTTATGTGCATCTCATTTATATAGAAACATTTTATTTTATAAAATGCAATCAATTTTATTTTAAAACTAGAGTGAATAGAAAATGAATATTATATATAATATTTTTAAGGACTAAATTGTATTTTCTGTTATCAGAGACGATATCGTTGGCTAAGATGTCTGCCAATGACTACCAGTTTTTTTAATCTCTAACTCTAAATGCCTTTTTAAAATTTAAAAGGCGTTTCTAGTATATTAGTTAAATGCTTATAGATCGGGCAAAACAAGCGAAATGTTCCTTTAGAAAGCTTTGTAAATAATAAAATGATGATTTTACAATAGTATTAGTAACGTAGCTCTTACGAATATGTATGATGGGCTCTGTTTCCATTGCTAAAATCAGGGACTGATTTGAAATGAAATCGGTGTAAAAAAAGTGTGGAATTTTTAAAACTACACGAAAATTATGAACCTTTTTATCTTGCATTAAATGCTTAATTTTATTCAAGAACATATTTGAACAAAGAGCAGGGATTTTTATGTCAGTTCTTATATTTTTCACTAAAGTATACTAATGTTTCTTAGCAATACTGTATGAAGAAATTAGCTGCCTAAAAAAACAAAAAGAAGAGATGTGCGTATACACACAGATGAGCACAAAGAAAACGAAGAACGAACGGAGAAGATGAAAAATAGTTGCCGATAATTAGGCCTAAACCGAAAAAAGGAGAAATATTTACTTCCTGATATTTGCTCTTTCGGTTAGATATGCATGGTTACTCTTGCCATCATCGTAAAGTGACCCGAGTCTTTCCTTTTATAAAAGAAACCAAAACAATTCGAAACTTTATTTTAAAGACTAAACACTATTTTGAATGGCTATGTAGTTAATGTGAGTTAGTTGAGTCTAATTTAAGAAATGGATATTTCAATGGCTGCCTTTGGGGTATTTTCTTTTCTCATCCTGTCCAGTTGAGCTCCACCCTCCCAGAGAAGAGTTACAGCGATAAAAGGCGGTTGCATTCACGTTCAGCGCAGTCTTGCGAGACGTACTTTAATCCTTCAAAATGAACCTTTTTTTTTATACAAAAATGTGTAAACATTGACAGAATAGGTGTAGTTCCGCTGCAGTTTTTGGTATTTTTACTACACTAAATGAATACGAGTTTGGCATCGCTAAAGTAAGCTTATGGGTTTAAACAGAGCGTGTGTGAAGTTTTAATTAGAAAGATGGACTACAATAAGATTTTCTAAGCTTATTAGCTTGCGTGAACTCAACTAAGTTGAATTGATGTGTCTTGGTCTTTATTTTGGGAAGGAAAATGATACGAAATATTAATCAGAGGTATTAGTCACCCTTCAAGTAGTACTCAACACTGAAAGGAAGATAAGGGTAAATAATACTGAAAAATAGTACCATAACTATGGGAAAGTGCTGTGGTAATCTTTCATATTAAAAAGAAAGTAAATGTTAATCGGAAGATCTGATTCATATCCCCTTGATTCATTATTCGGTCTTTATTATTTCTTTCGAATGAAAGATTCAGAGATATATTAGTGACCTGAATATTCTAGCTTTGATTAATTTTACTAATTATTGTGTTTGCTAGATACTTAAGAATAAAACATGTTTTATTATTATGTAGTGTACTTTGCAGTTCATGCTTCCGGTGAAATTTTCTTTCCTTTATTCTGTTACGTAATATTAGGGTACCTTCGCTTTGCAAAGGTACTATAATGATCACTAACCTGAAAACAGTGTATATCGATTTTTACCTTTTCTTTAATTCATTATAAACAAAGTGCTGTTCTATATTTGATATGAAAAAATATTTTCAGTTTTCTATATTATAGAGGATCAAACAAAAGTCTGCAAAAATTCATTAAAAAAAAAAAGAAAAAATCATCTCTTAGTGCAATAGTTTTTTATTTTTTCTGAATTTTTAAAGTTCATGCGAACTTTTTGTTCGTTCTGTGTTACCACACACGAGTGATAAAATTATTTCAGTCAAAAATTAGTACTAAATATATTTCAATAATAATAATATTCATACTGACATTTCAGCACTGGTATAAGTAGGGAGTCAAGGAGAGCCCTGCCTAGAAATAATGTGACACCCTAGGAACGAGAAAATTACATGTGCGGAGTATTGGGGTAGGTGGTTTAGCCGTCCCTAAAAATGTAGCCCCTAGGCCTCTGGTCTAGTTACGCCAATGCAGTTCATTTGTTGATTATTTTAATCTGAAAGTCAAAAACATTGTGAATGTTCTATAAAAAATTCATGTAATTTTAATATTAAAATATAGCTTAAAATATAAAAAATACATATCAAAGCCTTATTTAATCTACACTACGCTCATACATTTACATACTTATTCAATATAAGAAACAAAGCCCGTAAAAATAGTCAATATTATAGCTACAAAGAAAAAAATTCGTAAATATCACTTCTGCGTTTTGACTGTTTTAGACATAATGCTAATAATGAAATATAAAATTTTGGTTTTTAATAAATTTTGCAAAAATATAATTATTTATTTAATATCATTAATATGACACATAACAGAGAATATTTACAATATGAAGTAAAATTAAAGACAAAATATACAGATTAATTATTTCGTTGATAAATAAAGATCATGCATAAAATTATGCGAAATTCTACATTTTAAATCTTAGAGAAAACAAAGCAATCAAAGGTGATATAATAAATATAGAGCAACAATAGTTTGCTTTTATAAAAATATATATGTATTCACTAAGTCCGTGTACAAGCAAAGAGTTTTAGCTGTTAGCGTCTTCTCCCCATTTAGACAATATTAGTTACCGTAAAATAAAATTCCATATTCGAAAAAATTTTGTTTCCATTAAAACTTATCCCCCTTTTCATCAAAAATACACTTTGTTTTTAAATCCTGTGTACAAGCCTGGTATTCTCTGTGATGGAACTTTCTAAGGAAGAAAATATTATTCAATTATATATTAAGAGACGTGAAATCAAATCATGCACGGGCATATACATTCAGATATAGAAACACCTTTTACAAGTTCCTTGAATAAAAAGCTGGATAGAATTCATAACAATAAACACTATTACTTCCTAATTCTGTAACTAAAATGTAAATTTGTGAATTATTGGATATATATTTTAGAATTTATTCATTACCGATCATTAACTATTTCCTCTATTGAAAAGAAGGGGGTTATCTGTTTATTCTGTTCCAAATCATTGCTAGTAGTGGATTTAAGTAAGTAAAAGAGAAATATATCCCAAATCGCTGAATGCAGTTTATTGATTATCATGAAGGGATTATATAAAATATTCGATAATAAATGTTTATTCTTAAAAAGTTACGAAAGGTCACCCTCCCTTCCCCTCTTTCTCTCTCTCTCACACACACACACACACACACACACACACACACACACACATATATATATATACCGTATAACAAAAAAAATCGACGCACCAAAAAGTAGTTGTCCGATTGCGATAAAAATTGGTGGATGTGAAGAACATACATAGAAAAAGAAACGATTAAAATTTCAGAACAATTGAATGATTTATTGCAGAGTTTGACCGTTACAAAGGGAGGAAGTCAATAAGGCGTTGGTCCACCTCTGGCCTGGATGCAAGCTGTCACCCGGCGTGGCATAGACTGATAAAGATCCCGGATGGTGTCCTGCGGAATTTCTTGCCAAATTGTCTCCAACTGTCGGGCTAAATCGTCAACATTCCGGGATGGTTGCAATCGCCTTCCCATAGCGTCCCAAATGTGCTCTATGGGAGAGAGATCAGGAGACCTAGCTTGCCAAGGAAGTGTTGGGCAAGCTTGAAGACAATTCATAGCAACACGTGCCGTGTGCGGCCGGGCATTGTCTTGTTGAAACGTAAGTCCAGGGTGTCGCAAAAGGAACGGTAACACAACCGGTCGTAGAATGTCGTCTACGTACCGCTGTGCTGTAAGTGTGCCAGAAATGACCACCAAAGGGGTCCGGCTATCAAAGGAGATGGCACCCCAGACCATAACGCCCTGTTGTGGGCATGTGTGGCGTGCGATAGTAAGGGCAGGATCCCCACGCTGCCCTGGACGTCTCCAGACACGTCTGCGGTTGTCGTCAGGACACAGTTGGAAACGGGACTCGTCACTAAAGACTATACGTCCCCAGTCAGCGCAGTTCCAAGTTGATCGAGCCCGGCACCACTGTAATCGGACTTGACGGTGTAAAGGCGTGAGAGGTAAGCGGCGTAACGGTCGGCGCGAGCGTAAATTCCGCTCTCTCAGTCGTCTGCAGAGGGTCATGTTGGACACATGTGTGCGGGCCACACGTTGGATAGTTGATAACGACGAATCCGGTGCTGTGACATCTGCTCTGACAATCGCTCTGTCTTCCCGTTCTGTTGTGGCCCTAGGTCGACCGCTGCCGTCCCGACGCTGACATCTGCCGTTGTTGACCCACTCTTGCCAGCACCGTCCAATCGCCGCATCGCTTCGACCCACATGTCCAGCGATTCTTCGATTCGTCCAACCAGCCTCTTTCAATCCGATAGCACGACCTCTTTCAAACTCTGACATATGCTCGTAATGAGCACGAATCTTTCGGCGAGGCATTGTTACAGTCGACGTAAGATATCCGCAGTCAAAATGCAACAGAAATTTTGACCACATATTGAGAATCGCTCCTTATATACACCTGCTGAATGCGCAGTTCCGATGCGCTGGAGTTCCCGCTATTCATTCATTGGACACCAAATTTTAATCATTTGCATGTTCGGTCAAAATGTCTTTGCATACGAAATTTCATTACAATCGGACAACTCTTTCTTGGTGCATCGATTTTTTTGTTATAGAGTATATATATATATACGTAGCAAATTTGGAAAAAATAACTTTTCATTCAATAACTGATTTTAATATTATTATTATTATATGCAAGTTATGGCAAAGCAGGTAGTCTTGATCTTTTCGTGGGTCAATCATGTGTGTGGAGCCCTATGTTTTAACACTATACACGTCTCAAAGTCCCTCTTTACCTCCATGACCCAGAGGAGGGGATGATTTTCAAAACTTTACCTATGCTACCATATATGCAATAATAATTGTTAGTTGAGTACAGAAAGACTGTAGTTCTTTTATAGCTAGAAGATAAATTTAAAAATGTAGAGTTTCGATATGCATGCTAAAATACAAAATAATTGGACGCCTGCAATTTTAAAATTCATATAGTATTTTTTTTAAAATCTAAATATCAATTAATCTTGATTTGGTCATTCGGCGTTCTGCAAGTATTTTATTTAAAAACCGAAGTTAATTGATCATCGAGTTCAGAATTGAAAAATCATGAACCAAAATTTATCTTAAATTGTTTCGAACTTTTCTGAATAATATAGCTAAAAATTTATAAACGTCAACAGAAACAACAAAATTCTGCATAAGAAAATTCTCAAAAGTTTGATTACGAGATACTAGAATATATCAGGATTTGTTATTGTTCCCATTGTGCGTGGATTCATCCCCACAGAAAATACCGATGTGGAGTCTGGTGTTTAACAACAAAAAAAATCTAAGGAAATAACAAAAAAATTGGAGGATAAAAGCTAATGTCCACACGCAAAAATTTGTGTATTTTACAAGTTAAAAAATCCTTAATCTTGTCTTTCATGATCTTTGATTGATTTCTTCGCCAGCATGTTAGGGAAAAAAATTTGTGTTCTCCATTCACAAATTACGAGGGGAAATAGTTCTGGAACATCGTCATTGTTCATGAACAGAACTAAGCTACCCATGAATCATATGCTTCGAAAAAATAACTGCGTGCTACTGAAGACAAAAAGATCGCTGACCTCAATCCACGACTGAAGAAATATCTTTTTCGGTCCTACTATATTGAATAGTATGACAGGGTTAGGAAAAAATGGACACTCAAATCATCTTGATGGTCAGATAATCGCTGATGACGGTCAGTTTGATAAGTCGATTTGTTATTGTTTCACGGAAGACCTTGTAACGTTCTCAAGATTACCATAGTTGCTTTAAGATTTATTGTAGTTGATAGGATGCGACATGAGGTTGCTCAAAATAGAAGGATTTTCAATGCAATAATGATATATCGTATGCGGACAGTTAAAGTTGCGGAGATTGTCTAACCGTTACCATTCACAAGTGTTTTACAAAATTTTAACCATCTTTTTACTTCAAAGTGCATAATTTCTCAGGAATAAGAGAAAAATCCGCATTTGTTCAAAATGAATTTATATTTAAACTTCGCTATATTTTTTATTTATAAAAACAGAAAAACACTTTATAACGATATTTGTGATTTAATTTATCATGTTTCGTACCATTTGTTGCAAAACCTCATTAACTAATGCATGTTAATCAGTCATATCTTCATTTTTTGTTGTCAAGTGTCTATAAAGAGAAAGAAAAACAGTATTTCACCCAGTCGTACTCAATTTTCGGCATGAGTTTAAAAATTAGGTTTAAAATGCAGAAATATTATCTTTCCATAATGCAACTAAGATAAATAATAATAAAGAAGGATATAATTCTGTGAAATGATAAAGTAAATTTCCCACAATTTCCTAAAGTATGCAACTTTTTTCAAAGTTTCGCGTGTTATATAAAGACAGCAGGAATTTTTTAAATAATGTTAACTTCACGTTGTTATTTTTTACTAGCAAATAACAAGTTTGTAATGTCAGTCTCGTTAATAAGACTGCCATTTCAGTTCTTCGGAGCGAAAAATGACATATCGCGGATGGAATTTTTTGCTTCCAGCCAGTACCAATATTTTCGTACGCCTCAATAAACAAAATTCTATGTGCACATGCATGTAAATTTACTGCAGTTTCATAGTTTAATAAAGACGATTATCAAGTTAGAGGGTCCCTTTTAGCATAGTCATAATTTATTATCATCTTATCAAACTTTAATTTCCTATCAACGGTAAATGGACTTAAAAACACATCACTTGAAGTTTGAAGCAATAATTTTTAAGTTCAAAAACACTAAAAAATTAAGTATTCACAAGAATCGAAAGATGTAAACTTAAAAGTACATCAAAATTACAGGTAATAAGGGAATTTTTCAGAAAAACTTTAGTAATGTCGTTTAATTCTTATGACTATTTTAATTTGGTATAATTTGTGCCTTCGTTCATAAATACACGCTTGTTCATCTTTATATTGAGGTATAAGCTGTTTTAAAATGTTCTGATGCCAAAAAGGTGTTTAAGTTTTTTGTTTCAGTGATACAAAATGACCTATATGTAAATTAATTCAGTTTTATATAATAAAATTCAATGATCTACTTCAGCGATTTTTTAACCTTTTCTCACGACACACCAAAACTAATTACAAAAATTCTGCGACACATCAAAAAATATGTTTTTCGCCAATCTGATAAAACAAATATAGATAAATAACAATAAATAAATAAAAATAGTTGTGTTGGCTGTTGCCATTTTTTTAACTGAAAATCTCAGGGAAACGAAGTTAGTGCCAGTGACTAAATGGTCAGGTATCGCATGTTTCGAAAATTCTCGCGACACATTTGTGCACCTCTCGCAACATCTCTCCCAACATATCGGTTGAAAATCGCTGAGCGACTGTGGTAATTATATTCCAAAATTTGTTGATTAACGTGTGTGTGTGTGTGCACGATGACTCCAGGAACTCTAAATTATGTAAAAGTGGAGGAAAAAAACCATAAACCAGTACATTTCATGAATCTAAAAGATTTGTTCCAGTTTTCACTAGCGGGAAAACCAGGTCTTGAAAAAATGTTGCTGCAGATTATTATGTAAATAAGATCGAGACTGCTCTTTCTTTTTCTCCATGTACCAATTTAATATAATAAAAACTTATCCCGTTACACTGCTTGTAAAAGCTATTGCTTAAATTTAATAGCAACAAAAATATTTTTCTTAACAACAATTAAAAATTTTGTTTGTTGATACTTTGTTAGTATTATTAGGGATTATAGAATATATATATTAGAGAATATATTAGATATATAAATGTTAGATATATATATATATAAAGAATATATATATTAGGAAATTATAGTACTAACTATAATTTCCTAAAATGATATTGTTAGTGCAATGAAAAATATGTTAATGTAATCATACGTTTATTTTAATTACAAAACATCAATAAATCCTAATCCATATTCATATAAATCATAAATGTTATTAAAACTACATCGAGTTGTATATAGAATATATATATTATATATACAACTTACTACTAATGTTATATAGAATATATATATTTTATATACAACTTACTACTAATGTTATATAGAATATATATATTCTATATATATATATTGAGCATATAGAATAAAAATGTGCAATCGGAATTGCATTTATTTATTTTGAAATAAAAAAGATTTAAGAGGTTTAGTACTACGATATATATGACAACGTAAAGCGGGTAAAAAGTTACTTTTTTTTTATTTTATTAGTACTTAAATAAGTGCTTTTCTTCGAAAATAAAGATCTAATAGCGTATGATTTATCTTTTCTAAATCGATTTCATAATATGAGTGAAAACGGTAAGTTTGAAAACGATATTATTTTTAGGTAAAAAAAAGACCTAATTATTAAAAATTCTATTTGATCATTAATTTTCTTCATTGCATGTAAATTTTGAATATTTAACCAGAAAGGGAATTCTTCTTTAGCTTTAAACAAACCTATTAACTCGGGTTCTACATTTATTCTTAAAATCGAAAGATGTCCAGTTTCGAAATTCGGAAAGACGGAAGTGAATTTGTGATCTTTGGAGCATTGTATTTTTATTCTTTGAGCGTTTCAGGAAACCAGTTAGTTGAATGAGGAAAAAACGACAAACAAATACCGGACACTAGATTTCAAATATTTAGATATCTAGTTAACACTAAAAGAATCTTAAACAATAGAGTTCTGTGGCATATAGCCAGATCAAAGCTGTTTTTAGAGGTTTCTCGTCGATGAACCCAGTGACTTGGTCAACTGCGTTGGCTGTGAACTGCGGTCATCTGTGACCGCCACAAAGACACACCGTAATAAGAAGTTACAGTTTGCAGACTTCGGTCATAACCCCGGTAGACGAACATCGTTGCACTTGCGTTTCAATATCAGAAGAAGACCTTAAAGAAGAGGGCGATGTCAAAGGCCTCCAAGAAACGACCACTGACCTCGTATGCTATCCTATGGGAAGTAGATATGTTGAACTAGATTTCTAAAAACAAAAACAGGTCTTGAAGAACCACTTAGCATTAAAAGCATCCTTCCGTTTAAAAATAAATGAAGTAACGAGATCTCTATCGTTTCAAAAAACAAATGACCCGATATAAATAGCGTTTTTTTTTCTCCTTTATCTCTTTGGTGTAATAGTTAGATTGCAGCATTTAACAACAATGTTTCGTGACTTTTCTTATATTATTAAAAAATAATGTCGGATAGATTTTTTCAATAATATTTCCTATATTGAATCCCGCGATAGATTTTAACGTTAACTTCTTGTTATACAGTGGTAATACAGAATGCAAATATGACAGAATATTTAAACATTTCTATCGTACTAAAAGAATTGTATCACAGGTTTTGTTTGTTTGTTTGGATTTTTATGGCGCAAGAGCATCTGGGCTATACTGCGCCAAACATGGTAAAATCAAAGACTGTTGTAAAAACCAGTTCTTTGCAAAAAGTTAGAGACAGTGTGTGGACAGCATGATAGTTTAAAATGTTGGAAAGTGGTAATGAATTAAAAGTAAGAATGCAATCAAGGTTAAAATAAGGGCATTGAGTTAAAATACGTAAAATACTGAAGATTCATTGCACATTTAACGAAATCACAGATTTCAAATTTTCACTAAATTGCTCCTTAACTTATGCACACATGCTGACAAATAGCAGACGAACAAAATTATTGCTAACGAAAGGCATAATTACCCAATAGAAAAGGCCAAAAAAAGTTTTAAAAAGTTGTGTTTGTATCCCAAACTACATTACACTATGAAGACAAGTGTATTCTTATAAGCAGGACAAAAATAAACAATAGTATGTATTAGTTGAAATCAATATAGTATCGGCTCAGATTTTGGCCATCACTAGTGCAGCTACTGTCCTGAGCATGTTATCGATGTCGTGTCGATTGGTCTACGCAGAAATATTACTCCATTCTTTTTCCAAAGCTTCTGTGGCAGCAAAATGAGCTTATAATGCACTGGTTTCGACTAATAAACACTATTGTTTCCTCTCAAACTAGGTGTCCAAATAATTTTTTTCTGCATGGTATATGATGGGAGTTGAGTCAGACCCAAAACTATCTTTTATCTACCTAATTTTTTTTTCATTACCCTTAGACTAATAATTATTTATTAATGAAATTTAATTGTAATAAACTTATCTACGTATACTGTGTCAACAAAGACGTAAGAAAATAAACATCATTATTTTGGAATTTCACAATCGTTTTAAAAACGATTTACTCTCCTTTTAATATGCAAGCTTTTGAGATGCTTTGTTTAAGTACCAAATGATGATTTTTCGTAGTAGTTGAATGGAAATATGCTTTGATATATATTTTTTTTTAATTTTTCCTATTTAGTCCCGAAAAAAGGATTTGCCTCGAAGATGGTACATGGGATGAAGAACTTCCATTTTGCGGTAAAAATACTTACTATTTATGTAAACAATCTGTCCCGTGATATAAACGAATTCTAGGTAAAAAAATAACATTAAGACAATTATTCTATAAAGAATCGTAACATTATTGTATAATGTCATTTGGCTTTAAAATTTTAAAAATAATAAAAGAGCAACTACTTTTTAAATTGTACAGTACTGAAAAAGATAAAACTTATCGATGGTAGAAAACGTATATCTGAAGTTATTTTGATATGATAAATATATATCTATTAATATAAATATATAAACTATCGGTATAAATATATAAAACTGCTCGACATAAATATATAAAGCTGTCAACATAAATATACAAAGCTATTTTGTTGAAGGGAATATTCTTTTGTTTTACTTACGACTATACCAGCTTTCACCAATGTCAGTTATGAACAGTTTAAATAGGTGAATGTAAATTGTTTCCCACTTTATTTAGCTGGTTGCATTTTGCATCATTTGAAGTCTGAGTTGTGATTTCCCAAAGCACGATGCGTTTACGAACGTACAAGTTTACTGACATTCAAATTTAGTTCAGTGAGAGTAAAGCTGCGGATGTTAAACATTAAGCTGTTAAACCCACTGTTGGCCGAAAACAAATCGGGAAGTTTCCTTTGTTGTAGGGCAAAAACTGCCAAAATGATTAAACCAAATAGACTAATAGTAATAAAATCAAACTATGTCTTTTATGAATTAAATAATGTAAACCTTTCCTAAAGTTTTAATTTTATTTTTCTTCTCGAGGATTCCATCGGCTATTCCCTTCGTAATATAATTAAATAATGTTAAGGTACAGTGGGATGACTCTCAATTTTGACGATTTTAGAGCAACCTTAAGTGCCTTGACAGGAAAATTTTACAGTATAATGAATTGAGCTCTTTTCCCATCAAAAATTTTTTATGCTAAGATAAATTACGGTTTATCTTACTGCAGCCTATGAAAAAGTTGAAGTTCATTCTGAAAATGGCATAAATTTAACTTGGTCCACTTTATTTTAATGCCATCCAAATGGCATTGTGTTTTTTCTTAAAAATTTAATGACTCATGTTTCGCTATAAGAGTGTTGTTGTTTTACGGAATAAATAAAAAAAAAAAAGAAATATTTTTAAGTAGAAAATGTTTCCTGGGAAAAATAATCTTCTTATTTTGAATGCGCCCCAGATTGCCTGCGGTTATAATCGCCGCCTTCGTGCCAACTGAGTTGGGTTGGGTTTCGAGTAAGCGTGGTTGTGTATGAATGTATTGGTGTTCGGAAATCACGTTCAGCCATCCATCCCGTCCCAGAGAACCTATAGCCCAGCCTTTAAACGTGAAATATATAAATATACTTAATTTTAATATATTTTACTGATTTGGCTGTAATTTTATTCAGAGTTTTTTAGATGAGTGTCGAGCGATCGTGGAAGATATCTGTTCAACCTTTTATGAAAACTATAACTAAAGTATAATTTCATTATTAGTTAAAATCACAAATTTTTCACAATAATGGATAACAGCGTCGTTTTATATGATTATTTAATAATATATATGCCGGTTAACAAGCAAATTCCTTTATTGTGATTGCATTTCCAATGTCAAAATGAAATGTATGTTTTTTCATTTTTTACATACGTGCTTTGCGTATATATTTTTTACATATACATTTTTACATATACATTCAGTTTTCAAATTTTAAAAGTGGATGCATGAGAATTAAAGTTCTTACTGGGTATTTTTAATACGCTATGCAATTTGTATTCTTACAGGTGTTAATGTGGCGTACAGAAAACCATCTAATCAATCAAGTACAGTAAGAGGCGGCGATGCAAAACATGCGAATGATGGAGATTTAGGGATACGGAGTCAGAAATCTTCCTGTACGGAGACTAAAGTAGATGCGTCTCCTTGGTGGCAAGTAGACCTGCTTAACTATTATGAAGTGCGAGTTGTTCGAATTGTAACTCGTGGATGTTGTGGTAAGTAACAAGTTAAGAATTGACAATATTCCTATATGTTAGACATTTGTCCAAAACTACGCAAATATGGAAACAGATTTTTCCTCATATCATTACAGAAAATCAATTCGAAATTACAAACTCAGTGTGTTTTACACTATAAAAATTACATTACTTATGTCATTATGTAGGTCACAAACCACTACATGACCTGGAGATTCGTGTGGGTAATAGCTCCGTTGTCCAAGGAAATCGTCTTTGCGCTTGGTATCCCGGAACTCTTGGTACGTTTGACAATTATCAAACTTTTTTATTAAACTTTAAAGCCATTAAAAATAGCCTTTAAAATTATGTTTTAAGGTAAGTTGAATAGAACAGAAACAAGGGATTTAGGGAGCCTTACACGTAGTTATTCAAGTTATCAATACATTAGAAGTCGAAAACAGAATTTCTGTTTCATTACAATTTCGCATGTCATTATTTATAATGCATTTTGCAATAAACATTAAAATACATTCATTAATACTTAAAGGCATATACAGCAGAAATTATTAGTCAACACTTTTTATTTACAGCCGAATCTCGTTAACCTGAACAAGCTTAACACACATTACTTTTAACGTGAACTGTTTCCTGAATCTCGTCAACAATGAACAGTTTAGTAATACGATCCCATCTTCTTTACGGATAACACGAACTACCTTTTAAGGCGCATACACATAACAGTGAATGAAGGTTAGTGAACGCATTCGTTCGCTTCATATGTACGTAATCAGTGGCGGATTTCCAAATCGACACCCAAGACACATGTCTAGGGACGGCAACTGAGAACCCAAACATAAATAATTTATTGTTGTATGAAATTACTAGTTAAAATGTTAGTTTGAATAACCATGTAAAAATCACCTTCACATATTAGAAAAAGTTAAAAATACAATAAGCAGGATACTTATTTTTTTCAAAAGTATTCTTTACTTTCTAAGGGGTAAAGGGATGGCTATACAGCCTGTGCCTAGGAGTGTGAGACTATAAAGTAGAGTAATTTTCTTGCATTAAGGCTTATTAATTTATACCAGTATCGTTTTCTTCTCAACCTCTTTGAAAATAATATACGTACGATACTCGTGCCATTGTCCCACAACCATCTTCTGCCAAGAATACTGGCACTCAACCGAGCGCCGCTGCGAAGCAGACCCGGTGGCGGCCATTCCGTCAGGAGGTGACACAACGAATCCGGCTTAGTGCAGAACTTTGGCTGTGGTGACCGAAGTTCGGATTCTTCGTTAAACTGTAGGTCAAGCTTGCCAACGTGGTGAGCTTAAAGCCGCTTCCTCTATGTTTCTTTCACTGTACTACGTATATGTGTGATAACAGAGAGACCTCCCTTCTGTAGTGGATTGATGATGATGACGACACGTGCCATGATAATTAAATATTCATCTGATGACATACTTCTAGAAAAAAAAATGTAATTTATACAAACGCCATTACGCACAGCACAGCACAGCATAGCACCAACGAAACTGAACGAACGTTTACACAAACATTCAATTCGTTAAATGTGGACGGCAATCAGAATTTCACACTGTACAAATTCGGCTGAATTCGTTCGCTATATGTGTATGCATCTTAATACGAACTATTTTTTTTTTGTCATCGTGAGCGTCCGCGTAAACGAGGTTCAAATGTATTTCCTAATAATCTTAAAATGAGGAAAAAATTATATCACTCTAAAACATAATAGATTTCTTATGTATGGCTTATGCTAGGGCTCCGTTGATTCGTAAAAGTCGGAAAAAGGGAAAAGTGCAATGCCACGAATTGAATTTGATCTAGAGACCTATCCAAATTTTAACCCTAATGTGACTTCTGCGAACTGAACTACTGAGGCACAGATAGACTTAACTTATACGGTCGAATTCGAATATACAGAGCTATGGTTTTAACGAGAAGAAATTAAACATTTGTTTGGTTGCATTCAAAGCATACAGAATTGTTTTTTACAAGAAACCTTTTATAGCTCGTGTCTTCTTAACCCATTATCTACCAAATTATAGTAAAATTAAAAAGTTTACACAACATATTTTTTCGCTTCTTCTTTGAGGGCTTATTAGAAGATATATGCAATAAAAATTAAAAAATAATAATTTTACATTAATTAAAGCTAATTAAAGGAGTCAATACTTGAAATTATCATCGCAAAAAAAGTTGCAAATAAGATATAAACATTTCTTTTCATGGAAAAATAGAGTTAAATCAAATCTAAACAAGAGAAAAATATAGATCATTGAATTACTTTCAAATTTTGAGGTCATTCAGGAAATCAAATTTCTCAGAAAGGTTGATATGAAAATGGATACTTGGAAACTGAAAATGGCGCTGCAATTTCCTTTATAAAACAAGAACTACTATTTGGTATCTCTTCTGTCTTCTAACGGTACTAAAGTGAAGTATATAGCATTGATCCCAAAAAGTTTCTTCGGAATTGTATGAATAAAATCGGTTTTATTTGAGTTTGAATCTACTGGTACTTTAAAGTACCGTCGGTAGGTAAAGGTTTAATGCATTCGGTGGCCCTGAGCTCGACCATTGTTTAGAGTCCTTTTTAAACTAACTTTTAAATTTAATTAAAATTAAAACAAGAGAAATATATCTATATTTGGAAATTTAAAATTTAGGATATAAAAGAGCTCATAAAATTATTGAGCCGAGGGCCTCCATTGCGTTAAGATGATCCTGGCTTTAACAGCCCCGCCCATCTCTCTCTCTCTCTCAAAAAATGTTTTGTCTTGCATATTTTGAATACAACCAAAACAAAGGTTTTATTTCCTCTCGTATTAATCGAGCTCGTTATATTAGGGTTCGACTCATCAGCGTAGAGTTCTCAAAATTATTAGGGGGCCCAAGCACATTTTATGTACGTTTATACATTACAGTATATGTAAAATCGCAATTTATTTCAGATTATTGGGTGAGATCGGGCCCATACAACTCTACGCCTGTAGTTCGACTATACATACGTTGACACTTAAAAGGCGAGGGGTCAGGAGAATTTTCATTGAGAGAATGAAGTACAATGGCTTCCACGCATCGTGACTCATAAGAGTCAGGAATAAGAAAAAACGATGTGTCTCTTTTCCTCTTTTTAACTCCTATAAGTCAATAGAGCTTTACTTTGAGCGATAATACATGAACGCTGAACTTACTTCTTTCAATTAAAATTCCCGCGCGACCCTCCGCTTTAATGCATGAGTTATAAAATTACCAATGCATGTTTTTGATCATGCCATCAAAGATGCAAGAAAATTTTTTCAATCTAAATCATGGCATGGCTGAGAGACCAGATATGGTCTACAGATTCCTAATGAACTGTTGAACGTGATTCACAGCAACCATTAAAAGATTGAAGAAGTAAGACCCCCTTTTATATAGTTAGTAAAAAACCTATAGTCAATCTTCAAGCTAATAAAACAGATATAGTATATAGTTATACTATCCGTAGTATGAAACTGAAGATAAATGCCATGCATGCTTATAGTCAATATTTTGTTAAAAAAATTAAATCATTAGTTGTAGCCAATTTCTTATGGCATAACTAAAACAATTAACTAATTATTCCAAGTTATATTTGTGTTCAGAACGAGTACTATTGAAAGAAGCGTTTGATGCAAGATAAACGATTTAGCCAGACCTTCTCCAACCAAATTATACTTAAATGGATCCATGTCTTGTCCGAATTTAAGCTTAATATAGTTTAATGTAGTTAGTACATTTTACGTCCCAAGACAGCGTTGTGGGTCATTTGGAATGGAACCGAGGGCTTAATAACATTAATCGCCTAAGTACGATATGTTCGCATACAAATCCACACTTACTAAGATTTGAATCCATCCCTGTGAGTTTAAAAGCTGGAGTTGTAGCCTCTTTGACATTTCACATAATTTTTTTTTTATGTTTTATGATACAAGAGCAGAACAAGATCATGCTACGCAAGAACTTACAGTTTTCCAAGGGATCTGAATCTCCGTCGCGTAGAAAATCGAACTCCGGGATTGGGAAAAAACAACAAGCTGGTCATTTTCAAACAATATTTGTTTGTTTTCAAACAAATTAGTGATTCAAACCCGATTTTTATGCACAGTAGACAAACGAGTTATCTCTGCACTACTGCACAGCTTATAAAAAGTTATCATGGTATATATATATATATATATAACTAAATCATTGCGTTAATTTTGATTGTCATAATATTGCACTAATCAATAATTTTCGTTTTTAGTTGTCATATTACAGTACATATAATTGTAAATTATAGTAAAAACGACAACAAATTTTATTTCAAATGATGCCATACGAAGCAGAGATTGATGTACATGGAGAATTCTGTGATGTTGTGACTAATTATAGCCAAAATTATATTTTAAATAATGATGTATATAGCGAAAAAGATGGCAGAAATATTCATAAAATATATAAATAAAACGTCTTCCCCGAAACAAAGGAGTCTGTATAATAGAAAAAAATGGCCAATTGTGGTAGCTGTATTCATTTTACGTCACAATACGTTATACACCTTACGTCATTATTCTTATTTTTAGAGAAAAAGTGGGTTGTACTTGAGAAAGGGAATTTATTTTTATCTCCAATGAGTTGGTCGCTTTATATTTCAAAGGGAGAGGTTTAGTAATTCTTCTCGTAAGTGGGTTTTCGCCAAGAAAAGGGTGGTCAAAATTTTCTTTGATTGAATGAGCTTGAGACCTTAATAACTAGAGAAATATAGATTTCTCAGCATTTTCGAATTAACATTTTTTACTTAGAATTTTGCAAGGAATCACGCTATATACTTTTCTTTCGGGCGTTAACAGACACCCTGCATGTATGTATATATATATATTACATCCCAAGACAACACCACAGGTCATCTGAGACGGGACTGGTGGCTTAGCGTGGGCTCCGACACATGATATATTTATATATAATCAAGCTTATTGGGAATTGAATGCAGCTCAGTTGGCCCAATGTCGGCGATAATAATCAAATGACCATTGAGATGTATTAAGGCATATATTAGAATCTAATTGCTGTTTCGTTGATGTTTTAGGAGACGGAATTTCCAAAGATTTTAATTGCGCATATCCAATTGTTGGCAGATATGTTTATGTAAATATGGTTGGCGGACAAGGTTCGTTATCCTTATGCGAAGTATTGGTTTTTACAACACGAGGTTAGTTTAAGTTTCTATCACAATTCTCTTAAAAAATCAAATTAAATAGAAGAATTATCAACTTTCATTCTATAAAATATTATTTAAATGTTTCTACTTAAAACACGGTTAAAGTTATTTCACTGAAAAGATTTCTGAGTTATATTATATCGTGTTACAGAACTTTCTGCTGGACGATGCACAAATGAAGATGATTTTGCACACCTAACTGCATTCAATGGTGCATGTTATGAATTTGAAGTTGAACAAGGAGGATCATTTGCTTCAGCTTCGGAATATTGCGATAATCATGGCGGACATCTGCTCTTCGCTATCGATAATTTAGTACACGAATTTGTTGCAGCTGAATTGGAGCATCGGAAGGATTCCTTAAAATCAAAACTTGTATGGCTTGGAGTTCGAAGAGATACTGCAATCAGATCTAGAATCTGGCGTTGGGTAAATGGTAGGTCTTATATTTCAAGAAAAATTGCATCATGTTCTTCTGTTGCTTTCCTTCCTTTCACTTTTCAGTTTATACCATTATTTTGTGACTGAATCAACATGTTATAATATTTAGGTAAACCAGCTGTTAATTACATGTGGGCAGAAGATCAGCCTAATAATTACAACGGACAACAAAATTGCGTAGTACTTGATGGCGGTAGAAAATGGTTATGGAATGATGTTACATGCGATTTGGACTACCTTCCATGGATATGTCAATACAGTAAGAAAATTACGCCAAGAATTAATTTTTATATCCGTAATTGAATGTTTTATACGAATATTGTCTAAAATTTACACTATCGTAGCACCATCGACTTGCGGAAGTCCTGATCGAGAAGAAAACTCAACTATTTCTGAAAGTTCCAGCTTCGATCTTGGATCTATCGTAACTTATCGTTGTCCACATGATCATGTAGCACTTGGTTCCATAACAAGAACGTGCAACTCAGATGGGTTTTGGTCCGGATTTGCACCAAAATGCCGATGTGAGTTCTTCAACTATCTTCATTATAAAAATAAAACTTGAATAATGATTAGCATTAAGAAACGGAAAGTCACAAAACTGTAAAGTTGTTTTCTTTTTCTTTATTATATAATTGCCAAGTCTTTATTTAATTGATTTCAGTCTTTTATTATGTGTGTTAGTATGTATATGAAAGTTTTTGAAAAAGTTAGCCGAGCAAGCGGCACTGTATTTCCAGTGGAGGATGTTTCGAAAACCTGAAAGAGGTGGTGAAACAGGCTTTTATTATTTACTGCGGGTACACACGTTTCGGCTGACCATAGGGTGGTCAGTAGTAACAGGTCAATTAGATTTCCTTATTGCTTCCATACGCTCCGGAAACCATTAAAGTCGTAGCCATTAATTTTTATCATTATTGCCGTTGCCTCTCAGGCGTCACATTCAGTTTTAGAGTCGGCTATGGCATCAATAGACAACAGTTTAGGTATTGTTGACTTGAAATTGGGGAAAAAAAATAGTTAAAAAATCGGAAAAAATGGTGTAAAGTTTGGCTTAAAAAAAAAAAATCTAATTTCTTTGCATTTAAATTTATTACGGGAATTACGGTTGACCCTTACAGATTGGCATAATTATATTAAGTATGGGTGAAACAACGTATTTAGAGCTACTTTCAATGGGCTTGTCAAGCAGTTTCTATCTGCTTTTTTCCCCTTTCTCCTACAGAGTTTTCTCTCTTGTAAATTAATTTATAAATAAATAAATAAATAAATAAATAAATAAATGGTTTTGCATTATTTGGGGCGGGGGAGGGGGAACACGAGTAAATGAGAACAGCGATTTCACCGCGCAAGAAGCTAACCGCAATTTGGTGATTTTTAAAAACCGGAAGAAGTTATGAAGACCTTAAATCTTTTACAATAGTATTACCTCTGGCCCTCAGCTATAGCATTTCCGAAACATCTGATGCTTTATATAAAGTTACACATAAAGATTATTTAAAGACAAGGAATAAAGCAATTTTTGAAATTATATTCAATTGTTTAATGCAGTTGACACGAATACAAAAATACAATTAAAAGTATAAATTACAGTAATATTTATAAAAATACTAGACACTAACACACTTAAAATCAAATATTAGAGAAGCTACTGCCACTTCCAAATTTGAAACCAGCACGTCACTGACTTGCTGAGTATTGAAGGGATGCTTGTTTGTAGCACTGTTTGAAAATTAAAGCCGCACTGTAGGTTCCTGAGTGATAAAGATTTGCTTGTTGCTGATACTAGAGATAGGTTCCATAAGTCTAAGGAGGTTCAGATTCCTCGAGAAAATGTAGGTTCACTGACTTATATACGAGGGCCTAGTGGTAATACACATTCGTCTACCATACCAGTAACCAAGGTTCGGCTCCCAATGGCATTGTGGAACGCATGGCGTTCTTCTGCCCACCGTAGTCCGTGGTTTGTCTCCCTTAGTAGCAGAAATTTGAATTCATTGGAAAATTATAGGTCCAGGCATAACATGATCTTTACTGTCCTTGCTCCATAAAAGCACAAACAAACATGTTAAGCCGTTGTATTTCAAGAACCTTAGTCAAAATTATCATTGAATTTTTAAAATAAACTTTTACACAAAATTATAAAGAAATGGTACGGTTAAATGAACTTGAAGTATTTAGAATAATACATATAGTTGTATTGTTAAATCAAGTCGTTAATAAATACTTAAACACACGTATATAACATATAAACTTTTTAACCACCTTCCTTATTTTGTCACATTTCTCTAAACTTTAGTAAATGCACTCATAATTATCAGTATAGCGTGTCTGT
>QLNU02015360.1:94332961-94356659 GCA_006491805.2 Dysdera silvatica | reverse complement strand
TAATCTGTTACTCAAATTTCTGTTGCATTGAACCGTTCAAAGCGAGGCATTTATCGAGTGTTATCCCGGGGTGATCAGTATCAACCAAAATCACGATCTGGGAGGCCTCGAGTGACCAGCATTCGGGATGATAGACAAATACGAAGATTGGCTTCAAATGAAAGCCTGTCTGCAAATCAAATAAAAAACACGTTAGCAATGCGAGTGTCAAGAGAAACCATACGTAGAAGGATTGTAGAATGCAGGCATTTGAGATATGCAAAAATGCGCCGCAAGCCCTGCTTGCAATTACATCATAAACAAGCACGACTACAATGGGCAAGGCAGCACATATCATACAGTGACGAATGGCTGCAGGTGTTATTTAGTGATGAAAAAAAGTGGAACTTAGATGGTCCCGATGGCCTTTCGCACTACTGGCACGATCTTCGAAAACGCCCCTTAAGTCGGTTCAGCAGACGTCAAGGAGGAGGTTCAGTCATGGTTTGGGGAGCCTTTAGCTTCAATGGACAGACTTCTTTGGCGTTTTTGAATGGAAAACAAGATTCCAAGGCATACCAGGCAACTCTTGAAAGTCACCTATTACCTTTTGGCGAACTTTTATGTGGACGAAACTGGGTTTTCCAACAAGATAATGCGTCCATCCACACATCCAGGTCAACAAAAGAATGGATGAGCGCTAAAAATATTACAGTTCTCGATTGGCCTGCTCTTAGTCCTGACTGTAATCCCATCGAAAATGTATGGGGCATACTAACGAATGTTGTGTATGCCAATGGAAAGCAATATCCGTCCGTTTTAGAACTTAAAAAGGCTATAGAAGAAGCGTGGTTTAATTTTGAACCAGAAACCTTTCAAAATCTTGTGCTTTCAATGAACGACCGCGTATTTAATCTAATACGAAGTAATGGTGGCTACATTGATTATTAAAATTGTTCATTTCCTTATGCAAGTGCTAAAATTTATGTTTGTGCCTAAACTTTTGTGCCACATATTTTACTTATTTTAAGTTATATATTGCAGCAAGTTCGCTACTGATGTGATTTCTGTTCTCAAATTTTTAATTTGCATATTACATGTGTTCATACTTCGTAATATTAAAGTTCCTACTTCTTCAGTTTTAATAGTATTTTGTTATACTCAAATTTGTGTTGTGTCTAAACTTTTGTGCAGGCCTGTATGCTCAAATTTATATTTCTAATATAATCTCGTTTCTGTGTACTCGGCTTCACGTCAAGCACAGCATGATGTCATTCTTTTAATATAGATACTGTACAGGGAATGCATTTATTACTTCTTGGAACTCTGGGATGCTGCAAAGGTATCATTTAGCATAGTCAAATCGCATTGAAGCGGATCGTTCTAAGAAATATTCTCTCTGTTAAACATATAATTTTTATCTCCGCTCTGAACCGGGTGTGTTAAACATGGACGAAAATATTAAATGAATTTTATTTTATAAACTGGTATTAGCAATCGATTATGACTGTTGTTCTATATCCTCGATATCTAATTTAGTTTTTATTTGATTGACAATGTGGAGCACTGAATTAAAAGGTGTGGATAGGAAAAAAATGGCCTCCTGCACCGTTTGTGACGAATCATTAACTTTTTCCCATCAACAAGGATTTCACGGACAAGAATCGTTTTTCTCAACTCATGTAATAACAATATTAAGGTAGTACTCATTTCTTTTGCTGTTCTTGGTTTTTTTTAGATATTGACTGTAGATCACTTCCATCATTACTTAACGGCAGAATCGTTTTACTTGACGGAAGAACTACATACAATGCTTCTGCTCGTTACGTTTGTGATCGAAACTTCACAATGGTTGGAAGCGATTTAAGGTTTTGCTCCAAAGATGGTCATTGGAGTGGAAGAGAGCCAATGTGCTTACGTAAGATTTTTGATATACTACTGTTTGCTCTGCCAGCTTAATAAAGTTAGATTGGTCTTTAGGACATTCCTGGCTGACACAATAAAATTTTTAATATCCATCCAAATTGAGCCAATTGCAATAACTAATCCATTATTAATATTTGGAGCTTATATAGTCGTTTAATTATATTGAGCAACTAAATTTCTTACGCGAAAAGTAAGAGCTACGAAGAGTAATGTAAGAAACGAACACTCGCCAAACTCGCGTTAAAATACGAATTAAATTAACGCGTTGACGATTATTTCTTTGGTTTCTAACGTTTGTTAAAAGCATCCTTTATTGAATTCTTCGTATAATTTCATTTTGTTTCTGTTTAAGAAAATAAAATATAAAATGAACGTATTTAAAAAAAAAAAATTAGATGTATTTTAGACCATGCTAGCTATGAACTGAATATTTAATGTTAAATTTTCATCCGCTTTAAAAAATGTTTATATTTAGCAAAAAGACAATAATATATAATTAAATTTATGAATATATATAAAATATTTAATATCATTAATATTATATATATATAAGAATAAGTATACTATATACTTAGCAACAATATATAATTATAAAATATATTCAGACAATGCAGTGAACCAAAAAAAAGTTGGACAGCAACTGGAGTGGATTTCATTATTTCATATTTTTGTAACCTGTTATACTTTCAAAATGAAACGAAATGCAAAAGAAAGAAAATTTCCAAAGTGATTGAAACAATTTTATTTGACCTTAATAAAATGTCGCATTCAAACAAAAAATTAACAAAAACAAAAATGGTGCCTATCTTCGACACCAAAAAAAAAACTTGGACACTTATTTCACCAACACTATTAAGTCGCGTTATGCAAATTTTAAAGTTGTTGTTTCTCTGTTGGCAATAGTCCTAGTCAACACTGTAGCATTGAAGCTGTTAGACGAGTTTTTGCATTACGATAAGCCGGCAAAAATGAAGAACAAGCAAACTTCTACAGATATGAAAGAATTAATTGTGAAAATATGTAAAGAGGAGAAAAGTATAAGAAAAATTGAAGAAATATTAAAAAAAACCACGTGCAACAGTGCATTACATAATAAATATGTATTAAAAAAAATCTGGTTTTTGAAAAGTCCTAGCGGAAGTGGTAGACCCAAAAAATTTATTCATCTCAAACAGAAAGAAGAATTATTCGTTGTGTCAAAAAAGATCCTAAACTTTCTGCAGTAAAGATTGCTAAAGAGTTAAAGGAAGATTCTATTGTATATGTGCACCTACAGACTATAAGAAATTTACTACATTCGGAAGAATACAAAGCATATACGTCCCGAAAAAAATCGTATTCGTCTACTAGAAATATAAAGAAACGAATTGAATACGCCAAAAAGTACATAAGGAGTCTACAAGAATTTTGGAAATCTGTTATTTTCACAGACGAGTCAAAATTTAATTTATTCGGATCTAATGGTCGTCGTTTTGCATGGCGAAGGCAAGGAACAGAGCTTAATTCAGCAAATATAAATGTGACTGTAAAACATGGTGGGGGCAGCCTAATGGTATAGGGTGCAATGGGTGCGACTGGAGTTGGGAATTTGGTGTTCATCGAAGGTATAATGGATAAAACAATGTATTTAAATATTCTAAAGCGAAATTTACCAGAAACAGCTGCTAACTTAAAACTAAATAAAGGTTATTGTTTGGTTCAGGACAACGACCCTAAGCACACCTCTCTAATTGTAAAGACATGGTTGGTCTATAAAGTCAAAAAGTACTTCCCTATCCTCCCCAAAGCCCGGATTTAAATCCGATGGAACATCTGTGGGCGTATATGGATAAAAAAATCGAGAGAGAGGCATATAAAGAATGAAAAGGAACTAAAAAGTGCTCTTCAGTACATATGGGACAATGTACCTTCTGATTTTACTGAAAAATTAGTTCTTTCTATGAATAAGGGGTTGCAAGCTGTTATAGAAGCCAGAGGACATCATACGAAATATTGAGTTTTATATATTTTAATTTTGAAAACACCTTTTTCTTAATTAGTATGAGTATGCAAGTTTTTTTTTTGGTGTCGAAGATAGACACCATTTTTGTTTTTGTTAATTTTTTGTTTGAATGCGACATTTATTAAAGTCAAATAAAATTGTTTCAATCACTTTGGAAATTTTCTTTCTTTTGCATTTCGTTTCATTTTGAAAGTATAACAGGTTACAAAAATATGAAATAATGAAATCCACTCCAGTTGCCGTCCAACTATTTTATTGGTTCACTGTAGGTATTTTGCTAAAAATATTTGCATTCGAGGTCAATAATAATCCGAGATAAAGAATTGCATGCTTTTAAGAAATTAGATGTCTACAATTTTAACGTTATTAGAGTCAGCGTGAAAACTTATGGTATACCAGCACTATATACACGCATTTAGTGCTTATGGTATATCAGCACTATATGCATGTATAAATCCCATAAAATACATCTCTATAACAACGCTGATATTAAAAGCTCGATATGAGTTACAGTGTAAACGCATAGAATTGAATATTAGCAAAATTCTTCCATTATTTAATTTTATAAAATTGATAAAATGCGATATCTGAGAGATTTTATGTAAATTAATAGAAACAGTTGTAACTTATTTCATTTAGTAAGCTGGTGCCCAGAGTTAGCCACTCCTGCAAACGGAAGTTTGATCACATCTAGTAATAAAGCTGGAAGCACTGCTCGATACACTTGCAAACCTGGACACAAACTTATTGGAAACGATGTAAGGACTTGCGAGTTAGGAGGACATTGGAAAGGCAGACAACCAACTTGCCTATGTAAGTCGCAAAAAGACAATTAGAAAACATTTTAAATTTGCATTTCGTTTTTTTTTTCATGCGTTTCGATATAATGTAAAGGTTGTGTTTTAATAGGAGATGTTATATATAACCTATCGTCGGAATATTTCGTGGGTCATGAAAAAAATAGCATCGTTCCTGGGACTGGAGCTGAACCAGTGACAACTCCATATGAACCGGAGCATCATATCAACTTTACTTCCGAGACTAGGAAGATGATGCTCTTATCCGCGTATATATGTTTTACAGAATATTATTACCCATCGTCTTTGATAGCATAATGATAGAATAGTTATCACAGAAAGCCACCGGGCTAGTAATAATGGGAGATGTTTTGGCAACCCACGTTTTTTCAGTTCAAGTGTAGTAATATCCTGTGAAACATACATACGAAGTTAAGGCAAACGTCTTCCTTGTCTCGATAGTCCAGTTGGTATGCGCTCCATTTCATACAAGTTGTCCTTTGTTTGACTCCAGCCCGAGACGGAGAATGTTCAGTACTTGGTATTTCTTATTTCGGAGAAGTTCAAATTTGAAGGATTCCGTTTCTTCAAAATGTATTTGGTTTTCTTAACTAAAAATTGAAGTTGGAAAAAACAATCCCTCCTCTACTCCACTGTCACTAAACCTTCTTCACTTCATTTCTGATAAAAACAACATATAAAATTTAAACCAAAAATACGGCTTCAAAATGTTTATATGCTTTTTGTTTAACTACAAATTTCAACTTCCACTCGTTCAACTGACGATTAACATAGTTTCAGGAATTTATGTACAGATGTGAATGCAAATTATGGCCGTAATGTGTGCATAAGACATTTATTTATTATAGTAGTTTATAATGCAGTGAAATCTGTCTATAACAATATTTTTCTCCGGTCCCGGCAGATATAGAATGTATTATAGTCAGTCTTGTCTATGACGATATCTTTTTCCCGTCCCTTAAGTATCGTCATAGAATGATTTCACTTTATTATTTATAACTGTGAGTACCGTCAAAAGGATTGGGAAGAGATTGAGATAACAGTTTAACTGTTCTTGAAAAAATAAAACTACATATTTTTTAAACAGGATCCGAAATGTGTTTTACAGAAAAGTGTGTGGACTGTAACTATATTATTAGCGGGTTTCAATAGATATTGAACCCGCTATTGCTTTTGGTTTTTCTGTCTGCCTGTCTATACGCAATGAAAAGGACAAGGTAAAGGTCTTCCGTAAATGCAATAATGATGGTTATTGTTAATGCTGAAAACCTACCGAGTTACTTGAGAATTGGAGAGTTGCGGATTAGAGAGTGGCAAATTGGAGAGTGACGAATTAGAGAGCACCGAATTAGAGGGTGGCGACTTAGAGGGTGGTGATTTAGAGAGTTGCGAATTAGAGAGCGGTGAATTAGATATTGGTAAATTAGACAATTGCGAATTAGAGAATTGCGGATTAGAGAGTTGCGAATTAATGTTAATTGAAACCCGCTAAATTTAAATATCGACCTTAAGCAATTTTCTTTCAATTGTTTGTTTTTCATCTCTTGTATTCTACTTTCCGAGTGGTCTTGCTTACACTTTCCTTTGCTCTTCATACTGCCACACAATCACCGGCTGAGAAATCCGGGACCACTTACGTAATTTTGAATAACTTTCAAAATCAAATCTGTGCAAATATGTCAAATATTAAATATTAAACGTGTTTTTGTGACAAGCTGTCTTGCCCTTCTGCCTTTCGCATACCTTGCTCTTGTTATTTTTATCGTTCGTCCTATCTCCAAAAACAGAAAAACAAAGAACATTTGATTTAGGAACATAATCTGCAATACTTTTTGTTTTACTGTTTTTATAGTTAGAATTTGCATTATACAGCTTTTGATATATATGGCGTTTGGTCCTTTTTATACATGGTATTTAGTCCTTTGCAATTTAAACGTTAATAACTTATTTTAAAAAAGAGTTAAAAAAAGAAGCAAAATATAACATAACATAACTTAAACATTATATTCTCATTTGATTTGCAGTTGTAAGTTAAAATAATTTCACACATATGTTCTCCATCTTTCTCAATACAAACTGAAAGATGCATTATTTTAATGTTAAACTATTTCACTTCCCATTATTCTGGTTGAAACTTAGTGTACAACTTAATTTTTTCACAATTATTGTAATTGCTATCTATCAAACAATGAGGATTTCTTTGAATGGCCTACAGAAAAGAACAACTCAAGTTGTATAAAAATTTTCAACTGGAATATTGTAAAGTGTAGTAGCTCAATATTAAAAAACACATTTAAAGTGTATTGACAAACATGGGCATATGAAATGTTTGTTTGTTTGTTTTTCGGCTCAAAGACTACAGTGGTCATGCTGCGCCGGGACCTACAGTTTTCCGAGGAATCCGAACCTCTTAAGGCCTGGGGAACCAAACCCCGGACTACAGTGAGCAGTGCGATCTTTATGAGATCTCTGAGTAAGCGTTCTTTTTGCACTGCTGGGAGTCGAACCCGGATTAGCCGCGCAATAGGAGAACGCGTTACCACACTGCGCCACCGCAGGGCACACATATGAAATGATTTTATCTTATAACTGTATATTAAAAATATTTTTTATTTTATGACAAATGCCAGGTTATTGACTATTTAATCATTAACCTTCGAGCTTTCCACTATTTGCTAACAATATCTTGAACAGTTTTTAGTGCATATGCTCACGTTAAGATGACCCGATGTCATTGGCTGGCTGCTGTTGCACAGTTTTCAATCAGGGGTTTCAGTCAGACCAAAGCTGAGCAAGTATGCCTGCAGACAATCATATCCCGTTAATATGCGAAATTTTGCAACGGCGGCAGTTCTGGGAGTATCCGGAATAAGTGATTTACAGTGGAGTACCACATCCTAGGGTTTATTTAAAGCCTTATTTGAAATCTCCAGATCGTTGCTATTTAAAAATATATAATTAAAAATATAAAATGTTTACGCTATCTAATTTGATATTTGTTTTAATTTTACAACTTTTATTTAAAAAGTTCTTGGGTTTTAAAATTGAACCAAAGCGTTATAAACACCGTGTACATAAAAATCAGTGCTTAGTATAAGCTCCTACGTTATTGTAGTTGGCAAGCGTTTCATTTTTTGCCACTATTCAAACAGATTGATAAATTACTCCGTGCCTTGAAAAATAATAACTCATTAATGGTTAGAAATCTGTTATTAACAAATTTTTAGTTAAGTAGAGGGAAAGAGAAAGTAAAAAATCTAAACACAACCACATTTCAGTGCTTTTATGTTTTCCAGGTGTAGTGGACTCCCTCTAATCCGGCCTCTGCTTTAGCTGACCGCGTTTTTCTGCGTAGTTGTAATTTTTCTGAAAATCCGACTATGTCAATCCCCTATTTCTTTACAACCCTGTAAATGATAATTTGATTGTGTTTTAGAATTAATTAACTGGCTATTCATTTATACAACCTGGAATCCAATTCGGTAGACGCCAGTTAATTGAGAAAGTCCACTGTAATCATACACATAGGTATTGTTACCAAAATAACGATGTTGAAGTTATTGGAAAGTAACGTGGTTGATCAAACTATGCAACTATCATAAATATAAAAGTTTTAGAGTATGTTTCTTTAATATGAACTTGTAAAATATGAATTACTCTGCATATTCTCAATTTATTTTATACATTATTTGTTTTTATAGTCATAGAATGTGGGAAACCACCTCCTCTTATTCACGGAGAATATATTCTAGTGAATGAGTCTACCACATACCTCAGTCAAGTGATTTATAATTGCAATGAAAATTTTACATTAGTCGGCGATCATCACCGGTTATGCTTGGAAAATGGACTTTGGAGCGGTCAACAGCCACTTTGTAAACGTAAGACAATTTACAACTCTATATTTTTAAAAATTTGTATAAAAGATTACAGAAAATATTTTTCCTTCCGATTGTTTTTCGGTAGTCCATAATAAAATATCCCTTAAGTATAAAACGTAAAACGATAAAAAAAAAAGGTTTCTTTTTTCTCCGAGCATGACTACGATTTGAAATTACAATAGAATCCAGATTATCTGAACACCTCTTAACCAAAATGGCCTGCTATCCTTATAATTATTCATTTGTTTAGTAGACACTCGTTTAATGTTCTTAGCAAAAACGCTTATATTTGATTTCTAGCACTCCGGCCTTAAAAGAAAAACTAACACAAATGGTAGATGCCGGACGTATATGAGGCGTTGAAAACAACAGTGGTATAAGTCACAAAAATGAAATTTTTGAGTTAAGTCCATGGAAGTTGAGTCCATCCTCTGGGGGTTGGTTGCCTTGTTGTCTACAACACTGGTGTGTGTCCATAGTGTAATTAATTGCCACAAGATGGCACCACGTTACTGTTGGCCAACACGGAACTGTTGGTTCGTTGGATGCAAATCTTTTCCTGTCTCATATTAAGCAAAAATGGACTTACACCACAATTGTTTTCCAGGCCTCATATAAAGATATGTATATATCGTATATCTGTAAAAATGTCGGACTTTTATTGGGTAAATGTTGTAGCATTTCTTTTTCACTTTTAAAAATTGAATGTCCGGATTGTCCGAAATTGGGCCCGCCCCCTCTTATTTCGGACAATCAGGATTCTACCGTATAAAATTGTTTACTATTTTATTGAATATACTGCTGGTAATTAAAAATGCAACACCAAAAATGCCATGAGACACTATTCTAAACGAAGAAATCCGCAAAATTCTAGTTCTGAGGAAGGCGCACTTGAATATTTATTGCCAATATGCTTTAATAAAGATAGATAAGAACGCATGGAGGATTTGCTAATATTTAGGTTAACAGTAAAGCCTCGCGTTTTAACTAGACATAGTTGACTAGTAAACAACCTCAAAATTGTCCTCGGGGAAAAAATCATCAAATTTGTAGATTCGTTAGTTTAGTATGGTGCCGACGACATGTAGCTATTGAATATATAGCTTACGTTACAAAGATGAAAATTGTGGGTTAACACGTTGAGATTTATGGGCAAATTTCAGGACAATCTGATATGTTCTTCTTGGTGTTGCACTTTTAACAGCCAGCAGGCTATATAAAATAATTGTATATACATACATATTCTTTGTATTTATGTTATTATAAGTTTAATTAGATTTAACTTTTTGGTTGTATTTTAGTTATAACGTGTGGTAAACCCGGTATATCACATGGTTCGTATGCTGAAGTCGAATCCTTCAACGTTCATTCTGTAGTTCTTTACTCCTGCGATACTGGTCATTTCTTATCAGGACCATCAATAAGGACTTGTAATCGCAATGGATCTTGGAGCGGGCATGTGCCAACTTGTAAATGTATGTACAAAATAGAAACATGTATAAAGCTTTCTAATCTCTTCTCCTCTTGTATTTAGAACTCCTTATTAAAAATGTTGTACATTTGTTTTATCAGACGAAAAAATGGAAAAATTCTGCTAGTAATGCCTCTGCTATGAAAACTATTTATGCTTTATAGAGTAAAACGGTGTATATTTAACTTTAATTTGCCATGGATTTTTCTAGCGATGTCATCATTTCATTTCACGTAAATTGTAGCAATTGTTAATTAAATATAAAAAAGGACATAATAGAAATATCAAATGCTTCTGTGAGGTGCTTTGATTTTCTTCAAGTTAATTATTTCATTTGTATGTCTAGTTGGTAATTATTGTCATCTCTGCAAATGTCTGTACGTTATATTAATGTATTATTCGTTTCTTTTCTCAGATGTCGATTGTGGAAGGTTACAACCGCTTTTAAAGGGAGAAGTTTCTTATACTAACAGTACTACTTACTTACACAGTACTATTTTTTACACATGTAACTCCGGTTACAGTCTTCAAGGAACAAGAGTAAGGCACTGTCTTCCTAATGGACGATGGAGTGGAATTGCCGCAAAATGTGAAGGTTGTGATTAAGAAAACATATTCTTAGAAATGCATTATCTGTATTATTTTTGGAAATACATTATCTGCATTATTTTTAAGAAAATTACATTTAAATATACATTTAACCTTTTTAATGACACGTACAATAATTATATATAGAAATCAGATGTCCAGCACCAGTCATACCAAAAAATGCTACAGCTGCTTATACTGGAAATGATCGATCTTCTACTGATTCATTCCGAGTAGGATCAGCAATACAATATAGATGCATGCCTGGAAATCTTGTGCAGGGCCATCCTTTAAGAACTTGCTTATCATCTGGCATTTGGAGCGGGCAGCCACCGACTTGTACCTGTTAGTAAACGCTTGCTACTAAAATACTAAAAACCATTATTCATATTGCTTTTGCCTCTGTACTCATCATTCTTATAAAGCATCGCTTAAAGCTTTTTCTTATGTTTATTTTATTTTCGTAGATATTGATTGTGGCCTTCCGCCGCCAATTAAACATGGATCATTGATATTTGCTCACAATCAAACATTTTATGGAAGTCAAGTAGACTATAATTGTGAAGACCATTTTCTGCTCATTGGTGTTGGAAGACGATTGTGTTTAGAGAACGGAACATGGAGTGGGCAGAATCCAGTTTGTAGTAGTATGTAATATGTTCCTTTATATATTAGTTATAAATGTACAATACGTTGCATAGTAAATCATCACGATTATACTTCGTCCCTGAGGTGATGCAGTAGTAACACTTTCACCTAGTACGCCGTTATCTGGGGTTCGGCTCCCAACGGTGCCACAGAAAAAAAAACTTTACCAATAAACTGCGCATTGTAGTCTGAGGGTTGTTTTTCTGCGCCATGAAAGGTTCGGATTCCTCTACAAAACAAGCAACGAGTAAAGTCATAAAATTTAAAGTGATTTACAAGTATCAGTAAAAAATATATCGACATGCGAACGGCTTTTTTCTCTCCCCTTTTAAAAATGTAGTTTTGCCCTAGAGAATAAAGAGACGCATTTGGAAGACGGGGAAAAACGTTTAATAGCAGCCAGTTTGAGGGTCATTAACGATGGAGCTGACTTTTTGTTACTGTATAACGAGGATTTTCAAATTATGCGACGTGACGTTGACTAATATCTTATACCGCACGTTAGGTAAAAATAGTTATAACGCGTGATTTGTATATTTGAAAACCATCAACACGTTATGAGAGAGGCGAAGGAAGCCCTGGGTCCAAAAATTTCGAAAATCCCTGATTTAACAGGAATAACAGTTTTACTTGGCATTCTAGCTTATTCTAAAGCTAGCACTTTATAATGTTAACTTTCTGTACAATTAAAAAAAAAAGGCTTTGCAAAATTTACAGATATTTATTCCTTTGTGTTATAGAAATCAGCTGCGGTCCACCGGAAACAGCTGATATTAACACCATCATTGTCGGTGACGGGTATCATGTTGGAGCAAGTGCTATGTATTCTTGTGCTCCTGGTTATGATTTGATTGGTAACAATAAACGAACATGCCTTGAAAATGGATTCTGGAGTGGAGAGCTTGCATTTTGCAGAGGTAAAACATGCAGCATGTACAAGTATCGTGCATATGATAATGATAGTTCCACGAACCTCAACTCTTTCATGATATTACAATTTACATTTAAAGATCGTGTTTTAGAATCATTAATATATCTATCTTCATTAAATCAAATTATTAATCGCTTATAGCATTTTTTATTTGCTTGACAACATAAAATATACAGGTTTAAATTTGGTTAGTCATTATGTAAATATCAAGTTTCAGAAATTAATTTAAAATCATCTTCGATATCTTGTTTAACTTAATTTTCTGAGCATAGTTAAGCTGACTGCCTCTTACATAGTTCTCAATTAGTATAGGTAATCTACAACCATTTTGTATAAAATGAAAGTTCGTTAAAATATTTTTTAAAAACAATATTTATCGTGAAAAAATTATCTTATTTAAAACCATTTATTTCCACAACACATATGTTTAAAAGTCTAAAACATTCAGCAAATATTCCAATAAAATTTGTATTTTAAATTGAGTAATTTAATCAAGAACAAAACTGACCAGTAAAGGTAGTTTAGATTTGTTAGACCGTCATGTAATTGAATTAAACTATTATTAATTTGAATAGTCCATTAATTTATCTATTCAGAGTCCCTTTTAGTGACAATCTTTACCCATGCATCCAGTTTACGTATGTTTTACTGGCATTAAGAAGAAATTGCAACCATTTGAATATATCAAAATTACTTTTAAAATATTAGAAACCATTCATTATCTGAAATAATTATACTAACTTAAGTTCCTTTCCTTAAGTAGTAAGTGAATACTACAAATCATATTGCCAACAAGATAAAGAAAATTTCATTCCTAAAAATACTCTTTTTTCTGCTGCTTTCAATATTACCTTTATTGAGTTTCGTATAGCAACATTTCAACTTTTTTCTGTTGTTATTGCTAAAGGAATTTTTAAAGGTATCGGGACTACGCATTATAAAACAAAATATTAGCTTCATCAACAGATCCGAATAAAAGAAAACGTTAAATAAAATTTAGCGTTTATAACAACAATAATGAATATCAGGGTGGGTGTAATTCTAGAAAAAAAAAGTTTACGAGATTTTTTTCTTCAAAATAACGATGAGGACCGAGGAATTTTTCTACCTTTACATGTTGCAAGTAAATGGCAAGTGAAATTACATTGAGTCATAACTTGTTGATTTTGTTCTCATAGTTGTGGATTGCAAGCAGCCAAGTGTTGTAAATAATGGCCGGGGTTTTCTGATGAATGGTACAACCACTTTTGCTAGTGTAGTTCAGTATCAATGCCTTGGGGAATTTTTTCTTATTGGAGATGCCTTTCGAAAATGTCTTGCAAATTCAAAATGGAGTGGTGAAGAACCACAATGTGTGGGTAGGTAAATTTTAGAATAGACTTATCATCAATTTATTATGGCTTGCTATAATCAATCGATATTTATTAATTTAATTTAAAATAACTTCATTGTGATTGCTCATCAGCATTTTTAATTTATGATAGATTTGACTCTACTGGATAAAGAAAATACAATTGATAGCAGAAGTAAGTCGATTTAGCCGATTTGTCACAGCAGAGTTTCGTTTCTAAATTTTAAATTCTTCAACTCATATCAGTATTTTTAATGAGATTGTATAATGGCTGTTTAGGTGTGTTTTAAATATAAATAGTTTTTATTTCCTCTATTATAATTATTCTTAGTTCCTTGCTATTATTCTCTCTCTCTCTTTCAATATAAATACTTCCCATATAAATGCATTATACGGCTGTTTGTTTTTCCGAATTTTACTAGTTTCTCTCTTTTAGATAATATTTGTTTGCTTTCCACAATGAGCAACTAAGAAATAATAATACGTAAAAATTCCGACACCCACGTTTATTAGCTCAAACTAGAGCTTATTCGTTTTGGAGAAAAAGAGACGCCGTCCCCATCCTGGATTCGAACCAGGGTCCCTCCGTTGAGCCCGGAGTGTCTTGACCGCTAGACGAATGAGGACAGGAACAACACTCTCTTTCTCCGTATTAGGATGAAATATTATAACCCTTCACCACTACGTGGCGGTTGTAGTATCCCTGCGCGTGTGCGTGTGTGTGTGTGTATGTGAAGGGCAATACCTTACATCAATAATGATGAGTTTTAACTTGAATTTTTAATGAGTTTTAAATGCATGTATGTCTCAGCCATTCTTTCTCTGAATCAGATCAACATAGTTAACCGAAACATTTTCAATTATATGATTTATTTTCATTAACCAGCGCTATATTTTGTTTGCAAAACGGTTGTTGAAAATATATTCGAAATTTGTGGCAATGTTCATAATCATGTATATACGTTGGTGATTCCTCAATGCAAGTATTTTTTATTCTTTACGGCTATACTGAATTAACATGATGATTGAACAATTTTCAAGTATTTAACTGAACAATTAATAGTTTAATAGCGACACACTGCACTAATCAATAGAAATAAAAGAACACAATTTTTATGGTGCAGTTCGATAAAATCATTAACACGATAACACTGCTGATAGCTATTTCGATAGCGTTAACCAGCTATCGTCGTCAGAGCGAATGGCGGCTTCTGTTTATGTCCGTGCTGTTGGTCGGTGTTGCCATCACGTCGGTTGGAAACTTGATTGGGCGGAGGAGTAAAGCGTATTTGTGGAGACGTCTTCAGCCGTGAGACCCAAAAGGTTTTTCCAAGTGGATGATATAGAGTTTGTCTTCTTCCTCACGCTCTATCGGCTCATCCACAAAGCCAGAAAATGAGCTCGTTTTATTGGTTGGTGTCTCGTGCCATCAAATTCTCGTCTACAAGTGACGCATTGACTAAGAAAATCAGCTACATTCGACAAATTGCCTCATACCGTGGCTACAATCCAACAATTATTGATCATATTTTTAAAGAACTCACTAAACCTAAACCGGCCTCTTCTCTCTCCAGTGATTCTTCAGCTCCTACGAACATTGTCTGAATTCCTTATGTTCCGAAAATTTCTACTAGGATCGCTGCTGTCCTGCACAAATTCAACTTTCGCGTTACCTTCACTCCGATCAACAAAATAGGCTTTTCTCATCTTAAGGATAACATCCCGGATTCTGACAGCTGCGGCATATATTCCATTCCGTGCCAGTGTGGCCAAATTTATATCGGTCAAACACGGAGAGCACTGCGCCTCAGACTAAATGAACACGAAGCTTATGTCAGAAAGCAAGAATTCCATAAATCGGCTCTGGCAAAACATTCATGGGAATTCGGACATCAGTTTCTATTCTCCAATGCACGTATTAATAAAAAAGTCAACTCAACACTTGATCTCAGTTTCTTTGAGGCATTTCACATTCTATCAAACATCAACGTTGCAGTTAATGATCAACTCCTTAGTAACTCTATATCATCCACTTGGAAAAACCTTTTGGGTCTCACGGCTGAAGACGTCTCCACAAATACGCTTTACTCCTCCGCCCAATCAAGTTTCCAACCGACGGGATGGCAACACCGACCAACAGTACGGACATAAACAGAAGCCGCCATTCGCTCTGACGACGGTAGCTGGTTAACGCTATCGAAATAGCTATCAGCAGTGTTATCGTATTGATGATTTTATCTAACTGCACCATAAAAATTGTTTTGCATTTATTTCTAATGAACTATTAATATCCAAATTTATAATAAATTCGTCCCCAAAACTTTGTAAACAAAAATAAACTTTTTGAAAATAAACATATAGCCTGAAGGCATTATAATGTAAGCAGTACATAATATAATCAAGGAAAAACATGAGGATATGGCAGTAAATATAGGAATATTTAATTTTTGTCTGAATAATCTCGATCTGTAGTTTTGTTGACGCTATCAAGAAGTCGTTAAACTCAACTTTAGTTTTTGAAAAATCCACCCCCTTACTCTTATATAATAATTCCTATATTAAGCTTTACACTCTAAAGAATTTTTTGTAAAAATATACATTTCATTGGCGAAATGTAAATGGTTTAAGCACATTACATTTACCTTAATTTCTTTACCGTTCTTCATATTTTCCGCGAACGTTGTCCTTTCTTTTTTTTCCTTAAAAAACAGTTTTGCCATGGCCTAGGAATTACTCTAATAAAAAATAATCCCTAGATTTTAATTTGCTTATTTACATGTTTTTTTACTTTCCCTTTCTTCGCAGTTTCCGAAAGTCAAACATTAGATTCTGATGTTGATAGTTCAAAAATGATCAGTACGTATACTGCTTATATTTATATTTTGCTTAACTGATGTATAATTCCAGAATGTCAAGTATACTTAAATGGTTTGGTATTTTCAGTTGTTGCTTTAGCAGTCAGCGCTGGAGGATTGATTGTATTAATTCTCATAATTGCCTTGGTGTGCATTAAGACGTAAGTTGTTTTCCACAATAACGTGCTTTAGCAATAGCTACTTACAATAATTTATTTATTACAGTCGAGAACAGAATATACATAAAGAAAATCTTTTTATGTAATAGTAGATCGACTCACTGTGCTAAACACTCTTTTTAGAATATCATTTTGGCGTTTAAAATATGTTCTTAATTTTTAGGTATCAATCCAGAGTTGGATCTAGGAAATTCGAACTTTTTTTGTTTTTGTTTCCATTCAAAAATTTATTTTGCCCTGAAAAATGAAATTATGTGCTATAAGTAGACTAAAGAACATATAATATTTGAAATACAGCTGTAGAAATATCGAAGAAGGTTGAGTTTCGTCATTATACATAGTCCTAAGTTTTAGGGTTGCGTCAGTGGCGATATTTGCCAAGGTGTTAGACCTAATCTAATTTCTCGCTCCTTATAACAGTGGCCTCCTCAAGGAGGGCGGGGAGGAAGTCCGTTTTCTTAAATTATATGACTAATCAAGCCATTTGCCAGAAAAAGAAAACAGGACTTGTGCTGACAAAAAACTGAAGAATTATCAATTATCACCGAAGGGAGTTGCGTCACTAAATATAATCTTGAGCAGGGACGTTCCTGGGTTGTTGGCCGCTCAAGTGCAAAAAAAAAAGTAAATAAATAAATGAATATATAAAATATAAGTTATATGGTTTTTTTAATTTAATATTATCTCATTAAAAATTTTATGTACGCAGTGATTACTTTTATATATATGTTTACACAGTTTCAAACAATTACCATCAGGGCCCAATCAAAAGCCAAAGTGGGGCCCAGGGCCTAATATTTATTCGGAGCCTCTCCCTACGTACTCGCAACAAAATTATTCAATAAGTAACAAATATAAACTCGTGTTATATATACACTGAAGTGCCAGAAAAACTGGTACAGGCGTGCGTATGCAAATAACGGAGCTTTGCAACCAATCAGCGTAACGCGATGCGGTCGGCAGCGCCTATATAAGACAAGAGATGTCTGGCAAAGCTGTTAGATCGGTTCTTGCCGCTACAATGGCAGGTTATCAAGATTTAAGTGATTTTGAACGTGGCGTTATAGTCGGCACAAGAGAGATGGGACATAGCATCTCCGAGATAGCGACAAAATTTGGATTTTCGCGTACGACCATTTCACGGGTATACCGTGAATATCAGGAATCCGGTAAAACATCAAATCTCCGACAGCGGTGCGGCCGGAAAAAGACCTTGAAAGAACGGGACATTCGACGACTGACGAGAATCGTTAAACGAGATAGACGTGCAACACTTCCTCAAATTGCCGCGGATTTCAATGCTGGGGCATCAACAAGTGTCAGCGTGCGAACTGTTCAACGAACCATCATTGATATGGGCTTTCGGAGCCGAAGGCCCACTCGTGTACCATTGTTGACTGCACGGCACAAAGCTTTACGCCTCGTCTGGGCATGCCAACACCGCCATTGGACTGTTGATGACTGGAAACACGTTGCCTGGTCTGACGAGTCTCGTTTCCAATTGCATCAGGCGGATGGACGTGTACGGGTATGGAGACAACCTCATGAATCCATGGACCCTACATGTCAACAGGGGACATATATTTCCTTATTTTGGCTCTACTTTCATCAAAAAAAAAAAATCCATCAAAATCAGCGGGGCACTCGCTGTGAGTTCCCCTTGTAAGTTTTAATTAAAAACAACTAGATTTCAAACTGACATTTTAAACTTGCTGAAAAAGATTACAAGCAAACTCTGAGGGCCCCATATCACTGGGGCATAGGCGAACACAAAAAGTTCATAAGGGGAGGGTTATAGGCTCAATGGGCGGTTACAGAGCTACAACTCATATATTCCTATGTTAAATATACAAAATTTCATTGCAAAGAATGGGTTACAACCCCCGTCCATGGGCGGATTTACCATTTTGCCGCCCCTAGGCTATTTTTGCCGCCCCAAGGCTACTTTTTTGCCACCCTTCCTACCCGTTCTCTCCCCTCCCCCACAAATGATTTTTAGGAACATAAAAATTGTTACATTCAATATACGCCAAAAACTTTTGTATTGACAATAAATACGTTCAAAAACAAACTCATAAATTGAAACATAAACATTAAACAATATTAACTTATATTGAAGTATTATTTCTTTTTTAGTATATAATAAATCAAATTCAATTTTATTGAAATAAATTTTAATTTTAGCGAAAAATAAAGCCTGTAGAACACTGGTATTTATATGGAATTTATAACGTCTAGCTTTCTTCCCGGCTAAATATCTGATTATATCATATGGTATTGATTTTGTTATATCAGACTCAATACACAAAATTTTGCCGCCCTAGTCTATAGCCTATTAGAAAATGTGGCACTTCCCCCATCAACACCCCCTGTGTACGCCAGTGCACTGAGACCCAGGGCTGCAGCCCCGGAGGTCAGTTCGTTAATCGGGCCCTGATTACCATGCAAAGAAAAATATTTTTAATTTTTATTTTCATGAAATAAAAGATTCTTGATATTGCCTTCGATCCAAAAATCAAAGACAATATAATAGAGTAAAACCTTGATTCATTCTTCTCGAATCTGTCATTTTTTCACATTCATCGTTCGCTTCCTATGGCCCCTGCAAAAATTCTATTTAAATAATGTAAAAAAAAAAACCCATGAGTCGTTTTCAAATTTTTACTACTCCAGTACGTATTGTTTAAAAAATGTTGCCTTTATCAGAGATCATGGCTTTTAAAAATAAATAAATAAATATATATATATATTTCGTGGACAGGAAGATAACGAATAACGCTACTTTGGGAGTATGGGTTGTAACAAGGTGGGATGTATTCTTATCAGAGTGGTGGTATAAAATGTCTTTTTTATTTATTTTTTTCGCTCTGCTTGGCTATGTCTGCTTTCACTATGCTGAAATTATTTAACGACAGATGGCGACACATTATTACTGTCCTGGGAAGTTTTTTCTGATAAAAGACGTATCTATATCAAACGATTGTAAACAACACGTCAGTAGTATACATGATTATTATATATTTGTGTTAATTTATACCGTTGCACAGTGTATCACTCATTTATTTATTTATAACAAAATTATAGAGGAACCCAGATCAAGACAGGGTTAAGCATATTATACGCAGGAAGTGGCGCCATCTACCCACTGTTTTGCTAAGTGGTTACACGTTCCGTAAAGTCTTCGGACAAAAATAGAAATGGGTTTGTGCGTATGTGTACTGCGTGCCATTAATTTGATGGATATTTATGTGCTTTCGAAGCGCTTTGTTATAATTTTCTGTTCAATTACCCCATCATTGTGAGAAAGAGAGTGCGACCTCGATAATAGTCTTTAGTTAAGATACATATACTTTTTATTTATATAAATCGAACACTACGCAGATTAAATCAAACAACAATGTCAATCAATCAACGTTTATTGGCGTAGTGATACCAACGCCGATGGTATGGCGTGATTAGATGGTGAAACGTTCGAAAGAAAATAAATATTTCTGCCTTCGGTGGGACCTGAAGTGGAAGGTCGTGGGTTCAGGTCCCACCGAACGCAGAAATATTTATTTTCTTTCGAACGTTTCACCATCTAATCACGCCATAACATCGGCGCTGGTATCACTACGCCAATAAACGTTGATTTATATTGTTGTTTAATATACATACTTATTAGAGCTAAATGGTGACGGATACGTTAGCACGTGTTGTTATACACTGAGCTACGTAGCTGCCCATTGGCGTAGCAGGGATGTGTTGATGGGGGTTGTAACCCCCCATTGCAATGAAATTTTGTATATTTAACATAGGAATATGCGAGTTGTAGCTCTGTAACCCCTCCATTAGACCTATAACCTCTCCTTTACGAACTTTCTGCGTACGCCTATGTGGCTGCCATTATATTTTCAGTAGCATGTGGGGAAAGACGGGGTATAAATATATTCCATCATCTGCAACTAAAATCTCAATTAAAAACGTGGACTACAGCACTAAATAAACTGGTTGTTCCAACCTAGACCGTAGCTAGGATTTAATTTCGGAGCGGTTAAAAATTTTTACAACATGTAAGGATACAATTACAGCACGCAAGTAGAGATGCAAAAAACCCGAGAATATTGAAACGCTGGAATTTTCGGGAATAAACCGGAAATTTTGGACATATTGGAAACTTTGATGGGGAAGAAACTATCAACAATATTTGCATTTGACATTTCGCAACACCGTCGCAGGTAAAAAGAAAAAAGAGAAAAAAATCGAGGAATATTTCCATTAAATTTTCGTATCATATTTCTTATCCTTTTTCTCTTTCTCTCGTGGGAAGTTTATTCACTTTAAATTTTAACTTCACATAATTACACAAATTAATCAATATATATTTTATCCGGAAGTTAACTTTAACTGGAAATGTACAGTTTAATCAATATGTGATTATTAAAAAGGCTACGTTGTCTTAAGATTTCGCATCAGAAGGTATCTTCAATAACATGACTTTAAATGCAATCTGTATAACTGAAATTATTATTATAAGTCACGAAATTATATTCTATCAACAATATTCCCAAGTTCAAATTAAATAATGTTACCACTTTAAGGTATTAAATACAAAAAATTATTATCGATTAATTATCAAGAATAGTTCAATATTTAGTCTTAAAATTAATAATGAGTAACGCAAAAATCGTTTTATATAATTTAAGCGATAATATTTCAAAATTCCAATAATTTTCAAAAAACATTTGTTTGGGGAATTTTGAAAATTCCCTTCCCAAAAAACCTGTTTTTTCCCGGGTTTAAACGGGGGTTTTCCAGTCTTTGCATCTCTAGATGCAAGGTAGTAGCCAAGTCCTATCAAAACTTTAGTTTGGGGGGACCGGTCCTTAAGATCCCCCCCCCAATACGGGCCTGGTTCCATCTAAACTTCACTCAACACCTCCACAGGACCTATAATTGTAATTGAAATTAAATGCATTGTAATTAAAATTAAGAGAATTGTTATTGAAATTAAGAGAATTGTTATTGAAATTAAAAGAATTGTTATTGAAATTAAGAGAACTGTAATTGAAATTAAATATTGTTACTGAAATTAAGTGAATTGGAATTAAATGAATCGAAATTGGAATTAAATGTATTGTAATTGAAATTATATAAATTACCATTGAGATTAAATTAATCGGAATCGGAATTAAAATAATTATAATCGGTTTGACATTAACTGTATTCAGTTTTAATTTAATTGAAATCAGAAATAAAATAATTGTAACTGTGATGATTGAAAATAATCGGAATTAAATTCACTGTAATCAGTTTGAAATAACATTTTGCTCCACCAACTATTCAGCTACCCCATCTTACCACGTATACGGGGTAAGATGAGGGCCCTTAACAACTTTTTATATAAAGTTCAATATTTCATTACAGGTTCGTAAAAATGTAAAATTATTTGTAACATGTGCTACAGCAATATATTAGAAAAATAAGAAGACCAAAATAATTCTTTACATTACCTGTCTTATATGACTAATTCAAAAGTTACTGCCCCCTTCCGAGATGGATCTATACTATTTTGCTGCCTTTAGGCTGGTATATATTGCCGCCTTCAGGCTGACATATTTTATCATATAATCTTGGTAAACATAACTAGAGACATATCTGAGGTCTTGACGCCTTTGTCAAATTCTTAATTTGAGATCCCTAGCTCGCGCGCAGTTATTCAAATCTGTCTTTTTGCAAGCATTCGCGAATTTAGCGCCATTTAAGCCTCTCGGAAGGCAGCGCCTACGTTACCTTACCTTTAGCCAATGCCTAGTTACACCTTTTGAGCATAATATCTAAAAATGAATATAAAAGTTAGGTAAATAGAAAGAGGTTAAATCTTTATAAAAAGTATGGAAGAAACATAGTAATTCGTAACGATAATAAAGAGAACTTTATAATATAAAAAGATGTCACTCACTACATTTTAATAAAATATAATCTAAACATCACATATAAAAGAAAACTGGTAATTCCGATCAGCAAAAATATCACGTTTTTTATTGCAAAAATATTAACACATTGTAAGGTAGGCGAAAGGGCAAGGAATGGAATTCGTTAAAAGAATTTGTTACAACATCTTATAAGCTTTAAGTAAAGTATCACAATAGATGTATTCTTTGATACACCGTAGGTACTTGGAAATATTGCCGTCTGCATTTGTTTTCTACAAAACCTTGAACAACAGTATCAAAGAAAATTGATTCCAATACACTCGATTCAATTGATAAAATTGTTAACTCGTTTCATCTGTTTTCCGACATAGTGAGTTTCAAGTAATTTTTCATTCGTTTCAAACAAGGAAACAATCTTTCGGAAAAAATGTTGCCATAGTTTTAAAAATTCTTAAAACGGTAAGTACATTCTGCGGCTGAAAGACCCTCAGATGAAGCGCAATGCGCTGCATTCATATCCCTTCCTTTGTTCTCAATTTGCTTATCTGGACCACCTATTTTTATTTAAATAGGTGGTCTAGATAAAGAAGAAATTGCGCCGTATTTCAATAGGTAGAAAACATTTCTGAGAAATTAATAATTGAATTAGCCAAAAAATTCAGCCGCACCTTCTCGAACTTTTCGCTATCGAACACTTACATATGCTTCAACTTACTCACCCTATTTGTAAATCCGCTACTGATCTCCGTCTTGCCCGAAGTTCCCCCTGCATAAGCATTTTTATTAGTTTGGTGTGTACATAGTGTGTATAAGTCATTAATTTATTTCTTATATGTCTTGTATGCAGAAACGTGCCAAGTTTTTGGAAAGTTTGGGGGGGGGGGATTTTTTTACGGCCCAAAACTGTGGCGCCCTCTGTCGTCAAACTCCTAATAGTTATTATAAAATTTCAATTAGATAAATTGATTGTTAATTAGATGCAAATTATTTACCTAAATAATTAAAATAAAATGGATTACAAAAGAACAACTATTTGAAAGCTTTACAGTTTTACTGATTTCGTAGAGCACCACGCTTTAAGATCGATAGTTTCACAAAGACTGAAAGGGAATGTACAGGTAAAGAGACGCTCATTTTTTTTAACAATAGATATG
>QLNU02015360.1:94321565-94332861 GCA_006491805.2 Dysdera silvatica | reverse complement strand
CACCCCTGATTTAAAAGAGCATAGACGACTACTTGTTTTAGGACTACACAACTGCAAAGTTGAACATAAAACACTTTATCGGTCAGGGAATAAGGGAAAATATCCTTATAAACAGATTTCACTGTATTATTATATGTCTTGATCTGTTGAATTAAAGACAACATCGAAGATATTTGTTTCATTTTATGAAAACAAAAATTGAAAAACGTTTCTCTTTTACTTGATAACTTTAAAACTATGTACATGTAGATATAAGAGTAAACACACACACACGCACGCACATTCAGTGGCGTAGCTAGATATTTTGTCACTCGGGGCGAATGATTGTCATTGCCGTAATTGTTGTGCCTGTCATTGCTTTTTAAAGGCTAATTGCCGCCCTCCGAATTGTGGCGCCCGGGGCGACCGCCCCCCTTGTACTCCTAGCTACGCTACTGCACACACTGTACATACCAAATTCGCAATTAAACAATATTAAATTAATAATAAGGGCGGCGATATTATTTTTTGCATCTGAGCGGCCAACAACCCAGAAACGGTCCTGGAAACAAGCACAGAGAGAAGAGGTCAAAAAGTTTTACTGAAATTGTGAAGGGGTGGTGAAAAGTCTTTTGTAGCTCGCAGGAAGGAAATAACTATTTCCTGAGCCATTAACAACAGTATTGGCGTTTTAAAAGATACGGAACGCTTTAAGAAAATTTAGACCAGCAGAACAGATGAACTTTGCAATATAAAAATCTGAAATTTGTGATCAAACCTCCAAGAATGATTGGCAATGGCCAATTTATATTAATATAATAATAGAAATTAATAATAATATAATACAGTGAATAAGAATTTATATTAAGTATTAAAAATACGACGTTTCAGGAGCCATGTGCTCTCTTTGTCATGATCTGCCTTCACTTGACAAAGGGAGCAGTTGGCTCCCGAAACGTCGTGTTTTTGAACTTTACACCTAGTGGCGGATTTATAAAATTGCCGCCCTTAGGCACAGCCTGTACTGCCGCCCCCTCCCTCCTTTACTAAGAAAGGAATATTTGTTTAAAAAAAACGCATATCATACTCTTAACATTTGATATGTAAAGGAGATTTTTCATATAATTATTCAAACTAATAAGATACAACTCGAAATTATTGCTACCATAATCGCCAACTTCGTGGATTCGAGACACTTTTTGAATCCACAATAATTTTAGTATGGATTCTAGGAACATCTCATGTTTTTGCGCGTATTTCGCGTATTTGAGAAAAATACACGTACGCATCCTTGCATGAATTTTTTCGTTATCAGTTCAAGTTTTTCATTATTCATTCATTTACTATTAGTATATATAAAAAGCGTGTTAAGCCTCGATTTATAAATGGGCAGGCTGGGCAAATGACCAGGGCCCAAAATTTTTAGGGCCCTTTGTCTTTCGATTCTGTAGTTTGTATTTGCAGGCAAGTTAAAGTAGTCGCTTATATGTCATCGCTATTGGGGAAACAGGGTAAAAATTAAAAGAAACATTATTTTTTCAACATTGCGCAGTTTGGAAAATTTTATGTTTAAGCTCTTTGATGCCGCCCCACGAGAAGTGTCGCCCCTAGGCCTGTGCCTTGTATGCCTACTTAGAAATCCGCCACTGCTTACACCAGTGTAGAAATAACGGTTGTTATAATTAATGTCCGAAGAAATCTTCAGAGTAGACAAAGAGGACAGCGTAAACTTATTGTTGAATTGTTTTTAAAATATTTTTCATAGTTTGATCATCCGTATTTTGCCCAGGGAACTGACTTAAAAGAATATAATTGTTGAAACGTTAAAAGAGTATAATTGTTAAAACATTAAAAGAGTATAATTGTTGAAATATTAAGAGTATAATTGTTGAAATATTAAGAGTATAATTGTTGAAACATTAAAGGAATATAATTGTTGAAACATTAAAGGAATATAATTGTTGAAACATTAAAGGAATATAATTGTTGAAACATCAGAAGAGTATAATTGTTAAAACATTAAACGAGCGTGATTGTTGAAACAGTAAAAGAGTATACTTGTTGAAAAAAAATTACAAATTCTTATATGAATTTTACAGACGATCCAAAAAAGTAAAGAACACAGAAAATGTTGAAGTGATTCAACCGGAAGATAAAGATACCACAGTGATGTCGTATTCCCGTCTTAGCCTAGACACGAATTTCGTTGATTGTTTTCCTCCAGAATCAAATTGGAACCATTCAAACGGACTAAAAACTTTTTCAACACCCTATCCCGATCCATCGTGCAGGGTTGTTCAAAATGGATCCAATGGGTCTGCCATCACTAACACAAGGAGAGCAAGGTCCTCAGGAGCTCGAAGCTGATTGCATTGAAGACTTTTCTAATCTTTCAAGAAGGCCGTTTGATAACAGTTCGAGGGTAAATAAAATACAGAAGAAGAAACAATGCCATCTCCATACTCTAGTCCGGCTGACGTTTCAGAAAATTGACGTTCGTGCTGACGTCAATGGATACAACTTATCACTCAGAAACACGAATTTCCTGTGGATTGTTTGTCATTGATTCGTCTATTAAAGCAGTGGTGGAAAACTAGCAATGTGTGCAGCTTCCGGCAGATAACGTGCTGTTCCGGCGATTGCAATAAACGTTGTGTTCAAAACTTATAAAAGCACTTTTTTATCATCATTTACTACATTACAAAAAATTATTTTCAAAATAGCAAAAAATCATCGATTCAGAAACGAGGCTGTTAATGGATGACAAATTAAATTATATGTATTTCACTGGCAGATCCAAGTGGGGGGCGATGGAGCGATCATCCCCGCTTGAGTCGGGATTATATTGTGAAACATGAATTGAAAAGTACTGGACACTTGGCTAAAAATAGGAATCGGAAACAAATCGCCTCCACCTTGAAAAATTTCTGTATCCGCCATTGACGCATTTCCAAGATAATTTAGATGCAAAGAAAAAAAGCAAATGTTCAACATAGATAATAACGAACAAAATTCATCAGCCTTATTTTTTAAAACCTATGGAATATAAGTAGTGAAAAAAAGCATGTATATATATAAAAAATATAGTTTTTAAATTCTCTAAAAGCTTTCAATAGTTTTAGCTTTCACTAATCTTTAGCGAATGAGCGTAGTAAATGAACTATATATTTATATATCTGAACTGTGATACAAAATTTCAAAGGATTTTGATATCTGAAGTATATATTTTGTACAAAAAATTAGTATGCTTTACACTGTATTTTATATGAAACATGTATTTATTTCTGTTAAATTTTATGATTAATTATGTAAATGATTGTTTCTATATTGTTATAGTGTTGTTTATGATATAATCTGAAAATTTTCATCCAAACAAAAATGCTACCCTGTGAATAGAAAGACAAAAGAAAAAATAGCGAACTATTGTGGAAACATATTTGAAAGCTTTCTATATCCAAAGCATACTCCACTGCTATATTTTCAGAAAAAAAAGAAAGGGAAACGTGATTATAAATGTTATTGAAACATTTTTGTGCATCACATGTATTGTGTTTTCTGGAAACTTTATTGAAAAGATTGTTCTTTTTAATAAAATAAAAATTAAATTTATGTCTTGAGTATTACTAAACGTATGAGAATATAATTTACATATTTAACTTCATTATAAAAAAATCGTGAATTGAGGTATTACTAATAGTGCGGAAATATTTCTGTCCTATATTACTATTCATCCCCAAGCCCATCTCATTTTTTTCTCGTCATTCCCATAGCATATAGACTACAGCTATATTATAAATAATAAATTATGAATACAGTTGAAATTGTATACATAAAATACAATAAAATATATTTTACAAATTAAATTTTCTCCCATCGCTTTCATTTATCCTTCTTAGTTGTTATTAATTTTAATTAAATTTCTTTTGTTCATATGTGTTTATATATATATATATGTATGTATTTGATATTTCAACTTGTTTGAAAATGTGAAAATGAAATTTACAAAGCATTAGCCAGAAAAAATTATTTTGCAAACACTATTCCCATGTTCATTACGTAAGTACCTAATAAGGTTTAGAACCTTAGCTCTGAAATAGTAAACTAGACACTAAAAAAAGACGAGCCTATATTATTCATTTTGACCTAAAACAGTATAACCGTACGTGCCCCAGTTTTTCAATAGTTATGAACGCCATTTTCGAGTCAACTGGATTGGGTTTAGGAAGTGTTCAAGCATTACGTAAGCAATAATTTGGCTACTTTATACCCCTCTCCCCCCTGGTAAACAAAAATTAACATTGGCTAACATAGGAAAATAAGTACAGTAGCAAGCCCCCTTCCCCCAAAGTTGCTTACTTAATAATTGAACTCTCCCTGAACTCCCGTAATCATTGTTGTATATTAGGGTGGTCCTTACATATACCCAAAAACTTAATTTTATATTTTTCAAAGTCTCACGCCCTATTTCTTTTCCTTTTGGGTTAGCAAGTAACTTGCAAAAATTTTGAAAAATTTATTTAATATTAACATGTGCCCCAAGGAGGGTAAAAAATTTAAATAAACGTGTTAATACCTAAACTTTTACAATAACACTTTTAATAATTTTGTTTTAAATTTAAAAGAAACATTTAGGAGTGCGAATAATTAAAATAAGACCTAAAACTGCTTAACCACAAAAAAACAAGGTTTTATTACATTAAATTATAATAATAAAAGGTTTAGTAACGAATGCTTTGAGAAAGATGGAAAATGGCTTCGACGTCTTTTATGATTTGCAATAGGTATTGTCTTTCCTTCTCATCGTCGGTTATAAGTCATCGGTCTGTGTTCCCAATAACTAGGGCTTCCGACAACGCCCGCACTTCCCCCCTCCTCCACATCCTGTCTCCCACATGCTCGCTGGTTATTTAAAACACTGTTTTAGTGTATATTTAATATAATTTAGTTTATAAACGTGCGTAAAATGTTATATATTTCTTTAATTTAAATTTATGGGAAAATAGCAATTTTATATAAATGGCGACATTCATAGCACCTGGAGCACCCGTTAGAATTATACGAATGACCCACTTTTCTGGCGTTTGTTTTAAGTCAGTTACAAAACCTTAGGGGAGGGTAAGACCTTAAAACAAAGCTGGACAAATAAGGACCACCTTATTGTGCATATAAGTACGGAGGTCACATTAAGCCGTCGATTCCATCCTGGATAACCTGCCGCGCAGTCTTGGGGCATAGAATTGTGCAAATACGAGAGCTTGGACGTGTTATGAAACGTAAAGTGGAAATGGAGAGATGGGGGAGATGGTGGAAAAAAAAATTCTTCTTTAAGAACAACGCTCCTAAATAGAAAATTCTACTAAAAATGAATATACAATGGAACCTGGTAAAGTGACCACTTTTTATAAGAGAGATCTGGTAGGGACTTAGTCATGCCTATATATCATAATCTGTTGTGTATAGTGACCACCTGTCTATGGTGACCATTGCAATCCAGTCCAAAATGTGGTCACTTTTTGCAGGTTCAACTGTATATAGGGTACTATGTGAACGAAAAATAATAATAAAAATAATCGACGTAGACTGAAACCATCACCTATTCATGATAATTTATTTGTTTTATTCAATTTTCCCCCCACACACATACACCGTTATTTTAGAAAAGAGGCAAAATCGTATTTTTTTCACACAATTTTGGGCTTCTGATTTTTGCCCATTCCCCCACCTCCAGTGTTCGCTATATTTAACTCTCAAGTTACGCTTATGGCCCTGCGCACACACACACACACACACACACACATTGGAAATCCACATGAGCGCCTAGTCTTGGACTTACAGTTTTCTGAAGTATCCAAACGTTTTTCGCTACAGATATGTACAGGAAAAAAAGAAACGGCACAAGAGCTAAGTATTTCTGCTGGAATCCAGATTATTTGCATGAAACCCGAACGCGTTTCTACTACGTCACTGTAAGATTGAATAAAAAAAGAGGAACGATTATTAATTTTACATGAGCAATGACGTTGCAGAGGTGATAAGAAGAAGGCCTCTCTGAAGGTTCATTTTTATAAATTTTTTATCATTTACGTGTAGGATAAATATTTCGGCGCCTAGGGCACCCTCTATCTGGGGCACTGCAAAGGTCTGGTGTTATTTAAGTTTTTCAATCGCTATTTTTCCTTAAATCGTCTTTTTAAGGGCTACTTCAATCCCAATTCAGGTCCAAAATTTTCGTATATTTCTACGTTTGCATATCCATAGTTCACTTATTAATCATCACACTATCTGTACGTTCACTGTTCCATAAAAATTACAAATTGGGAGTTTGGGCCCCTACTTTCTTATTTAACTCATTTGCTAGCAGACAACACAGTCATGTACACGCATTTCGGAACTCTACAGGCGTTTATAGGCATAACGATTAAAGCGTTTTCTGCGTTTTCCATTTGACTTTTCTTTTTGAATTGCTTACAATTTACAACATCAGATGACTCTATTCTAAGCTTGGAATTTCACTAGAAACGTCGAAATTTTAGAATATACATTTGGCTCCGGAACTCCTGAGGTTAGACATATCACCTTCTCTAGGGTCCCATTCTATCATTTCAGTCTAGGACCCATAAAAACCTTAATCCTACATTGACTTGCACGTCTGACCACTGAAAATTTTAAAGTTGAGTTTCGAAGGTGTCGGACACGTTTTTTGAGGTCTGTCGATTTTTTTTAAAGGGTGCATCAAGAGAAAAAAGTAAAAAAAAATTTAATGCACGAAACAGTTGGGACAAATCTTAAGTTATTCGATCTGTATTTTTTTTTTTAATTTTTATCAACTTTTTGTTTAAACATTTTTTATTTCTGCGATTGGTTGAATTTAAACCTTTAAACCAATAATGCATGTTCTTTTTTACACTAGTCTGATTGCCTGAGAAACAAACAACGCGCACACTTTTTTTAAACTTTGCTTCTAAAACTGAACTTTCATTCATTCTATTTTTTTTTCTATAATGCAATTTTTCAAAAAAAAAAAAAAAAAAACCCCAACAAAACACTATTTTAATACATAAAACAGGACCGCGATATATTTCTTTTAGATTTTTTTTTGCTGAAAACAATTGAAGCACCTGTATTTACATCCAATATGGATTAATTGGATGTTTCAATTCTTTATCCCAATTATATATATATTCAATTATTTATATTGTATCGTGTTCATTGGTTCTCCTTTTCATTAGGGACAGAAACAAAAAATGAGAGCGAAAAATGTAACATATCTATATTTATCACATATAATAGCATATTTAATAAACAAAACTGTCATATTTTTAATTTACAAAATATATTGTATATTTATTTGCATATTTAATAGCAATTTTAAGTATCGTGCTGCGTACACTAATAAATATTTAATGTGAAATTTATTTGATATGAATTAGAGGAATGTTTATTAAAATAAGAATTTCTTTCTTTCATTTAAATCTAATATCGCCCACACATACGCACACACACACACACACACTATACGTTCTTGTTTTATTCTTACTTTAACCTCTTTATTCCAGAGGTACGAATATGTGTGCCTTGGGTTGCAACGCTTTTTCTGCTAAACTAATATAAATTGTGAACTCAGACCGAAGGGTACCATTTGTACACCTTTTCAGCTTTCTTTTGATGTCACTATATGTCGCTGGAATGTTTTGAAAAACGTGGGATGAGAACTTGCTTTTGCTGAAATTGCATCATGTCGACCAACGCTCGCCGTTCAAAACTAGGTGCTAATAATTTTGTATAAATAATTTGTTTTTTTAATTTAAAGCAATTATTCGATTGTTAATAAGCTTACTAATTGTCATAAATGTCAGAATCGCATATATCGTTGGGGATATTCTTTTTTGGGACCACTTTATACAAAGGTACACGTACGTGTACCTTCGGTTACAAGCACAACGAAATTATAACTACAGTATATTATTTTGTGAGAGGGCATTATTTAAATTTCACGTTTGATTACCGTGGGGAATGTATGTAGATTAACAAAATTAATTTTTAATTGCTGTGAATATTATGCACCTACAATTTTCAGGTGGGGGCTGACCGTCCAAAAATACTTTTTTAACAAAATATTTTTTGCACATTTTATATGTAATTTCACCCTTCTGATGTTGATTTCATCATCTGATGGGTAGGGGGAACCTTATTACTGACAGATTCCTAGTTTATTACAGGTATGCTGTGCGTTTCAAAAAGTGGACGACAAGAGCATTCAATCATTTTCTAGATTTGGTTTTAGTTAATTCTTGGATCATGTGCATACGATATTATGCAAAGAATGAAGTTCCCAGAAAAGAGAAACTTAGTCTGTCAGCTTACAGAATAAACTTGGGTTTAGCACTTATAAAGTATGAAGGATATGGCCAAACATTGTCCACTCGGTATACAGCATTGACCGAATCAAAAGAACATTCGGAACCAGAAGCTGAGCCGACACTAGCAAGGAAACCTCCAAAAGTTGCACCACAGCCAATGGCAGAAGTTCGACATGACGATGTCGGACGTCTGCTACGATTTTCCAATGATAAATTTGCATCTAAATGCAGATTTGCGGGCTGCAAGTCGAGATCCAGAATCATTTCAGTAAATACAAAGTGTGTTTGTGTGTGTGCTAAAAAATAATTGCTTTGAAAAGTTTCATACTAAATGAAACAGATTTATTGAAATCTATCTGTTCTGTACTGTCAAAGGTTTAAAGTAAAGCAAAGTCAAGTAAGAGTGATTTAATGAGCAGTTTGTCGGCAATATTTAAGAAAACAACTTTTAGTATTCATTGGGCTTTCAGATCTAAGGTACACATATGTGCATGCAGGGCCCGACTTAGAAATTCTGGGGCCCAAGGCAGACACACATGAAGGGGCCCCAACCCCTCCTGTACCCACGACAGATTTCTGATTACCATGTTTATTATCATTAAACATACATAAGTGAATGAATTTTGTTTATAAAACCGAGATAGATATAAAGCATTATCTAGATATGCTTTCTTGGTCTTAAGGGAAAGGAGGCATTACTAGACTGTGCCAACTTTACTTATGAGTGAATTCAAACTCTTTTTGCCCTAGCCCAGTGCCACCTATAACTAAGTAAGATTAACAATTTTTTTTTCACACCATTTGTGTAGTTTATGCATTTTTTACGAATGTACTGGACTAAATCTAGGATTTAGAGGGCCCTCTGAATTGGGGCCCGGAGAAGCTGCCCCGCATGCCCTTGCATAAATCAGGGCACTGTGTGCATGTCATGTTTCAGCTAATCTACAATTAAAATTTATCATTGTTCTACAAAAGTCATCTCTTTCTGTCTCAACTAAAAATTTAAAAGTGGTGAATCGTTTATTCTTTCGTCGAATTTTTCTCGGATCTGAAGAGGTTAAAAAAGTAACGTTGAAGTTCTTTAATTATTTTTATATTACTTTTACACTGTTGTTGATTTCTTTAGCTCTAATTGTACACTTGTTTGAATATCAAGAACCAAAACGAAAATTAATAACTTGAGCTGTCTTTAAGATGAATATTCTATAACTTATATGAGATAAAGAAATAAACCAAGAAGATTGTATTTCAAAGCAAAACAGACGCTATCGAAATTGTTTACGCGGAAAATCTTTATTTACAGAACATTCTATGAGCAGTATTTTCTTTTCTTTCTGCTATCTAGCAGATAACAAATCGGATCATTTCAGTTATCAACGTTTAATTTTTTTCTTGTGTGTATCATGTAGTCGCACCTAAAAGTGAAAGAGTTCCAGATCGTTTATTATTCCCGCACTGCGAAGTTAGCGAGATCTTTGCATTTTACACCGAGGATAATTTTTGAATACAGCATGACCCAGATTACCGTAGTTTCTAAACGTCGAAATCAAATTGGCGAAAGCCCGATCTGGGATCACAGAATTAACCGACTTATTTATGTTGATATTTTTGATGGTGTTATATCGAGATTAAATCCAGAGACTCAAGAAGAAGAGACCTACAAATTTGGTGAGATCATTGAGTGTGCATTTATTAAATAGAAATTATAGTAAGGAGTTTTTAACATGACTTTAATACATTTTGCCATTTAAAACGAAAGAATTATTTGTATTAATGAAATTCATTATTTATTACATGTTATAAATTTGCGCAGGTCCTTATCTTTTTTAGAAACATGGAAAATATCTTGACATACTAGGCCGCCGTGAATCATGAGCTGTTTTCTATGGCGCCTTTATTATTCTGAAACCACGCTGAAAGTCAGGCCCAGATTTATAAATAGATAGGTTGGGAATGTGCCCTGGAAGGGAAATTTTTTAGGGGCGCAAAATTTTAAACGATGGGGCAGTGTTTTTTTTGTTTTTGTTTTTTTATCCTTAATTTCAATCCATTTACCGTGTATATTTACTAATGGAGAAAAAAGAATAGCTTAAAATTTATTTTCGTTAAACTCATATTTTTTAGTAGTTTTACTTCTCGTTTGAACAATCTAAACCTGTAGTTAACGATAAAAAATAACATTTTAAAGACGAATATTTTTACAAGAAGGTAAATTATCTAAAAATTTGATGACTGAAAAATTCAATAATTTGAAACCAGGCCCGGCGCAAGCATATAGGCCAAATAGGCGGCTACCTGATACAGTACCACGATAGATTTTTTTAAAGATACTTAGTGCTATAGACTGATCGAGACAAACTTGTCAATAGATAAATGGAGCTGAATGGATTATTTTCGATTGGCTGCCTTCACTAACATTTACTCTTCCTTATATATGTTTATGTTTCGTAGTTCGGTCTCAGCTCTGGTGGCGTGCGGATGTCTGTTCTCTGCTGTCCGGACTGGCGGTTGTTGGTTCCGGCTCGCTTAAGACGGAATGTTTGGGATATTCACCAGGCCGCTAGACTGCCGTTGATTGGCGTCTTCTTCTGCTATTCTGGGACCGGACTCCGCCCTCCCTCGTAATTCGGACTTCGTCGCTGGGGCCGTGCTTGGCCTTCTGTCCATGACGGGCGTTCGCCATTGTCTTCGTCCGCTGCGATCGCTTTGGGCCAGCTTTCGCCATTGGCGGATGGTGCTTTGGCATGTAATGTCAATACGGATGGTTCCACCCAATCCTACGGATGGTCCTTCTCAATGAAACCCTTGCACAAATCCCCCGCCCCCCCCCCAATGCGGATGGTTGGTATTTCGTGCGCTTTGGCTGCGAGGAACGATTTGCGCCTGGACTCTGCCGCTCGCGGCGCTGCACCCACTCAACGGTGCCCGGTGGGCTCGTGTAGGAGTTTCGGCTGGCC
>QLNU02015360.1:94300151-94321465 GCA_006491805.2 Dysdera silvatica | reverse complement strand
TTCCCCTTAAAATCCTTGCACAATAACTAACTAACTTATATATATGTTTCCTCTAATCCGTCTTTTTCCATACCTTCAACTTCTTGCTTTCTGAAATTAACAATTTTTCCTCTAATCAATTTACGTAATTCTGCCTAAAAATTTCTCATCACCGCTACATCTTTCAGTGGCGGAAGTAGTACATATTAGTATGGAACTTGTATACAAAAAACTCTAAATTTCGCAGAAAATGTCTTGGAAATTCGCGTCGGGATAAAAATTACTAACCTAGTGACAAGGTCTTATTGACTACAATTTTGAAGTAGCTTTTAGTCTTCACCGAGCCGGACCCCTAAAAAAATGGAACCCTGGACATCTGTTTTGCTGGTCTATGCGATAATCCAGACCTGACAATAAAACACATTTTTAAGACGTATATGTAATTTTTGAATCAATTTTTAAAAGTCACGCAAAATTGTGTTTTAAAGCACCCTTTCCCTCTACCTTTCTTTTTATATTTAATCTTGATGCAAATAAAAGAGGTGGTTTTTCCTATGCCTGTTCCTAGATGTTTTCTCCCTTTCACTTGGTGTGTCGCTTCATTTCAAATTTCCATTTTCAGGCTCAGAATTCAAATTTCAATATTAAAAAGAAGAAGTATTTCCATGCTGGAAATCGTACTGGCTTCCCTGCGTAGTGACCTATTGACATCACTCACCTCTCAGCCACGAGGTTTAATTTTCGAGTCGCTTTTCCGCAGAAGCCATTTTTCTCTATTCTATTTTCTCAAATTTCGTCCATTTGCTAAGCCGTAAATTGCATAAATTACAATTTGCTACCCTAATGCATTATTCGCACATTTTTAAGACAGGTATATATATATATATTTTAATCAATTTTAAAAGTCATGCAAAATCGCATTTTTAAACACACTTTCCCCACTAACCTTTTTAATCCGCCTTTAATGCAAATAGCATTGTTTCCGTTGTGCCTACTCTTAAACGTTTTTTCCTGCCATTCAGTGTCGCTTCATTCCATAAAACTAATCGTCCCTTTTTGGCACAAAGTTAGAAAAAAGGCATTCTCATGCCATGGATCATAATGGCGACCTTGTGTAGCAACACGATAACGTCATTTGCCCCTCAGCCAAAAGTTCCCAGATTCAATTTATCTACACGCAGGAGTCATTGTCGCCATTTTTTTAAATTTCATCTGTTCGGGAAGCTTTAAATTGGATATAACAAAACGAAATTTACTGCACCTGACACATATTTTTGCACATTTTAATACGGGTATGTCCTTTTTAAATCAATTTTTAAAAGTCACGCAAAATCGTATTTTTAAGCACTCTTTTCCCTCTAACTTTTTTTATATTTAATGTTAATGCAAATAAACGAGCGTTTTTCCCTATGTTTATTCCAAAACATTTTTCTCTTTCATTCGCCATATAACTTTATTTCATGGAAGCAAATTTCCTTTTTCTAGGCTCAAAATTCAAAATTAAATTAAAAAATAAATAAAAGCATTCCCATGCCGAGAATCGTACTTGCGACTATGTATAATGAAACGGTGACGTCACTCGCTTCACAGCCAAGAGGTTCAGAGTTCAAGTCTCCTTTACGCTGAAGCCGTTCTCACTACTTTTTCAAATTTCACCACTTCTAAAAGCCGTAAATATGTATTAAATAAAACAAGACATATTTTTCTAGACCATACACATATTTTTTCACATTTTCAAGAAGGATGAGTCATTTTTAATTCAATTTTTAAAAGTTACGAAAAATTGCATTTTTAATCTCTTTTTTCTCTCTAAATTTTTTATACTTAATGTTAATGCAAATAAGACGTTTTTTTTTACCTTAGCCTGCCTTTAAAGGTTTTTTCCTTTTCATTCGGTGTGTTGCTTCATTTCATACAACCAAATTTCACTTTTTACGCTCCAAATTCAAAATTTAAAAGAAAAAAAAAATTCCCATGCTGGGAATTGTACTTACTTCCTTGCGTATTGACCCGGTGACGTCAATCGCTTCTCAGCCAAGAGGTCTCGAGTTCGAGTTTCTTTCACACAGAAATCATTACCAACATTTTTTCAAATTTTATCCCTTTTGAAAGCCGTAAACTGCATAAAACAGGTCATATTTTTCTGGACCAAATGCATATGCTTGAACACTTTTGAGACGGATGTGTCGTTTTTAAATCAATTTGTAGGAGTGACGTAAAATCGTATTTTTAAGTACTCTCTTCCCTCTATAATATTTTTTAGCTTTAATATTAATGCAAATAGGAGGATTTTTTTTACCTTGTCATCCTCTTAGACGTTTTTTCCCTTTCAGTGAATTTGTTGCTTCATTTCATAGAACCAATTTTCATTTTTTTAGGCTCTTAATTCGAAATTAAAAAAAAAGCAAGAAAGAAAGAAAAATTCACATATCGGTAACGGGACTTGCGACTCTAGGAATTTTCAAATCAATTTCAAAAGTAACGCAAATTCATATTTTTAAGCTCTTTTTCTCACTGACGTTTTTATATTTAATATTAATGCAAGTAAACGAGGGGTTTTTTCCTATGCCTGCTCCAAAATATTTTCCCCCATTCATTCGGTGTAACGCTTTATTTCCTAAAAACAAACTTCCTTTATTAGGCTCAAAATTCAAAATTAAGAAAAATAAAAGCATCTTATATCGGGACGTACTTGCGACTCTGTATAATGAAACGGTGACGTTACTCGCTTCATGGTCAAAAGCTCCCGAGTTCTAATTTCCTTTACGCGGAAGGCACTCGTACCAATTTTTCAAATTTTATCCCTTTGACAAGCCATAAATCGCATAAAATAAGACACTTTTTTGTCCCTAATACATATTTCTGTACATTTTGAAGATGAATATGTCACATTTAAATCAATCCTTTAAAAAGTTACGCAAAATCGCATTTTTAAACACACTTTATCCCTAATTTCTTCAAAATTAAAAAAAAAAATCTTTCCACATGCGGGAATCGCACTTGCGACACTGCGTAGTGAACCGGTGACGTCAACCACTTCTCAGCCAAGAGGTCCCGAGTTCGACTCTCCTTCACGAGTCACATTCTTCCTTTATTGGTGACAATGTCCTCCTCAGAAGGCATTGTCACCAATTTTTTAAATTTGATCCCTTTGAAAAGCCGTAAATTGCATAAAATAGAACACGTTTTTCTGCCCTTAATGCATATTCTGTACATTTTGAAAAAGGATATGTCATATTTAAATTAATCTTTAAAGGTCACGTAAAATCGCATTTGTAAACACATTTTATCCCTAATTTTTTCAAAATTAAAAAAAAAAGCTTTCCGGATACTGGGAATCGTGCTTGCGACTCTGTGCAATGAACCGATGACGTCACTCGCTTCTTAGCCAAGAGATCCCGAGTTCGAGCCTCCACGAGGCAGCCCTTCTCACCATCGTATCAAATTTCAGCCATTTCGAAAGCCGTGAATTGTATAAAATAAAACACGTTTTTCTGGACCAAATGCATGTATTTTCACATTTTTATGTCAGATATGTCATTTTTAAGTCATTTTTTAGAAGTGACGCAAAATCATATATTTAAGCACTCTCTTCCCTCTCTATATATTTTTAGCTTTAATGTTAATGCAAATAGGACATTTTTTTACCTAGGTCTCCTATGAGACGTTTTTTTCCTCTCATTTGATTTGTCGCTTCATTTCATAGAACCAAATATTCTTTTTTAGGCTCCAAATTTGAAATTTAAAAAAAAAAAAAAAAAATCACATGCCGGGAACCGTACTTGCGACCCTGGGAAGTGAAAAGGCTTTAATGTTAATGCAAATAAGAAAATTGCTTTTACCTAAGCCTCACTTTAAACGTCTTTTCCTTTCAATTAGTGTATCGCCTCATTTCATACGACCAAATTTTATTTTTTTCAAGCCCCATATTCAAAATGAAAAATAAAAAATAATTATCATTCCAGAAATAGTACTTGCGTCCCTGCCTAGTGACCCGGTGACGTCACTTGCTTTTCAACCGAAGCATTCAGAGTTCGAGACCCGTTCACGCAGATGCCACTGTCTATATTTTTTAAAATTTTATCCCTTTAACAAGCCGTGAATTGCATAAAAGTAACACATTTTTCTGACCTTAATACATATTTTTGTATGTCTTTAAGACGGATAGGTCACATTTAAATACATTTTTGACAGTCACGAAGAATCGCATTTTTAAACACACTTTTCATCTTAACTTTTCTGGTCTTACCTTAATGCATATACCATTTTTTCCTCCATGTCTGCTCTTAAAGGTTTTTTTTCCTTTTCATTCGGTTTGTCGCTTCATTCCATAACACTGATCGTCCTTTCTTGGGTGCTAAATTTAAAAAAAAAAAGGATTCCCATGCCGGGGATTATAATGACGAACTTGTGTAGTGAGACACAGTGACGTCTCTTGCCCCTCTACCAAGAGGTTCTAGATTCGAGTCTCCTACACACTGAAGTCATTGTCATCAATTTTTAAATTAAATTAGTTGGACAAGCTGTAAATTGCATAAAATAAAATACATTTTTTTGCATCTGGTGCATATTTTAATATGGGTATGTCCTTTTTAAATAAATTTTTAAAACGTCATGAAAAATCATATTTGAAGCACTCTTTTTCCTCTAGCTTTTTTTATATTATTGTTAATTCAAATAAACTAGGTTTTTTTTATATTCCTGCTCCACAACATTTTTTCCTTTCATTCGGTCTGTTGCTTCATTTCATAGAATCAAATTTCCTTTTTAAGGCTCCAAATTCGAAATAAAAAAATAATAATAGGGAGTGCCTCCGTAGCCGACAACGGCTAACTGAATCATAACAAGCAGTCTATAACTGTGCATGCTCATAGACATGCTTTGGGGCTCTTCATGGACATCTTTCTTAGCAAATTTATTTTAACATTACAAGGCTATAAGATATTTTGTTGGCGATGTTTTCGCTTCCGCGCTTTGAGCAATAAGATAGTGAGTGTTTTCTTATGTTAAATTATTTTATATATAAATTATTTATATATAAATTATTTGTAAATTATTTATATTATTTATATATAAATTATTAATATTATTTATATATACGTTATTTATATTATTTATATATACATTATTTATATTATTTATATATACATTATTTATATTATTTATATATAAATATTTATTTTTTATTTATATATAAATTATTTATATTATTCATATATAAATTATTTTATGTAAATTACTTTATTGAATGTTAAATTATTTTATTAAAATAACAAACAAATATGAACTCCCATTACGTGTGACATTCATCGACTAAGAGAAGGCTTTTGACTTCATCAAAACATCAGATCAGTCCCACTACTTAGTATAGTGGCCGCCGTTTTTAAGAATCAAAACGACCGAAATAAACATAACTGCTTACTGTAGAACAATCCAACCTTTTACAGAGAACTGGCTTTTACTACAGTCTTTGATTTTACCATGTTTGGCGCAGTATAGCCCAGATGCTCTTGCGCCATAAAAATCCAAACAAACAAACAACTATAGAACAATACTTAAACCAACTCCAGATTTAAGAATCAAAAGGAGCGAAACAAACATGATTCTCTTAAGCGGCGACCACTGTACCACAGAAACGCAAAAATTGAATGTGGCTCCAAATACACAATAAATTGCCAAATGCACATACCCTCTTAGTACCGTGTTTTAAGTCCATGAGAATGCGCAGTTGTTGACTGCCGGTTACGATTCAGTCAGTCGTTGCCGGCTATGGAGGCATTCCCATAATAATAATAATAAAAGCATTCCCATACCGGTAATCGCACTTGCGTCCCTGTTTAGTGACCCAGTGAAATTACTCGCCTCTTGGCCCAGAGGTTCCGAGGTCGAGTGCCCTTCACGCAGAAGCCATAATCACCATTTTTTTCAAATTCCATCGATTTGACAAGCTGTAAATTGCATACAATAGACAGGATCGGAATAGGATTTCGCCGGACCCAAAACAATTTTTTTTCGCCCCTTGTGGTATAAATTAAGCTTGTATAATTACAGTAGGACCCGTATATAATGAGGAACTTGGGGCTAACGAAAATGCTCGCTACAACCGATCGCTCGCTGAATTCGTTTTGGAATTTAAATTTTAAACTTTGAAAAGAAAGGCAGTACAGCTAACATATTTGCATGTCGCGTACATACAAAAAATTCTAAAATTTGCGGAAAATGTCGCGAAAATTCACGCCGCGATAAAATTACTGCCCTATTGGCAAGGCCTGATTTCCAGCAATGTTGAGCCATTACCGCGCTGGACCCCTCAGAAAGAACGGTCCCCAAGACATTTGTCGTGCTTGTCTATGCGATAATACGGCCTGGCTGCCTCAGTAGAAACTTATGGAACACCTTTTATTTTTGATATCTGTGTGCATTGTTATAAACATTGGGAATTACAATTTTCTCCTTCAACAACAAAAACGCAGACATTTTTATTGTTTTTGATCATTTATTTGTGTGTTATGAAATAAGCTGTAATTATCATACTCGTTTTAACCAGTTCTATAGTAAGAAGGCGTATGTCCCGTTTTTTTTTTTCTTCCAATTGTTGCAAGATATACTGAAGTGTCGATTTTTTACACGGGGGGTGGGGCGTACACATCTTTCACCTAGGGCGAAACATTTGACGCTTTGGTCATGTTTGGAACTCCCTATATTATATATAGTTCAAAGTTAAGCTAACTTGTATAACGCGAAATAAAGCCCTACAAAATAAAATGAAGCTAAACTGCTTACTTGGGCGTAATAATATGCTTAAACTGCATTTATTAAAAATCCTGTGCAAGTATATATGTATTAAAAATGTCAATTACATGAATTTATTTTTAGTCAACAGTTTTTTCTATAAAAAATATATGTCCTATGCTAAACTGGAATAAGAGTAATTTCTAATCTGAATCAAAATTTGTGAATGCTTCAAAAAGTTAATTTGTGACATTAATTTCCCCTTTAACCCCCGTATTTAATAGAAAAATCTAACTCTGGCTTAGTTCCTTAGGACTCAAGAAGTTCAGATTCCTCGTAAAACTGTAGATCTCGGCACAGCATGACCTTTGCTGTCCTTGCACTGTAGAATAAGCAACTGGAGAAAGATCATTTTCAGTGTTACGCGGAGTAAATTGCGATATTCCTTGTCAGTCAAAATTAAGTTGTCTAGCTGTATTCTGTGTAGAAAGTGATGCTTTAAATAATAAGTAAGAAAAAATAATTGATAATTTTACTGGAAAAAAGCAAGGAAAATATATTTTTAATCTAAATTTTATAATCTGTTTTTTACAAACGAAATTTTTATGTCGTTTAAGTGTTTATTTTTGGAGAGTACGTATGCGTAATTTGTTTCAAGTAAATCTTAATTCAATAGAGGATTGATGTAATTTTCTCTTTTTCCATATTTGCTCAAATGAAGTAATTATACAAGCTTAATTTATGCTACAAGGGACGCCAGAAAAAATTGTCTAGTACCCTTCGAAGCCTTATTCCGATCCTGGTTCTTTATCATCTTTTGATCATTTTCCGTCACGTGTCACTATCTGGCATTTTTAGTTTTGCTTCATTCCTTTTATTTTTGTGCGCAACTTATAAAGCAAAGATTAAAAAATTCTCATTTTTTTCCCATGCAAATGCTTTTCTCTTCAGAATAAAGCTGTTTTGTTTTATAATTAAAGTCAGGGCTCAAACTGGGCGAGAGTCCACCGGTGCTCGGCTTCGCTACTTTTTCATTTTTGGCGATTATTAAAATATTAGCCGGAACCCCTAAATAGACGCTGTCATGAAAAAGTAATAAATTTGAGATTAAGGTCAAGCATTTTGTTGTCCATAAAAATGAACATAAACAATTAATATGATATATCGATTCTTTTGCAGCCATTACATTTTTTAATCGATTTATCATAACATTAGGGCTCCTTCACTTTTTTTTTGTTAGAAATTAAGCCCTGATTAAAGCTATATATTAGACCAGCCAAGTTTAATATGCCTACTGAGTTCTTTATAACATTGATTTCCATTCATATCTGCCAGCTGCGATTTATGCATAAATCTGTAATATCCAGTTCTTCATTCTTAACTTGTTATTTTTATTTCTTTGTACAATTATTTGCTTTTTTATTTTAATTTTCTGAAAATCATTTTTAATTCAGATTCTCTACTCTTTCTACACATTGTGTGTGCGTGTGTGCGCGTGTGTGTGTGTGCGTGCGAACGCGCGCGCCATTCAGAGCTCTCTATAATCTATCTAACGAGGGGAAGGTTATCAAAATTTACACGCATGCCATTCAAGGGACGGGGAGAAGGATTCAATGGAAATCTTTAGTTGCAAAATCTACCGATAGTGACAAACTATGGTGCATTAAAACATCAAGTACATGGGGAAAAAGCACAAAAGTAAATAATTAAAGAAATATAATTTTTAATTTTTGATTTTTACAAAAAAGAGAAAACTTCAACTACCATAGGAAGTAGTTTCACAACTTCTGACATTTCATCATTTATTCGCTATATAACGACTGACCAGAGATTATTATAACTATTAAAATTTCGTCACTGGTATAACGTAAAGAAAAAGGTTCCGCAGTGTTTCGAAAATTACTCTTCCATTTATCAAGGAAGTGTCAAGAAAGTGAGAATGCCCTGTATTTAAATCCCCAGTTCTGGGTTTCCCCAGAGCAGTCCCTCGGCCAAATTCACTCTGAAATTTTTATCCCAGTTTTTCCCATCTTTTTGTACAAATCTTGTACGATTCAAGCATAGGTTTTGAGATGTTAATGGCCCGATTCTTCAATTGAAGAATCGGGCCATCTTACTATGATACAGCTCTAATTTGGAGTACAGTGATGACCGCATCCGTGTTAGACGCTATACCGGTGAACGCCACCTTCCGGAGTGCGTTATCCAACGTCATAGTGGACGAACCCCCAGCGTTATGGTCTGGGGTGCGATTGCGTATCATGGACGATCTCAGCTGCTACGAATTGTGGGTAATCTTAACAGCAACCGGTACATCAATGAAGTTCTGGAGCCCGAAGTTGTTCCCTTCCTTCAAGGCATTCCCGGAGCTGTATTTCAACAGGACAATGCCCGCCCACATATTGCCAGGAATGTTCAAGACTTCTTTTCATCACAACAGATACAGCTTCTTCCTTGGCCTGCCTATTCGCCGGATATGTCGCCGATTGAACATGTGTGGGATTTCGTTGGTCGGCGTCTCGCTCGTGATCCTCGTCCCATAGCTACTACAGATGAACTTTGGGGTCGCATACAAGCAATCTGGAATGCTCTTCCTCAGGCACACATTCAACATCTGTTTGATTCATCGTCCAGAAACATTCGGCAAGGATTAGCAATATCTATCCAAACTAAATTTTTTCTCTAATGGTCCAAAAATATAAATCAAAAATAAAATTCTCTGGACAACAATTTTTTTACGGAGGTATGTTACGGGGCCAGGAATAAAATCCGCGACGACCCAAGCAACCGTCGTCATCGTAATTGGGTATTATGAGCTTTGGGAAGGGTGGCTGCACTCCAAGGAGCCGCGACGCACAGTTTGAAAATCCTGGCCTATGACATTCTATCTCCTCTTAGTTCTGTTTCGAGATACTGTGACAGAAAACGTGTACGTTAACAACATTTTGCAATCAATTGTATTGCTTATGTTCTCATGCTTATCATCGACTATTTACCGGCATGATAAGACCAAACCTCATACTATCGAGACTCTGTCAAGAGTACCCCCATGAAGTTCATACGCTTGCATGATCAGTCAGGTCCCCAGATCTCTAGTCAATAGAAGACATCTTATACATGCTGGGAAGACAGTTCAGATATTACAGATTGGGAGCGAACTAAATTAACAATTTCTGAACATCTGGCAGAATCTGCCACAGGATAATATTAGACTGTTATTTAATTCCATGCTGCACCGTATTTTAGCTTCTATCGCCACCACAGTATTTACTGCATATTAAAATGTGACTTTTCTTTGCAGTTGTTCTGTAATAAAATGTCCTTTCGCACTGAAAATGCAATCAATTCTTTCTCTTTATATATTCATTTGTTTGTGGGAGTTTTATAGCGATCGAACACTTTCTTCGGGATGCATCATTTTTTAATGGAGTGTATATAACCTATTCTGCACTAGGGCGACAAACTTTCACATGTAAATTCAAGGGAGATTTAAACGCGACAAGGGCTAAATTAAGACAGATGAAGGAAAGCAATAAATTTTTAGATTTTTTTTTTTTTTGTGTGCGGAGCAGAACAGCGCCCGTTAATTTAGCAAATGTTCGTGAAATGGATAATGTTAACCAAAACAATTGATTTACATTTTATAAAATATTTTCATATGTAACATGTAAAATTGTTGAAGAAAAGGGAGTGACAGTATACAGGTCGTAGCATGGAATACAAATTTACATGTAAACGAAGGAAATAAGTTCAACGTTTTAGGTATAATATAATTTATTTAAGAAAAATCAACGTACGTTTCGGAAGGACTTTTACCTTCCCTTGTCAGCAATTCGTATGTGTGTCATATATATCCCTGACGAGGGACAGCCAAGTTCCGCCCGAAAGGTACATCGACTTTTGTTAAATAAATTATATTACGCCTAAAATGTTGAACTTATACATCCTTCATTTATTTTGCGTAGTACTAATGTCGCAATATTAGTTTTAAATTTGCATGTTTCACAGTTCTAACCTATATATATTTGCTCGTTCATGCTGCAGGACTTTATCGATGAGTGCCTCTAATAATATATAATTTCAATTTAAATAAATATATAATACATAAATTTAATTTAATAATTTATAATTTCAATTTCGTGATTTCGATGGTTAATGAAATATAAGGGAGAAATAGAATGTCAATACGGGAGCCGGGAGAATCTGAAAAAATAATCTGAAATACGGGAGAATGCGGGAAAGTTGTCCACCCTATTTTATACCCATGTTTATTTGTTGAAACTTCCTTGTTTGAACATCGTTTTAGACAAAGCAACTTCAATTTTTATGAAAGGGATAGAAAATGTTCTTATAGGGTAAATCCGGGTTACATGCCTCACTTTTTTTAAAATCGATATTCTGAGACCCATGGCGCACAAACATGAAATTTACTTAGTCATAATAATCGATACACTTTTAAGAAACATATATATTAGTAAAATATAATTTACAAAAAATTCAATAAGCCGCTATAATTTATTTTTTAACACCCTTCGTTGCGGCATCTCTGCCGAGTGTGTCGGGTGTTATGCCGCACCATGAGGCTTGCCGCGCTTCGTATAGTAAATGAATTTACTTCCTATCAAATACGTTTCTTCAACAACTATGTTATGAAAAAATAGAATAACTGAAATTGCGATTTTATAAAACATAAAAATTGAATAAATTCAAAAAACATTCGCTGTTTTTATTTTGAACTCATTTTCAGAATCGGAACAAACATGGACAAAATAATGACATAAATGAATTACTTTTTTTTTCAAATAGGCTGGACTAATTTTTTAATCTATTCTCTCTCTCCCACAGTCGGCACAAAGCTCATCGAAAATCGTACACTCTACATGAAGCCATCGCTTATTTACATATAGCACAACGTAACCATTCGCATTTTTTTGTTGTGTGATAATAATTTTCTTCATATTCATTGCATGTATTCACATCCAAAGTTTGTGATGACCCAGCTTCACTTTCCTTTCCTTTACGTATCTCATTAATATTATCTCTGGCTTTCTCTATTGCAATGGAGTCAAACTCAGAGGCATCATCAACTACATAACTAGTACTATGACTATTTGATTCATAATCTAACCACCTTCTTTAGTTATTTCTATTTCTTTCTTTTCCAACTTTCTTCTACTATCTTTCTTTTAACGGTCTTCTGTTTTCTGCAATGGTTAAGACAAGTGCCTATTTCTTCATTGCCTTTCCTTTTTTCTTTATTTAGTTTTGAAATTGGAGATATTGCATGCAAATATTTCGATGGAATTGTAATATTCTTTTCAGGCAAATCTTGACTGGTGTATGGTTGTGGATCCGCGAAGCCTTGTGCTTTCGGGTCGAGTGTATGTTTGTTCGATGTTTCCAGTCTCAATAATGGTGGCAAAAAACGAATTTGGAGAGCTTTTTTATGAATTTGGCGGATTTTTTGAAAACTTTGATGATATTTTTATGGATTTGTAAGTAAAGAAAATTATAATTAAATTGGAGACATTTGACTAGGATTTGCGATTATATTTAACGGCATTTGGCGCAAAATAACAAAAAATTCAAAAAATTAAAATTAACATCCGAAAGAATACGCGCGGCATATGTCCCTGATTTTAACTGCGGCATGTATACCAATTTGTAAGGTATAGATGCCTCACCCCACGCCTTCCTGATCTTGAATTCAAACATGGCGAAATAACAATGAAACCTCTCTATACTAAGACTATGCTTCGCTCAAACAGGGAATCCACTGACATCGTTAAAGTCTTAGCTGTAATATACAAAATACGATAGCACACGAAAATATTTCATAATAAACTCTATAACTCACCTTATATATTTGTTAATTTAAAAACAAAAAGGCACAGGAACACGATGTTTTTACCAAACACGCTTCAAATACTAAATGGCGCACATTTGGTATTTTTTGCAGTGTCATCCCACAGCCCGTTTCAGAACTAGGGGGTGAGCAATCTATATCGCATGTGGCATGTAACCCGGATTTACTCTAATCTATTTTTTAACCTCTAGCTCCTGTTAGTCATAGTTTCTTCCGTTACGGTTGCTTTTATTCAATTTCAGCTCTGCTATAATACACAAATAATGAATCCAGAATCGAAAATTTCTAGAGTATAGAAGTCCTGATATTGCAATTTTCAAGCTATGTTGAATTTATTATCATGTTTTAAGCTTATCATAATCATGTGTGTTTTCTTGAATTATCAAACATGGTTTTTAAATAAGTAGTTCTCAAATATACTTGGGTTCCGATTATGTGTATAATATTGAATATTTAAATCTTTTCTATTTTAGATGAGAATAATTATGTGTCCTTGGTTTTGCCATTTGCTAATGATTCCAACAAGCTTCTTATCAGCCGCAATAAACAGCTTTGTTACTTCAACTGGAATACAAAGCAAGTATCTGTCTGCACCGAAGTAGAAGATGGTGCTGCTACACGATTAAATGATGGAAAATGTGACAGTAAAGGAAGATTATGGGCTGGTTGGTAAATTACTCTGTCTTTCTTGCTTTTTTAATATACTAGCTGTTCCTTGACATAAAAGTCATTATGTTTCATTAATATACTGATTACACTTGTTACGAAAATGTCATTTTACAAGTACCGTTCCCTTGCTAAATTAAAAACAAATCGCATTAAACCCAGACATACATTAAATGCTGCAGTTATCATACAAATATTCTCTTTAAAATAGTTACACTTTTCAGTTTGATAAAATGCAGACATTTGCTTAAACGTTAATAAAGAAACTATCGAATGATCAACTGCAATTTCAACTACTTTTTTTATTTGTTTGTGTTTTATGGCTCAAGGACAGCTAAACCCGTGATGCATCGGGACTAACACTTTTCCGAGGAATTTCAACAACTGTTACCTGAGAAACCAAACATGGTGGTCGGAAAAAAAAGCGACACACGTTCTTAAAGTACCATTAAAATCGAACCTAAGATAATGGCATGATAGATAAGCGAGTTACCTCTACGCTACCATAGGGCTCAATTTCAACTACCACATTTATCAATTGCACAATTATGATTACACACATGCACTTTCAGCTCACTTCTATATTTCACATTCTCGTAAGAAAATATCATGATAATACTAACCTACATTGAGTGGTCACTTTATTGAAATCATCTGCCATGTACTTTATTGGACTCACTTGCCTTAAAAATAACTGCACCTCCCCATGGTATAGAGTCGATTAAGCTACAGCACCGTGCCACTGGAATATTAGCTCACGTATTGAATTGTATCTTACAAAATTCTGAATAGAGAGAGAATGGCAGTTGATCCAGACGGTTCGACTTTGTACTGATAAATTCGTTAGATCGCGTTAATTAACCATCCTTGCCGATAACACGTGCACTACTACTAAATACTAAAAACAATAATTCGATTCTTTCTTGTCCTTTAACTAGGCGCTGTGTCCTTTCATACCAGGCTTATAGATTCTGTTTGTTTATATAACCTTTACCTACCAATGTGAGCCAGAAGAAACATTTTATGAAGAAATATTGTTCGATGTGGGGAGAAAGTTCTTCCAAAAGGGAGAAAAGAAATGCGACGGCGACTGTTCATTAACGGTGTTACCTGCGTTGGCGATTATATGTAAGGCCTCAAAAAAAGTTGAGGTCCAGTGGAAAGGAAACTTTTTGGGTAAGTTGTGCTTTATGAAATAAAAATTTATAGCAAGATTCCCACGAGTATTTAGCCAAAGCAGATGGAGTTCTTGTTTCCGCACATAAGCGTCATATTCTTTTAAACGAATTCGAAGGGCTCATCGTATTTGGCCAATATAGACATGATCACACTGTCAAGGCATGGAATAAATTCCCCAAAAATCAAGGTCAGGGATGACGTCTTTAAATTTAGAGAATCCAAGTTTATTAATGGGGGTGAAGGCAACACGAAAATTAAATTTTCGAAGGCTGGAAGCAATCTTGGTAGATATTTCTGGCACAAATGCTATACAGACAGATTTCATCGCAGGAGAAGGGGAACCAACGAGAGTAGTAGGCAGTTTAGGTCGTGGGAGTTTCTTCAGGGCACAATCCATGATGGAAGGTTCGAGTCCACGATCAGCTGCAATTCCACGAATATAGTTGAGTTCTGTTTTGAGTGCTTCATCTCTGGATGAAAACCGCAGAGCCCGGGAAACCAACCAATAAAACGTGCTGATTTTATGACCACGTGGATGTGCAGAAGAAGTATGAGGCGGGATACACACTGCAAATGGTTTACGGTAAACACTTGTGAGGAAACCCGATTGCGTTCGATGGACAAGAACGTCAAGAAAGGGAAGTGTGCTACTGCTCTCTTCCTCGAAGGTGAACTGAATATGTGGATCCACGGAATTCAAAACATCGACAATTTCAGAAAGATCTGTGCTTGTATCCGGGAGAATGGTAAAAGTGCCATACACATATCTGGTCCACAGTTGGAACGAGATACGTTGAAGGATCTTATCTTCTACGTAGTGAATGTAGATGTCACATAAGATAGGTGATAAAGAATTACCCATGGCAAGACCGTCAGTTTGTTTGAATAAAAGTCCTTGGAAGGAGAAACATGTTTGTGTCATACTAGAAACGTTTCTCTAAACTTTACGTTCCATTACAAGAGACGTTTTCCTTAACCCATGTGTGTGTGTATTTATTTTTACCGTTCATTTCATTATACCTGTAATCTGTAACCGCCGTTTGTAACACGCATTTGTCATTACACATTGTGTGTATATCGTCGACCGTTTTGACGAAAATAGCCCAGGGCTATTGAAACAGTCTGTAAACGATTAAACTTAATTAAACTGTGTTAATTTGTTGTCTTTTCAATTAATTTAATAACGCACAGTGTCGTCGTTAAATTATTTCTGTTCACTGTAAGTCAAGGAGTTAATTCCCTAGGCCTTAAGAGGTTCGGATTCCTAGGAAAACTGTAGGTCTTTTCACAGCATAACTCTTTCTGCCCTTACGCCATAAAACTCCCTCATACACACATTAATATACATTCGACAAAATATATACTAGTGTATAGAATAGCCCCACGTGTCCCATTACAGTTATAACTTCTGTCGCGCTCCTGGCCAAGGATTATCTAACCGAAATGATGGGATGGCAGTAGACTATGTAGTAGTGTATCTTTGGGATAATATAGTCTGTCTAAATAAGTTGTCTACTCAATGCATATCGAAGAGAAATAAAACAAGTGTTTAAAACATCCTTTTTTTTACTTCTTCAACGGATTTTTGTTTTACCTCAATTGCCCTACGGTGGTGGTGTGGCAACATGTTTGTCTAGCGAGAAAAACAAACTTGTTTAAATGCAAATTGTATTGGCCGCTTTCCATTTTTTCTAATGATTCACAGTTTTGGGATTGATTCCTGAGACGACAGGTTCGAATCTTAGAAAACTGTTGGTTCTGAAGTAACACGATCTGTGCTGCACCATATAATACAAACTTCAATTCCTTTTTTGCAATGAAAACTCGCATAAAAAAGCCAAGCCGAAATACACACACACACACACACACACACACACACACACATATATATCCAGCTCACGCAAGCATTCCAAGAAAGACTTAGAAGCATTGTGAAGACGAAACTGAGCGGGAAGAACACCACGCAAGCCATTAACGCATATGCGGTACCAGTGCTCACCTACTCCTTCGGGATCATCAAATGGTCCAACACTGAACTAGAACAACTCCAGCGGAAAATGAGAACCATCCAGAGAAGAGCCGGACAACTACACCCTGCAACGGCAATTGAACGGCAAACACTACCCCGGGAAGAAGGAGGACGCGGACAAGCGGACCTCAAAGACTTACATGACAAGCAGATCCAGAGCATGAGGCAATACTTCCAGTTGAAGAGTCCCCGATCGCCACTCATCCAAGCCATAATACAAGCAGATGCAAATTACACGCCACTAAACCTGTGTAGTACCGAAGAGCGTGTCCTCGAAACAGCCAACGAACAGAAACTGAGAACTTGGGCCGGAAAACCATTACATGGCAGGCACTACAATGACCTGCAACAACCACACGTTGACAAAAAGGCATCAAATTCTTGGCTGGCCAAAGGCACTCTCCAGCCAGAGACAGAAGGATTCATGCTAGCCATCCAAGACCAAGTGATCGCAACAAGGAACAATCAGAAATTCATCCAGAGAAAAGACATAGAAAGCGACAAATGCAGACACTGTCATGCGGCATCGGAGACAATCCAACACGTGATGGCAGGATGCAAGATCCTTGCGCAGTCAGACTACAAACATAGACACGATCAAGTAGCGAAAATAGTCCACCAGAAATTGGCAGCGAATGCTGGCTTTCTGACAGAAAAATGCCCGTACTACAAATATGAGCCAGAGACCGTGCATGAGAACGAAACACACAAGCTTTACTGGGATAGAGCAATCATAACAGACAAGACAGTCCCACATAACCGTCCTGACATAACCCTCGTCGATAAATCGAATAAGACCACGTACTTAATCGACATAGCAGTACCCAACACCAATAACATACAGACAACCTACACAACGAAAATCACCAAGTACCAAGATCTCAGACATGAAGTACGAGATATATGGGGTATGGAAAAGATCCTCATCATCCCGTTAGTCATCTCAGCAACAGGGATAGTACCAAAAACGCTTGCGACGAATTTGGAGATACTCAACATTGACCCAAACACCTACATTGAAATACAAAAAGCCACAATCCTAAACACGTGTCACATTGTCAGGAAGTTTCTAGACATGGCACATTAAGAAGTGATGTAAAAAGAGGCTTGGGAACATGGCGCTCTGCCCGTCCCAAAGCCTGTTTCCGCCAAGAATGGGCGAGGAAAACTTTTATATATATATATATCATCATATTCAACCATTATCTATCCACTGCTGGATGAAGGTCTCTCCAAATGCTTTCCACACAAGTCTATCCTGAGCAATTCGCTTCCACGTCACCCCAACCTGTTTTCTTATTTCATCCACCCATCTAGTTTGAGGACGTTTTCTAGGTCTTCGGTGGTCTCTTGGAATCCAGTTCAGAATTTCTGTTGTCCATCGTTGATCAGTTCTTCTTGCAATATGCCCAGCCCATCGCCATTTCAGCCCTTTTACTTTAACAATGATGTCCTCTACTCTAGTTTGCTCTCTCACCCAAGTGTTTCTTTTTCGATCTCTCCTAGTTATTCCAAGCATGCACCTCTCCATGCTCCTTTGCGTTGTCTGTAACTTTCGTATTGCTCCAACTGTTAGACTCCATGTCTCTGATCCATAAGAGAGGACTGGCAATACACACTGGTTGAAGACCTTTCTTTTTAGACACAAAGGCAATTTCCCCTTCAGGATAAAACTGTTTCTTCCAAATGCACTCCAGCCAAGTTTAATACGTCTGTTGAGTTCTTTCATAATGTTGCCATCCATTGAAATCAGCTGGCCAAGGTAAATATATGAATCAGCAATTTCTAGCTCAGTGTTGTCAACTTGTATTTTTGTTTCCTCTACAAAATTATTGAACATGATCTTAGTTTTTTGTAGGTTCATCTTGAGTCCAACTTCTTCACTTCTAGTTGAGAGCTCTTGTACCATGTCTTGGAGTTCTAATGGGTCCGTTGAAAAAATAACAATGTCATCAGCAAACCGCAGATGATTTAAATATTCACCATTTATTTTTATTCCCTTGTTATTCCAATTTATCAGCTGAAAAATCATCTGTAAAGCAGAAGTAAAAAGTTTTGGAGAAATGGTATCTCCCTGCCTCACCCCTTTGCCAAGTTTGATAGTTTTGGTATCTTTATGTAACCGAAATTTTGCACTTGCATTTTTATACACACGTTTCACCATGTCAATGTACACATCCTCAATGTCTGTTGATCTTAAAGAGTTGATGACTGCTGATGTTTTTATAGAGTCAAAGGCCTTCTCATAGTCAATAAATGCAACACACAATGGAAGTTCATATTCATGTGTTCTTTCAATTAATTCTCTTAATACTTGAATATGGTCCACTGTACTGAATCCACTTCGAAATCCAGCTTGTTCTCTTGGTTGAGCTGCATCTAATTTTTTCTGCAGGCGATGTGTTAGAACTTTTGTGAAGATTTTATAAATAGCAGGTAACAAGCTAATTGGTCGGTAATTTTTCAAATCCTCTTTATCACCTTTTTTATGCAAAAGAATTACTGTTGCAGAATCCCATTGGTTTGGTATGTTACCGCTGTTAAGACATTTGGTAAAGAATTTTGCAAGTATGTCTTCTACATATTCTCCAGCTTCTTTTAGGATATCTAATGTAATACCATCATCACCAGGGGCTCTTCCTTTCTTCATATTTTTTATTGCAAATGAAACTTCTTCTTTTAAGATTTTAGGAGCTATTCCTTCGACTATTTCAATGTCTTCGTTTAATCCACTGTTACTTTCATATAGTTTTTTGTAGAATTCTTCAACTCTTCTAAGTATTTCTTCCCTATTTCTTGTTACGGTGCCATCCTCTCCTTTTAATGCAATGATGTGTTTCTTCCCAACAGATAAACTTCCTTTAACAACCCTAAGGCTCTTGTTATTTTCAATGGCTTTCCTTACTAGCTCACAGTTGAATTTTCTTATGTCTTCTTTCATGCTTTTGCGCAGAGTTTTACAAAGTTCTATGTACTCAATCCTGGAACTGGTATTTCGATTGTCCACCTTCATATCTCTTCGCCTTTTCATGAGCTGTTTCGTCTTCTCAGATAATTTGCTATTGTGCTTTTTACAGGTTACACCACCAATTTCCCCAGCAGTTTCAACTATTGTCTTAACAATGTTTTCATTTGCTTCTGAGATATCACTTTCATCAATAAGTCCTTCCAGTGCAGAAAAGCGATTTTTTAATTCCAACTTGAATGCCTCGGTATTTACTTTCAGTTTCATTAGATCCACCCTCTTACTTACTTGTTTCCTAATGAGCTTCTGTCGTTCTAATTTAGTATTTAAGTGCACTTTACATCTCACCATTCGATGATCACTTCCAGTATTAAATCTGTTCAGTACACTGCAATCTTCAATAATTGATTTCTTGTTTGCCAGGATATAGTCAATTTCACTAGTTCCCCCATTTGGGTGTTTCCATGTCCATTTTCTTTGCGGTTTCTTCTTAAAAAATGAATTCATGATGCTAAGGTTTTCAGCTTCTGCAAATTCGATGAGTTGATCGCCACGTTCATTCCTTTCCCCATATCCGTATTTACCAACCGATGTCTCTCCTTGTTCCTGTTGTCCAATTCTTGCATTGAAATCCCCCATGATGAGCTTGATATGTTGTTTCCCTTTGGTGTGTAACTCTTTGATTTCTTCATAAAATTCTTCAACCTCTTCGTCGGTATGGCTTGATGTTGGTGCATATACCTGTACTATTTGAAGTTGGTATCGCTGGGTTAGTTGAACAACAAGCCTCGCTGCTCGATCTGATGTACTTTCAACTTCCAGAAGACAGTCTTTAATTCTTTTGTTGATTAAGAAGCCAACACCACTTGTTCTTCCAGTTTCCGTTCCTCTATAGTAAAACAAATGTCCGCTTTTCAGTTCCACCAACTCTTCACCTTTTCTTCTAATTTCACTGAGTCCTACAATGTCCCATTTGATCTTGTCTAGTTCCTCTTCCAATTCCTGAAGTTTTGCTTCAGAAGCAAGGGATCGTCCATTAAACGTAGCCAAGGTCAATAACAAACGGCAGCCTGGGCCATTCCAGTGATTCTTAGCACCCCCTGCTTTCATGCCACACTGACCGCTGCCTTGATCAGGAGCACTCCAGCACCTGGAGACTAGGGGCCATGGTTTCTGGTGTGTCAACATAATGGAGGAATTAGCCATAATTTCACCACGCTGGCTAAACGGGTTGGTGAATTAGCCCTCCCCTTCCGCCTTTCTATCCGTGTAGCAAATATTAATTTGCCACATAAATAGAAAGCTCAGCCTGCACCACTTGAAGGCGGGGTAGGACACTAGGTTACTGGCCTGGCCGGTTCCACACATCGTCACATACGTTCAGCGTGTGGGTCTCCTTCCAGTTAGATACCAGCAACCCTTTTGCAGGCCATATATATATATATAAAGAGCTCAACATAACGCAGAGAACCATTATGACCGGACAATAATGGTACTCACGCGAAAAAAGTAGAAATTTAGTAAAAATATATTTCCTACTCGCACTGGCGTACGCAGCGGGGTGTTGATGAGGGTTGTAACCCCCCATTGCAATGAAATTTTGTATATTTAACATAGGAATATGTGAGTTGTAGCTCTGTAACCCCCCATTGAGCCTATAACCCCAAATTGAAACTTTCTGTGTGTACACCTATGCCTACTCGCCAGCTTCAAAAAATTAGTCGCCGATGGCCATCTTGCGACCGAATTTGTTGAATCTTACGTGTATATAAAATATAGTTTCCTAATCTCGAGTGGCGTTCAGCAAACTACGTCACGCGAGCCGCACATGGCACGCGGAGAAATTTGAAAAAAAAAATCAGATTATAATTTTTAAGATTCAAAAATAATATTTTGTT
>QLNU02015360.1:94288718-94300051 GCA_006491805.2 Dysdera silvatica | reverse complement strand
TTGTTACGAAAATGTCATTTTACAAGTACCGTTCCCTTGCTAAATTAAAAACAAATCGCATTAAACCCAGACATACATTAAATGCTGCAGTTATCATACAAATATTCTCTTTAAAATAGTTACACTTTTCAGTTTGATAAAATGCAGACATTTGCTTAAACGTTAATAAAGAAACTATCGAATGATCAACTGCAATTTCAACTACTTTTTTTATTTGTTTGTGTTTTATGGCTCAAGGACAGCTAAACCCGTGATGCATCGGGACTAACACTTTTCCGAGGAATTTCAACAACTGTTACCTGAGAAACCAAACATGGTGGTCGGAAAAAAAAGCGACACACGTTCTTAAAGTACCATTAAAATCGAACCTAAGATAATGGCATGATAGATAAGCGAGTTACCTCTACGCTACCATAGGGCTCAATTTCAACTACCACATTTATCAATTGCACAATTATGATTACACACATGCACTTTCAGCTCACTTCTATATTTCACATTCTCGTAAGAAAATATCATGATAATACTAACCTACATTGAGTGGTCACTTTATTGAAATCATCTGCCATGTACTTTATTGGACTCACTTGCCTTAAAAATAACTGCACCTCCCCATGGTATAGAGTCGATTAAGCTACAGCACCGTGCCACTGGAATATTAGCTCACGTATTGAATTGTATCTTACAAAATTCTGAATAGAGAGAGAATGGCAGTTGATCCAGACGGTTCGACTTTGTACTGATAAATTCGTTAGATCGCGTTAATTAACCATCCTTGCCGATAACACGTGCACTACTACTAAATACTAAAAACAATAATTCGATTCTTTCTTGTCCTTTAACTAGGCGCTGTGTCCTTTCATACCAGGCTTATAGATTCTGTTTGTTTATATAACCTTTACCTACCAATGTGAGACAGAAGAAACATTTTATGAAGAAATATTGTTCGATGTGGGGAGAAAATTCGTCCAAAAGGGAGAAATGAAATTGGACGGTAACTAGTCATTAACGGTGTTATCTGCGTTGGCGATTATATGTGAGGCCTCAAAAAAGTTGAGGTCCAGTGGAGAAGAAACTTTTTGGATAAATTGTGCTTTATGAAATAAAAATGTATGGTCAGATTCCCACGAGTGTTTAGCCAAAGCAGATGGAGTTCTTGTTTCCGCACATAAGCGTCATATTCTTTTAAACGAATTCGAAGGGCTCATCGTATTTGGCCAATATAGACATGATCACACTGTCAAGGCATGGAATAAATTCCCCAAAAATCAAGGTCAGGGATGACGTCTTTAAATTTAGAGAATCCAAGTTTATTAATGGGGGTGAAGGCAACACGAAAATTAAATTTTCGAAGGCTGGAAGCAATCTTGGTAGATATTTCTGGCACAAATGCTATACAGACAGATTTCATCGCAGGAGAAGGGGAACCAATGAGAGTAGTAGACAGTTTAGGCCGCGTGAGTTTCTTCAGGGCACAATCCATGATGGAAGGTTCGAGTCCACGATCAGCTGCAATTCCACGAATATAGTTGAGTTCTGTTTTGAGTGCTTCATCTCTGGATGAAAACCGCAGAGCCCGGGAAACCAACCAATAAAACGTGCTGATTTTATGACCACGTGGATGTGCAGAAGAAGTATGAGGCGGGATACACACTGCAAATGGTTTACGGTAAACACTTGTGAGGAAACCCGATTGCGTTCGATGGACAAGAACGTCAAGAAAGGGAAGTGTGCTACTGCTCTCTTCCTCGAAGGTGAACTGAATATGTGGATCCACGGAATTCAAAACATCGACAATTTCAGAAAGATCTGTGCTTGTATCCGGGAGAATGGTAAAAGTGCCATACACATATCTGGTCCACAGTTGGAACGAGATACGTTGAAGGATCTTATCTTCTACGTAGTGAATGTAGATGTCACATAAGATAGGTGATAAAGAATTACCCATGGCAAGACCGTCAGTTTGTTTGAATAAAAGTCCTTGGAAGGAGAAACATGTTTGTGTCATACTAGAGACGTTTCTCTAAACTTAATGTTCCATTACCAGAGACGTCTCCCTTAATACATGTGTATGTACTTTTACTGTTCATTTCATTATACCTGTAACTTGTAACCTGTAACACGTATTTGTCATTACACGCTGTGTGCATATCGTCGACCATTCTGACGAAAATCGCCCAGGGCTTTTAAAACAGTCTGTAAACGATTAAACTTAATTAAACTATATTAATTTGTTGTCCCTTTTCAATTAATTTAATAACGCACAGTGTCGTCGTTAAATTATTTCTGTTCACTGTAAGTCAAGGAGTTAATTCCCTAGGTCTTACGAGGTTCGGATTCCTCGGAAAACTGTAGGTCTTTTCACAGCATAACTCTTTCTGCCCTTACGCCATAAAACTCCCTCATACACACATTAATATACATTCGACAAAATATATACTAGTGTATAGAATAGCCCCACGTGTCCCATTACAGTTATAACTTCTGTCGCGCTCCTGGCCAAGGATTATCTAACCGAAATGATGGGATGGCAGTAGACTATGTAGTAGTGTATCTTTGGGATAATATAGTCTGTCTAAATAAGTTGTCTACTCAATGCATATCGAAGAGAAATAAAACAAGTGTTTAAAACATCCTTTTTTTTACTTCTTCAACGGATTTTTGTTTTACCTCAATTGCCCTACGGTGGTGGTGTGGCAACATGTTTGTCTAGCGAGAAAAACAAACTTGTTTAAATGCAAATTGTATTGGCCGCTTTCCATTTTTTCTAATGATTCACAGTTTTGGGATTGATTCCTGAGACGACAGGTTCGAATCTTAGAAAACTGTTGGTTCTGAAGTAACACGATCTGTGCTGCACCATATAATACAAACTTCAATTCCTTTTTTGCAATGAAAACTCGCATAAAAAAGCCAAGCCGAAATACACACACACACACACACACACACACACACACACACACACACACACACACACACACACACACACACATATATATATATCCACTACGCAAGTATTCCAAGAACGACTCAGAAGCATTGTGAAGAAGAAACTGTGCGCGAAGAAGAACACTGCGCAAGCCATTAACGCATATGCGGTACCAGTGCTCACCTACTCCTTCGGGATCATCAAATGGACCAACACTGAACTAGAACAACTCCAGCGGAAAATGAGAACCATCCAGAGAAGAGCCGGACAACTACACCCTGCAACGGCAATTGAACGGCAAACACTACCCCGGGAAGAAGGAGGACGCGGACAAGCGGACCTCAAAGACTTACATGACAAGCAGATCCAGAGCATGAGGCAATACTTCCAGTTGAAGAGTCCCCGATCGCCACTCATCCAAGCCATAATACAAGCAGATGCAAATTACACGCCACTAAACCTGTGTAGTACCGAAGAGCGTGTCCTGGAAACAGCCAATGAACAGAAACTAAGAACTTGGGCCGGAAAACCATTACATGGCAGGCACTACAATGACCTGCAACAACCACACGTTGACAAAAAAGGCATCAAATTCTTGGCTGGCCAAAGGCACTCTCCAGCCAGAGACAGAAGGATTCATGCTAGTCATCCAAGACCAAGTGATCGCAATAAGGAACAATCAGAAATTCATCCAGAGAAAAGACATGGAAAGCGACAAATGCAGGCACTGTCATGCGGCATCGGAGACAATCCAACACGTGATGGCAGGATGCAAGATCCTTGTGCAGTCAGACTACAAGCATAGACACGATCAAGTAGCGAAAATAGTCCACCAAAAATTGGCAGCGAATGCTGGCTTTCTGACAGAAAAATGTCCGTACTACAAATAGGAGCCAGAGACCGTGCATGAGAACAAAACACACAAGCTTTACTGGGATAGAGCAATCATAACAGACAAGACAGTCCCACATAACCGTCCTGACATAACCCTCGTCGATAAATCGAGTAAGACCACGTACTTAATCGACATAGCAGTACCCAACACCAACAACATACAGACAACCTACACAACGAAAATCACCAAGTACCAAGATCTCAGACATGAAGTACGAGATATATGGGGTATGGAAAAGATCTTCATCATCCCGTTAGTCATCTCAGCAACAGGGATAGTACCAAAAACGCTTGCGACGAATTTGGGAATACTCAACATTGACCCAAACACCTACATTGAAATACAAAAAGCCACAATCCTAAACACGTGTCACATTGTCAGGAAGTTTCTAGACATGGCACATTAAGAAGTGATGTAAAAAAGAGGCTTGGGAACATGGCACTCTGCCCGTCCCAAAGCCTGCTTCCGCCAAGAATGGGCCAGGAAAACTTTTACTTTATATATATATCATCATCATATTCAACCATTATCTATCCACTGCTGGATGAAGGTCTCTCCAAATGCTTTCCACACAAGTCTATCCTGGGCCATTCGTTTCCACGTCACCCCAACCTCTTTTCTTATTTCATCCACCCATCTAGTTTGAGGACGTTTTCTAGGTCTTCGGTGGTCTCTTGGAATCCAGTTCAGAATTTCTGTTGTCCATCGTTGATCAGTTCTTCTTGCAATATGCCCAGCCCATCGCCATTTCAGCCCTTTTACTTTAACAATGATGTCCTCTACTCTAGTTTGCTCTCTCACCCAAGTGTTTCTTTTTCGATCTCTCCTAGTTATTCCAAGCATGCACCTCTCCATGCTCCTTTGCGTTGTCTGTAACTTTCGTATTGCTCCAACTGTTAGACTCCATGTCTCTGATCCATAAGAGAGGACTGGCAATACACACTGGTTGAAGACCTTTCTTTTTAGACACAAAGGCAATTTCCCCTTCAGGATAAAACTGTTTCTTCCAAATGCACTCCAGCCAAGTTTAATACGTCTGTTGAGTTCTTTCATAATGTTGCCATCCATTGAAATCAGCTGGCCAAGGTAAATATATGAATCAGCAATTTCTAGCTCAATGTTGTCAACTTGTATTTTTGTTTCCTCTACGAAATTATTGAACATGATCTTAGTTTTTTGTAGGTTCATCTTGAGTCCAACTTCTTTACTTCTAGTTGAGAGCTCCTGTACCATGTCTTGGAGTTCTGATGGGTTCGTTGAAAAAATAACAATGTCATCAGCAAACCGCAAATGATTTAAATATTCACCATTTATTTTTATTCCCTTGTCATTCCAATTTATCTGCTGAAAAATCATCTGTAAAGCTGAAGTAAAAAGTTTTGGAGAAATGGTATCTCCCTGCCTCACACCTTTACCAATTTTGATAGCTTCGGTATCTTTATGTAACCGAAATTTTGCACTTGCATTTTTATACACACGTTTCACCATGTCAATGTACACATCCTCGATGTCTGCTGATCTTAAAGAGTTGATGACTGCTGATGTTTTAATAGAGTCAAAGGCCTTCTCATAGTCAATAAATGCCACACACAATGGAAGTTCATATTCATGTGTTCTTTCAATTAATTCTCTTAATACTTGAATATGGTCCACTGTACTGAATCCACTTCGAAATCCAGCTTGTTCTCTTGGTTGAGCTGCATCTAATTTTTTCTGCAGGCGATGTGTTAGCACTTTTGTGAAGATTTTATAAATAGCAGGTAACAAGCTAATTGGTCGGTAATTTTTTAAATCCTCTTTATCACCTTTTTTATGCAAAAGAATTACTGTTGCAGAATCCCATTGGTTTGGTATGTTACCACTGTTGAGGCATTTGGTAAAGAATTTTGCAAGTATGTCTTCTACATATTCTCCAGCTTCTTTTAGGATATCTAATGTAATGCCATCATCACCAGGGGCTCTTCCTTTCTTCATACTTTTTATTGCAAATGAAACTTCTTCTTTTAAGATTTTAGGAGCTGTTCCTTCGACTATCTCAGAGTCTTCGTTTAATCCACTGTTTCCCTCATACAGCTTTCTGTAGAATTCTTCAACTCTTCTAAGTATTTCTTCCCTATTTCTTGTTACAGTGCCATCCTCTCCTTTTAATGCAATGATGTGTTTCTTCCCAATAGACAAACTCCCTTTAACAACCCTAAGGCTCTTGTTATTTTCAATGGCTTTCCTTACTAGCTCACAGTTGAATTTTCTTATGTCTTCTTTCATGCTTTTGCGCAGAGTTTTACAAAGTTCTATGTACTCAATCCTGGAACTGGTATTTCGATTGTCCACCTTCATATCTCTTCGCCTTTTCATGAGCTGTTTCGTCTTCTCAGATAATTTGCTATTGTGCTTTTTACAGGTTACACCACCAATTTCCCCAGCAGTTTCAATTATTGTCTTAACAATGTTTTCATTTGCTTCTGAGATATCAATTTCTTCAATAAGTCCTTCCAGTGCAGAAAAGCGATTTTTTAATTCCAACTTGAATGCCTCGGTATTTGCTTTCAGTTTCATTAAATCCACCCTCTTACTTACTTGTTTCCTAATGAGCTTCTGTCTTTCTAATTTAGTATTTAAGCACACTTTACATCTCACCATTCGATGATCACTTCCAGTATTAAATCTGTTCAGTACGCTGCAATCTTCAATAATTGATTTCTTGTTTGCCAGGATATAGTCAATTTCGCTGGTTCCTCCATTGGGGTGTTTCCATGTCCATTTTCTTTGCGGTTTCTTCTTAAAAAATGAATTCATGATGCTAAGATTTTCAGCTTCGGCAAATTCTATGAGTTGATCGCCACGTTCATTCCTTTCCCCGTATCCGTATTTACCAACCGATGTCTCTCCTTGTTCCTGTTGTCCAATTCTTGCATTAAAATCTCCCATGATGAGCTTGATGTGTTGTTTCCCCTTGGTATGTAGCTGTTTGATTTCTTCATAGAATTCCTCAACCTCCTCGTCGGTATGGCTTGATGTTGGTGCATATGCCTGTACTATCTGAAGTTGGTATCGCTGGGTTAGTTGAACAACGAGCCTCGCTGCTCGATCTGACGTGCTTTCGACTTCAAGAAGGTAGTCTTTAATTCTTTTGTTGATTAAGAAGCCAACACCACTTGTTCTTCCAGTTTCCGTTCCTCTATAATAAAACAAATGTCCACTTTTAAGTTCCACCAACTCTTCACCTTTTCTTCTAACTTCACTGAGTCCTACAATGTCCCATTTGATCTTGTCAAGTTCTTCTTCCAATTCTTGAAGTTTTGCTTCAGAAGCAAGGGATCGTCCATTATACGTTGCCAAGGTCAATAACAAACGGCAGCCTGGGCCATTCCAGTGATTCTTAGCACCCCCTGCTTTCATGCCACGCTGACCGCTGCCTTGATCAGGAGCACTCCAGCACCTGGAGACTAGGGGCCATGGTTTTTGGTGTATTAGCATATTGGAGGAATTAGCCATCATTTCACCACGCTGGCTAGACGGGTTGGTGAATTAGCCCTCCCCTTCCGCCTTTCTATCCGTGCAGCAAATATTAATTTGCCTCATAAATAGAAAGCCCAGCCTGCACCACTTGAAGGCGGGGTAGGACACTAGGTTACTGGCCTGGCCGGTTCCACACATCGTCACATGCGTTCATGTATATGTATATGCATATACACCACTGGCCATTAAAATTACTACACCAGGAAGGCGGTATGCCACACACATGTGAAATTTGCATGACAGATAGAACATGCTGTGATATGCAAACGATTAGTTTTTCAACTCATTTATGCAAAACAGGCGGCGGTAGCGACACCTACATTTTTATAAAAGCAGAGATTTGACAGCAGTTTTCTCATACTCGAATTGCATTTGAACGTTTGTTTTTGGCCAAGAAGGTTTGTAATGCCTCTTATAAAAAGAAGAAATTCCTACCAGCACGTGTCTAACTTTAATCGAGGAAGGATTGTAGCCTACCGGGATTGCGGTTTATCGTACCGCAGTATTGCTGCTCATATTGGTCGAGATCCCATGACTGTCCGCAGAGTATGGAATCGATGGGTTCAGGACAGTCATGCGGAACGTCGTGCAGGATCTCAGCGGACCCTCATCACTAACAGCCGAGAAGACAGACATCTCCGGAGACAGATCCGCATGGCCACAAGGGATCGTATAGCCGCGTCACGAACCTTGAATTCGGAAATGAAATCGTTTGCAAGATAACAAATTTCTGCTTGAACTGTTCGACGACATTTGCAGCAGCATGGACTGTCAGCACGGTGACCATGGCTTCGGCTACCCTTGATGCTACGTCACAGATAGGAGCGTCTCTAATGGTGTGATCAACGACGAACCTGAACGCAGGAATGGCACTACGTCATCTTTTCAGACGAATCCCAGTTCTGTATACAACATCATGATGGCTGCATCTGTATTTGGAGGCATCGTGGAGAACGCACATTGCCAGCTTGCATTCGACATCTTCATATTGGCCCATCACCTGGAGTGATCCTATGGAATGATATTGGATGCACGTCTCAATCACCCCTTGTTCGCATTCCCGGCACTTTGAACAGCAACCGTTACATTTATGATGTGTCAAGGCCCGTGGCTCTGCCCTATTTTCGAGGCCTCCCTAACGCTATGTTTCAGGAGAACAGCAGAACAACGCATGACCGCATGTTGCCCGTAATGTCCTGACCTTCCTTGATATAGAACATGTTCGATGGTTGCCCTGGTCAGCAGGTTTTCCTGATCTCTCACCAATTGAAAACGTGTGGTCAATGGTTGCTGAGCGACTGGCACACCACCACTCACCATTCACTACTGTCGATGAACTGTAGCATAGTGTTGAAGCTGCATGGGCTGCTGTACCCATACATGCCATACAATCTCTGTTTGACTCCATGCCCATGCGGATAAATGCTGTTATTGCTGCCAGAGGTAGCTGCCCTGGGACTAATTTCTCAGGATCTATATACAGCCTAATTTCTTGTAAATTTAATTACTTGTTCTGTCTACAATAATGTTTGTGTCCAATAAATATAATTCTGTTATTTGCATTCTTTCCTGGTGCAATTTTAATGGCCAGTAAGTGTTTATATATATATATATATATATATATATTCTAAAGAAATGGATTTGTTAAATTGAAAATTCCCTAACAAATTCATCTCTAAAATTCACATCCGTTTATAGCTTAAAAGATGATAAAGAAAAAAGACTTACGTAAATTACGCTTGTTTAAATCAGAGCCGACGCTAGGTTTTAGGCCGCTCAGGGCAAACACGCGTTTTGCCGCTCCAAAATAACTAAATTTTTTATAATAATCCCATTTTGCTCCGCCCCTAAACATCTGCTGCCGGTCAGGGAGAGTGCTTGGTTTGCCCCTTTTTGGAGCCAGCCCTGCTTCATAAAATTTTTTTCTATGTGTTGGTAAATGTCTCAGTCAGTTATGATGTAGTCTGACAAACCACTAAGGTTAACTTTGGAAATATTTTTTAGTCATAATAGTAGGAGAAGAGAAAATTTTTACCACGCACTATACTTAGACTCGAACCACCGATCCTTAAATTACCGTTCTAATGCTTTAGCGGTTAAGCCACTTTCTTCTTCTTCTTTTTCTTTTCTCTCTTTCTTTCACCTTTTTCTCGTATATGTTTTAACCAAAAATGAACCTTTGAGTAATTAAGGAGAGTGTGGGGAAATATTAATCATTACGGATTAAGTTTGATATTTCACTTCCACGGTTGGTATATTTAATAACTTTTAATATATAATAGTTTAACTTTGAAATGCGTAGTAAATTTTATTTTACCGGACTATTGCTGGAAACAATAAGTTGAAGTGTGACTCTCAAAAGTGGAATGTCAGATTTAATTGTAACGATTAACTTCTTCAAAAATCTGTATGATTAATTTTTATGGTGAAGTCCTTTAATTCCTTAATTAGACCCTTTTGGTATATTACACAATTTTAAGAAGCCAGATGCTGTAAATTTGCATTTATAATTATTATTTATTAAGTGGATTTAATAAAATCCATTCATATCACGCACCAATTATAGAATTGGGGCATCGGTTTACAGCAAGATAAATAATATATGAACATATTGTTGATTCATTTTATAAGAATATTTAGATTTGGATCCTTTCGAAACTAATTTTATGTTAAAGTTTAAACATTTAAAAAAATTATTTTTCTTTCTTTCTTATAATAAAGGTACCATGAGCCTAGAAACAAGTTCTATGGTATTTTCAAACGATAAGGGCGCTTTATATAGTTTTTGTTCCAATAATTGCTTGACAAAACACGAAGAAGGTGTAAGTATTTCGAATGGTCTAGCGTGGGATAAAGCGAATAGAAAGATGTTCTTCATCGATTCGTTACCAAGAAGAATTTATGTGTTTGACTACGACGCTGAATCTGGAACAATAGGTAAGTTGCATTGTAAAGTCTGCAAGAAGTTAAATTTCTGTAACATTTATTGAATGATTATAATAATAATAATAATAAGGGAAAAAATAATAATAATACCAAGGAAATAATAATACCAACGAAAAAATATAATAATTATAATAATATGAATAAACGAAAATTTATCATGAGGAACAAAATTTTCACGGAGTTAGAATTACAAGGGTTAGAAGAAATAAAAATCTTAAAACAAAACTTCTCCTTAAATAACCTTACTACTTCATTAAAAAACAACACTGGTGATATTGGGCGAAATAACAATCGAGATTTTGCTATTACAGAACCAATGACTGCTACACCTGTGTCAACATTGTCACAAAAGCATGAAACTCGATTAACATAAAAACAATTAGTAAAATTGAAAGAAAAAATCCTGGAACATATGGGAAAAACTGACATTCGCAGGAGATTGCTTTCATTTAAGCTTGTCCCAAAAGCAGATCTTGCACAAGCACTAAGGGATCTTGGAAGATCCTTTAGCGCTTGTGCATCCCTGTGAAGGGTAATAATATCTTACATCCTTATATACGGAGAGAAAAAGCATTTTTCCTGCCCTTGTTTGTTTAGCCGTCAAGATACTCCAGATTCAACGGAGGGACCCTGGTTCAAATCCAGAATGGGGACGGCGTCTCTTTTTTTTCCTAAAACAAAAAAGCTCTAGTTTGAGCTATTTATACGTGGGTGCTGAAAATTATTGTATAATAAATTCCCCCACGAAAACTCACAAAAATCTCGCCCCGGTGGCTTTTCTGTGTTGACCATTATTTGGCAATTGTATTATTTCTGACAAAGGTAATAATATCCTATATAACTAAAGATCTTGGGTTTGAAATATTGGGGTGCCCCAAGAAACAAAATAAAATACCAATGTGGAAGATAAGATTAGGGGAAAGATTGAGATATAACTTGCAACACAAACAACAAGTTAAGAAATAATGATCTGTTTTGTCCAAGCATTTTTGTAACTTTGAAATTAATATACAATCAAAATAATATCATTTAATCAAAATAATA
>QLNU02015360.1:94261555-94279970 GCA_006491805.2 Dysdera silvatica | reverse complement strand
CAGAAATGCAACCATAGAGTTAAGGAACCAATTATTGGGCTAAAGAAATTGTTAATTTTCTGAAAAATAACCCTTAAGTTTACTCAAAATTAGTTAACACTTATATCAATAAAATTATCTCGACTTACAATTAATACTATAAAACAATACGCTCGCCTAATAAAGTCTGAACATGAAAATTAAATTGTAATTCATGAATAGTTTATATTTGTGGCTATGTAAGACAATGGTTAATAATAGTAACGATTTTTACAACTAAGAAAAATATTCGATGATATACGTATATAATGCGCAATTTTTAATTAGCTGTTTTAAAGTATTTATGATAAGAAAAATGTACATGTATTGCTAACTTTTGCCAAATAAGAGGTAGTTATTAAACAGGAGAAAATTAAGCGATATTAATCCTACAATTTCAAAATTCGTTTCTAAAAAACCCTGACCATTCATATAAGTATTATGTAGAACATTGATAATTAATGAAAGTTTTACTGTATTCTACATCGTTAGTTGCAATATATTATTTTTCTAAAACTTAGTAATTTCTGTATTTTAATGTAAAAAATTAAATAAGGGACATTTTCGTTACAAAAATGTCTTACTAGTATAAATGCCTATTTCATAAACCTATCAAAGGAACTGAGAATTGAATGTAGGATTGCAGTTTTAAATCAAAATGCAATCGTAAAATATTAAGTTTGTATTTTTATATTAAAAGAAATGTCTTTGACCGAAAATGGCTTTTGTTAAATTGTTATCAATATTTACCGTTCTATATGTATTTTGTATCATAAATCATAATATTAAAAATCGCCTATAAAGTTGGGCTTTCATTTGTCTTAGCTTATTTCTGTAGATTTAATTATTTTAAATTTTTGAGGTTCAATTATTTCCTTCGAATTCTGCTTCTTTCTTTCTTTTTTTCCTGATTTTGATTTCCTCTTTCTGACGATATAAATAACAAAATGATTTTGTTTTTAAAATTATAAATGTCATATATCTTAAGCACAGGTCGTAAGTGTGGCTCACTTTCTGTTTTATATTTTTAATTATCACTCTATAGTCTAAATCAGGGGTCTTTAACCCGCGACCCGCGGATATGTTTTTTGCGGCCCTCTGGTTCATGAAAAATTACAAATTATTTCACATAAAAATATACTCCTTGCGAATCTTAACTCTATGTATTTTATTTCACTCTGTTCACATTTTCACATTTAGTTATAAATATTTTAAAATGCTAGAGAACTAAAATAACTCGCGGTCTTCCCTCAATCGTTTTTTACTTTAATCAGTGGCGCACCCAGGATATTCACCAAGGGGGTCAGTGACCCAAAAAATTTTTGGTGGAAAAGATATCCAGGGGGCCATATCGATTACGGTTGTTTTTGTGTTCATTTATCATTATTAAATTACTAATAATTATACAATGCAAGATACTTAAATAATTAAAAATAGTAGTAGATTTTGTTTATACAATTTTACAATGGCCAGCTTTTGTTTTCCACAAAAAAATCATCGTTTTAGTAATAGGATGAAAAATAACCATATTGTAGAAAACTTGCTTTTGCTTGCCCTCTGTCCACTACTTGATCTACAGAAGCCTTTTTTCCTTTTGCGACCTTTAAAAACTCATCGGCTTTGTGAACTGAATCCTTATGATAGAGAAAAGTTCTATGTTGGCTGAACTTCTTCAATGGCATTTTCTTCCAATTATTAAATTCTTTTGAAACAAGTTGACCTGTGGCTTGTGTTGATCTTAAACAGACTTCATGGGGTGAAAAGAGAACACACAAAATTTTCTATAGGCACTGTCTTCTACCTTTGGGTAAGCTAGATAGTTATGCTTACTCAGTTCAGAAGAGCAGAACTTCCGACTGTGGTGAGATTTTCCTTGACTTTATACAGCACTTGTGACGGTCGTGAGAAAACTGAAATTTGCATATGGTTACCAAAGAGTTTTTAGCACTGTTATCCTATTTTCATCAGTCAGGTTAGATTTCTTGACATAATTAAAAATATCTGCAGTCAGAATTTCTATTTCAACTGTTTTGGACTACCTTTATCTTCTGGAAAGCATTTGAAGACAGCCCCTAGCCACTGCTGTTGCTTTCCTCAACAGCAGTCTCATCAATGTCACAAGAGTTCAGGGAAATGTCATTGGGATCGTCACTAATTTCACACACACACACAATTTCACTACTTTTAAAAGAATAATTTCAGTGCCTGTTGACGTAATAATTTTTCATTTTGTTAGCCCGGGGGGGGTTCCCCGGTTCTACGGGGGTGCGCCAATGACCTTAATTTTCTTGCGTATATCGATATTAAAGGTAGTTTTATTGATTTGCAGTGCAACAGTGATTTTAAAATAAAATTCAACTTATGACTCATTGAATTCTATTCTAAATATATCGATAAGAACATCTTCCCAACCATCGGACTGCATGCTCTGAAAACGGTATCACTATTCGTGAGAACTTACGTCTGCAAAAAGCTCTTTTCAAAAATGAAGTTAAAAAATTGAAAATTAGGAGCAGAATAACCGACGTCCACCTTAAAAACACTCTTAGGGTTGCGACGTTAAAAATAAGATATGACAGGCTTGTTAAAAATAAACAGTGCTATAAATCTCACTAAAAGGTTTGATTTCGCTTTATATATTAACAACTAAAAGTATTGTAAATTTTTTTTTTTTGCTTCCATACGTATTTTACGTTGTAATATATGCATATTCAGTTACAGCGGTGGATCTAGAAAATATTTTCGGTGGGGTGGGGGCAAATCAATATCAAGATCTAAAAAAAAAAAGACAACAAAAGCGAATTTAGGAGTATCATCCCCCCCCCCCGGATCTGCCTTTGTTCAGTCCTGATATTGACGGTACAGTAGTGCGGTCCACGAACCAACAAGCAAAATTGACCCTTGGACTGAAAAACGTTCAAGACCCCTGGTCTAAGTAAAATATCTTTATAACGTGTGTGTATATGTGCTCATATTTCATCTACAGAAACGGCTGCATATCATAGGAATAACCGATTAAATTAATTTGCTTGAATTATTCTTAGGCATTTTTGATTTAGGTCATACTTATCGAGATAAATGCATTTAAGGTTTAATAACGTCATTTCCGCTTTAAATTTCTAAATACGTGAATAGAGAAAGAAAGAGTTCAGAGAAACAGCTTTACGTTAATTCTTAAAAGGGATGCCATTTCAAGAATCAGATCATGTTCTTTGGCATTAAGACCGAGATCAGGAGGGGCAAATGCATAAAGTCTCGGCGAGAAACCTTTGCATTTTTCCTTTTTTTTTTTTAAAGTGCAGTAAAACCCATCGCTAATGGGCACTCATCGGGATGGAGGAGGGGAAGAAAAGAAAATTCCACAAAAGAGGGATATTTTTGTGAAAGAATTTCCTGCTGGGAAATTTTTACCTGAACATAAAAATGGGGGTGGCCATATCTGAGAGATGTCGGTTAAGAGGGATATTTTTTGTACTTATATGTGATTTATTTTTTTTAAAAAATGCGAGCTTGACAATTCGTCAGCTTTTAAATCTGAAAATGGATGGGAAATAGAGAATAGTGTATGGATTTGTTGTTGGGGGAGCGATAACTGCCTAAAGGCTCGTACATTCTCTCCACTGACATGGTGGGCTGGTTTTATTTGTGAGGCAAATTTGACTTGATCAAATAAAAAAAATAAAGGACACATTCGCAATCTCTTATTCGCAAAACTTATCAGGACCATATATACCTCGTATATTGATTAAACTTAACTTTCGTAGATTATTGATAATCTCTCAGCTGCTTTTCAGTTATTTTATGTTCTACTTTCTTTTTCTGGTATTTGGCTTAATTTGCTAGACCAAAGCTAACCTTTCTTTAGAAAAGAAGGTGGAGATATAAATATTGAAGAAATGCAGCAATTCCATCCAATTGAAAGAATATTTATTAAAATTTTAAATGTTTAGGTTAATTCATTAATAGACGCCAATAAATAAATTAATTCGAACACATAGCTAACGAAATTTAGTACGCCTTTTTAGCGGAGCCTCCGAGAATGACGTGTGCACACTTCGATGGTAAACGGAAGATTGATTTGATTTTAAAATCCAGAACGCAATTATACATAACGTTACCAAATACGAAAAGTGCAATTATAATTATACAATATATGTTGCCAGATACGGAAGTCGAAATTATGTACATTTGGAAAACATCATATAAAAGGAAACAACTTGGCATGTTGCCAATTTTAGAAACTGTAATTATTAAGTTTGTGTTTCTTGGTATTCCAAGTGGCAACAACAAAGGAAGCCTGAAAATTAACATGTCGTATTTATATTGTGGAATCCCAGAAAAGGAGCAGGTTCGCAGTTGCGGGATCGTTATATCATCAAGATCCTATTTAGTGACGAAACTCGTTCATTCGGCGATTATCGAAAATTCCTCCAACGTTCTTCAGTTATTACGCGTTCTTATATCTTTTTGTGACATTTGATTTCATGATTTCATTTATTAGGGAAAATAAACAAATTTTATAACAAAAAAAAGTAAAGAAAACGCATTTACATTCATGGAATCGTACTCAATAATGAAACCCAATCATCGATAATAGCTCACTTTTTTTAGTTATTGCACGTTGTACTTTCTTCTTCTCGCGACTTGTTTCATTTGCCAGAGCTGAAATTGAATTTTTCAATGAAGGGAAAAAAAAAAGAGTTTTTCCATTTCCGAAATCGAACTTAGAACCATATAGTGACAATTAGGACATGTATAGTAACAAAACTCTACTTTCGGAGATAATGGATAATTTCCTATGAATACAAATTTTGACACACACGTTTAAGCTCAATCTAGAGCTTCTTTAGTATGGGAAAAAAGAAGACAACGTTCCCGTCTTATAGTGTAAACTAGGGTCTCCATGTTGAACCCGGAATTCCTTAACCTCTAGGCCAATGAGGACATGAACAACGCTCTCTTTCTCCGTATGTAAAGATGTAAGATATTATTACCCTCCGCAGGGATAACACAATTGCCAAATAATGGTCAACACACAAAGCCTCCGGGGCAAGTTTTTATGATTTTTTTAAGTAGGGAATTTTGGGATCTTTTCCTGAGAAGGGTAATAATATCTTACAACCTTATGTACGGAGAAAGTGAGCGTTGTTCCTGCCCTCGTTGGCCTAACCGTTAAGGCACTCCGGGCTCGACGGAGAGACCCTAGTTTGACTCTAGGAAGGGGACGATGTCTCTTTTTCTCCTATACTAAAAATGCTGTAAATTAGCTTAAACGTGGGTGTCAAAATTATTATTCGTAATTAAATTCCCCACGACAAAAAAATACCAAAACTCGCATCGGAGGCTTTGTGTGTTGACTATTATTTGGCAATTGTGTTATCCCTGTGAAGGGTAATAATATCTTACGACCTGATAATTTCCTAGCTGCCTTTTCTTTTGTGTCCGATAGGCCAAACGTGAGAAAAGCCGTATCCAGAGGGTGCTAGGTGTTTACCCCGCATCAAAATCGAAAAATATAATTAAAAGGTTAAAAAATAATCCCCTCCAAAGTTGCGTTATATTAAAAAGTTAAACTGTATTGTTTTGCCTGACGGTTTGTTTTCTGAGATATATAGCGATTTTGCTTAATTCCTGGTGTTATTGCTGTCGATGATTTAGCGGTTACTTCATTTTAGTGCACTCTGCGGTTATTGGTAGGTGTGAATTATTTAATTTGGTTAAGTTCAGGTTACGCCAATCTTGAACTTAAGGACTGGATAAAGCATCTGCGAAGTATTGTGTCGAAAAAAAGTAAACAAAACTACACTTTTTAATAAGGTCAAAATTGACTGGGCTTCCCCAAATGATACCGCTAAGAAGCGGATCGTCAGTTTGTCCGAAAATATTAAGGAGCAATTATTACAAAGAATTTGCATGTCCCCCTATTTTGCTTTGCAACTGGATGAAAGCACAGATATTACAAACTAAGCAACACTGATGTGCTACATTAGGTATGAACATCTCAAGAGTGTTTATGAGGACTTACTCTTCATCTCCTATTTGACGCACACTACAGCTGAAGAAGTATTTTCCAGCTTAAACACGTTTATAACCTCATAATATGGACTGGTTGAGATGCGTTGGAGTTAGCACAGATGGAGCACGAGCAATGTCTGGAAGGCTTACTGGACCTGCAGCATGAATAAAAGAAATCGCCCCGTCAGCAACATGGCTCCATTGCTACTTATACAGAGATGCACTAGTGGTCAAGAAGAGAACAGTAGAGCTTCAACATACCTTAAACGAATCAGTCAAAATTGTCAACTTCATTAAAAACAAGTCACTGAATTCAAGACTTTTTGAGCAGCTCTGCAAAGAAATAGATAGTGGATATCATCAGCTTTTGTTTCACTGTGAAGTTCGCTGACTTTCACGAAGAGTTTTGTCTCGGTTATGGGAATTAAGAGACGAAATAAGACTATTTCTCTTGGATAAGAAATTTCATCTTAGCGATAGTTTGAATAGTTTTTCCTGGTTAGTAAAGTTAGCATACTTATCAAATATCTTCATCCATTTAAATAATCTGAACGTAAGTCTTCAAGGAGAAAAAGTAATCGTCTTTTTAGCTGAAGACAAGATGGAAGCAATGATCAAAATGTTGGAGTTGTGGCGTCAGCGCATACTGAATGGAAAATATGAGGAAACCTTTCCAAACTTCTCCAATTTTCTTCGTTCCACGGAAGAAGAGTTCTCAGAGAACAAGTCACTCTTCGCACAACATTTGAAACATTTGCAGCAGTCGTTCAGAGAATATTATTCTGCGCCTGATGCAAGCAAAAATTGGATCAAAGATCCATTTTCATTTAGAGTGCATGAAATAGAAGGGTTTACAGAAGCTGAAGAAGACCAGATCATGGAGTTAGCAACGGACGGTGCTTTAAAAATGCAGTTCAAAGAAACTTGCAAACTTTTGTGCTTACTTACAGGATGAATTTCCGGGACTATCAAAGAAGGCCATGAAAGTATTAATGCCTGTCGTAACAACCTACCTATGTGAAAAATCGTTCTCTGCTCTCATCTATCTTAAAAATAAGTACAAAAAACCGTTTGGAAAATGTAGAATCAGAACTTTGGATTCAGGTTTCTACTATTAAGCCCGATATATCACGATTTGTCAGGGAAATGCAACATCATCCCTCTCACGGTAAATGATTAACAAGTAGTGTTGTGTCATCTCTTGTTAGTAATTATTATTAACACGTTCGCTGCCAACTATGAGAATAATCGTAATTAGCCTAGGAAGCTAAAATATTATTTCATATGCCAACTAAGAGTATACTCGTGTGAATTTATTTATTGTTAAAAGTAATCCGTTATATCTATATTTAAAAAATAAAACAACAGAAAATAATTTAAAAGCATAAAAATGCAGATAAGATCTTGGCTCGTGTGAACGGACGCACCATATCAACTTCGACAGCTAAAGTGTTAATCCAAAAATTGTATTTTATATACTTTTGAATAATTGGGTGTAATTGTTACAATTAACATTACAATAAAATGCAAATAAAATTAAAATGTGTGCATAGATTTAATGTTCCTTCCTTAAATGTTCAAAATCAGTGATGACACACCAGAAATAAATATGTATGACGCAAATTCCAGACTTTAAACTTTGGATTAATTTTTGGGGGTCCGCGAGGACGAGTTACCTGTGAAGAGGGTTCTCGGGCCAGGAAAGTTAAAGAACCGCTGAACTAGCCCGTTTGTGACGTCACCTCCCGTTATTTCTAACTGTTCCATCCAACGTCTTTTCGTGAACGAACAGTATGCCTACGGTGCCTGTAATCGTTCTTTTCTTTCTGAATATTTAATCAATTTATATAAATATTGATTTCTGCCATACGCTAGTATGTTAATGAATAAATCATAACTCTACTACGAAAAGGGAAAAGTTATATGTTCCCTCGTATAGTTCAAGAAAAAGGTACTTAAAAATTGATTCTTTGAAATTAGGGACGTTTAGAAGTAGCAGGTGTATCGATATTCTGATATAGGCGAATATCTATACGTTTTTCTGAATAGGAATTATCAATACTTTTTTGGAATTAATTGATCTAAAATTTTGAAATAGTTGGATTTGGAATAATTATAATAAATATATGTATATATAAATACATACAGGGTGATCCAGATCAAACAGGTGTTCATACCTCTCTGTTGGGAAAACTACTTGGCCAATTTCACCTAAATATCGTACACATGCTCTCCTGAGTATACGGTTTTGATTTCTGAAAGAAAAAAAATTGAGTTCATATTTCGGCCGCTAGGGAAGGAAATGGCGCTGCGGAGCAGGCAATTTATTAATATTAACAACGAAAAAGTGTTTTAACATGCAATAACCTTTATTGCAATCACATGAAATTAACTACAAATTACAGTATACCGTAGGACAGTAGGTATGACTAAAAAAAGATTTGTGCAATAACTTTATTGCTATCACATGTGGAACCACACTATCATCACAGATACGGCTCGGTATGTCCGCCGTCTCTTTGCTCTAGAAATTGCATTCGATGCACAACACATTCCACGGCAGAACGTAACTCATTCGCTTGGAGGTGGGATACATGTTGCGAAATTCTGTCTTTTAAGACTGCTAAGTTCGGAACATTGCCTTTATAAACGCAGCTCTTTAAATATCCCCACAGCCAAAAGTCACAAGGGTTAAGATCGGGTGACCGAGGCGGCCAAGATGTTGAAAATGACCTGCTAATCACTCTGTCATCCGAAAAGTTTTGCCGTAATAATGTTTGAACAGGCAACGCGATGTGCGGGGGTGCACCATCTTGCATGAAAATTGTAGTGTCAAGACAATTTCTCTGTTGAAGCGAAGGAATGACAAAGTTCCAGAGCATAAATGCATACCTAGAGCCAGTAACAGAACATGTCATTGGCCCCGAGGCCGTATTTTCTTCAAAGAAGTAAGGACCAATGACGAAAGATGAGGTGAAGCCACACCACACTGTCACTTTTGGAGCATGCAACGGAATTTGTTGATGAACGTGGGGATTTGTGTCAGACCAAATACGGCAGTTACGTGTGTTTACAGCGCCATTCAAGTGGAAATGGGCCTCATCACTCCACAGTATCTGCCAAGGCCATTCATCATCCACTGTCATCCGAGCAATGAACATCAAAGCAAATGTTTTCCGCACGTCATTATCACCAGAAAGCAATTGCTGAGTGTGGGCTATCTTATATGGATAAAACTTCAGGACATTTCTCATAACTCTCCACACTGTCGTATATGGCATGTCCAATTCCCGTGACAGCGCACGTGCACTACTGCTACCATGTGCACTTGCTGCTCCCTGCTCCACTACTGCAGTTGCAACTCTTCAAATTGCTGCACTCGAGTTGGTTTGTGGCCTCTCAGCCTCGTTTAATGGCGAATGTTCCGCTCTTTTCAAAATACAAGACCATTTTTCGAAGATTTGTAATTGTGAGAGTGCGTCTGCGTAAACCTTTTACCTGCCGAAATGCTTTAAGTGCAGCAGAAGCATTGTTATTTCGTTGATAAAAAGAGCTTAACAAGTAACGCGCGATCTGGTAAAGTAAGTTTCATGACGGAGTCCTCGTATGGTGAAAAAGTGCTTCACGACTCCTTATATAGGCAGAGGATGTTGCGCATGTTAAGTAATATTTAAATTGTTTGCTCCGCAGCGCCATTTCCTCCTCTAGCGGCCGAAATATGAACTAAATTGTTTCTTTCAGAAATCGAAACCGCATACTCAGGGGAGCATGTGTATGAAATTTGGGTGAAATTGACAGAGTAGTTTTCTCTACAGAGAGGTCTAAACACCTCCTGTTTAATTTGGATCACCCGGTATATATATATATATAGCAGATGCAAATTACACGCCACTAAACCTGTGTAATACCGAAGAGCGTGTCCTGGAGGCAGCCAATGAGCAGAAACTAAGAACTTGGGCCGGAAAACCATTACATGGCAGGCACTACAATGACCTGCAACAACCACACGTTAACAAAAGGGCATCAAATTCTTGGCTGGCCAAAGGCACTCTCCAGCCAGAGACAGAAGGATTCATGCCAGCCATCCAAGACCAAATGATCGCAACAAGGAACAATCAGAAATTCATCCGGAGAAAATACATAGAAAGCGACAAATGCAGACACTGTCATGCGGCATCGGAGACAATCCAACACGTGATGGCGGGATGCAAGATCCTTGCGCAGTCAGACTACAAACATAGACACGATCAAATTGCGAAAATAGTCCACAGGAAATTGGCAGCGAATGCTGGTTTTCTGACAGAAAATGTCCGTACTACAAATATGAGCTAGAGACCGTGCATGAGAACGAAACACACAAGCTTTACTGGGATAGAGCAATCATAACAGACAAGACAGTCCCACATAACCGTCCTGACATAACCCTCGTCGATAAATCGAGTAAGACCACGTACCTAATCGACATAGCAGTACCCAACACCAATAACATACAGACAACCTACACAACGAAAATCACCAAGTACCAAGATCTCAGACATGAAGTACGAGATATATGGGGTATGGAAAAGATCTTCATCATCCCGTTAGTCATCTCAGCAACAGGGATAGTACCAAAAACGCTTGCGACGAATTTGGAGATACTCAACATTGACCCAAACACCTACATTGAAATACAAAAAGCCACAATCCTAAACACGTGTCACATTGTCAGGAAGTTTCTAGACATGGCACATTAAGAAGTGATGTGAGAGGCTTGAGAACATGGCTCTCTGCCCGTCCCAAAGCTCGTTTCCGCCAAGAATGGCGAGGAAAACTTTATATATATATATATATATATATATATTATTTATATAGTATAAAATATGTAAATAATTGGATTTGGAATTAATTGGATTAATTAATCAATTGGTCGATGAGAAAACAGGTAAGCTTTTGTGGAGGACCATGGCCGCCCCAAAACATTTCTTAGTTGCCAATGACCATCTGCTCTGAATCAATTCACTCAGTTTCCTAACAATACAACATTACGATTACTTTTGTGTTATATAATGTAGAAATGCCTTATCTAATTGTAGCTATTGGTCTGTTTTGTTTTATTGTTGTTATTTGCGCAGTAAATTCGTGCAAAGAATAACCGAGACATGGATATTTCAGTTTATCACATTACATAAATGTTTTTCAAAGTGCGGTCCACAGTCCACTGACAATCTGTAGCGGTCTATTAAATGGTCCGCAGGATCTCCAGAAAATTTCAGAAGAAAAATTAATGAGATATAATTTATTTTATAATTTCTGTTACAGGTCCAAAAAGCGCCTATTTGCCAGAAGTAGAAATTTAATGTGGACAATAAAATTTCACAAACTGACATTCTCGTGGGTGTCAAAGTAGTTTAAGAAATTTATATTGGATTGTAAAAACCTGATACCGGATACTTTTGATGTTTAAATAATGATGCATAAACTACAGTGGCGCACCCAAGTCGGGGGCCGAGGGGGCCCTGACCCCCTCCTTTGGACAAACAAAGCCGAAAATTATTTCGCAAATAGACACTGATAATTTTTTAAAAAAAATAAGATTGAAAATAGTGATAATCCCAATAACATTTCCCTGCACTCTGGTGACATTGATGAGATTGTTATTAAGACAAGCAATAGCAGTGGTCCGCGGCTGCCTTCAAACAGGTTCAGCCAATCAGCCAACATAGAACTTTATCATATGGATTCAGTTCTCAAAGCCGATGAGTTTTTAAGGGTCATGAAATTGAAAAAGGCTTCTGTGGATGAAGTAATGGACAGAGGGCAAGCAAAAGCAAGTTTTGCAGAATAGGGTTATTCTTAAACCTATTATCAAAACGGTAATTTTTTATGGAGGACAAGGGCTGGCCATTGTAAAATTTTATGAACATAATCTAGTACTACTTCTAATGATTTAAGTATCTTGCACTGTAGAATTATTAGTAATTTAATAATGATAAAAGTACACAAAAAGACAACAAGGACGAATCCCGAAATCTTTCAAGGGGAGCCGCGATTTTTTCCGATTCCTATTTTTAACCAAGTGTCTGATATTTTTCATCTCATTTTCCATGATATTTTTCTAGCGAGGGGAGGGGCAATCCCCCATGCCCCCTCTTTGAATTCCCGCTTGAAGAACAACCGTAATTGATATGCCCTCTGGCCGTTTTTTCCATCTGCCCCCTTTGGAATATTCTGGGTGCGCTACTGATAAACTACAATTATTTAGTTTGCAACTGATAGTGGTCATTAACAGGAGTGGGCAACTTTAGTTTCAGGCACGATATTTTTAATATTTTCCCCTGGAAGCCCCCTTTCCTCTTCCCGGTGATCACAATAAATGAAGGATATTTAAAGTGGTTCAAGAGTAACCAAACTTCGAAAAACATTGTATTATGTGATTAGACATCACGGTTTCTACGGTTGGTTGCCGAAGAATGTATAATATATGATGAAACAATATCATTTTATTGAAAAATAATTCCTTAATGTAAGACAGCTTGTTTTGGGACATGAATAATGTTATTAGCAAAAAGGGGTAATATATCGAGTCATCACTGAGACGTTTTATCATTGTGCAAATGAAGCATTTTGGCCTAACAAATGCAACTATACAAAGTTAGTTCTGTTTCATAATTTCGAAAGTTGTAAACTGGCTTCCTTCGACTATTCTGGACAAAACAACACACATATACGTCTAGACGAATATCATCCTAATTCAAGAAACGGTAGATATTACTGCGCTATTGCTAATTTAGCAACTTTTAGGCTGAATGAAGCTACTTTTCATAATAAGTTGAAAACAAATTTTGATCGTAGTTTTTCTGTCTGTAGTATTAACTCCAATTAGTGACCCAATATTTTCATTGTGTGTCTACTCATACATCGCTACATAATTTTAATCGTACCTTTATCTGCAACAGGGAGCTGATTTATGCATAGCCAACTAGATTACTACAGGCCCGCTCACGTGAATTTTAAGGGTGTCCCCACTTTCTGTTGGAGTAATTACTAGGGTTGATCATAGGGGACGCCAAATGACATGGGTAAACATGCCATGTGTTTTCATGTGTTTACAGTTCACTGAAGAAGTTTAAAACGTTTCAGAGTTTTCCGTAATTTTTACATGGTATTAACAATGGCATATTGTTGTGTTCCGTTTTGTAAATCGCAATTAGGAAAAAGTAATATGTCGTTCCACGAGTTTCCAAGTAAAGAAAACCTTCGGATACAATGGATTACACATCTCACGTAAAGGTAATTTGTTTCCCTTTATAATTTTATTCTGTAGTAGCCAAGCTAAGGTGCATTAATTGTTTTAGGTTCATCCAACATCAAAGCTATATATGCACATTTAATGTTTTCATCTATTTGAAAAATATATGTTGGCTGTACATAGTTGAGGAAATAATTTTTCTTAGAGCTGTTGTTCTCTGGAAACATATATTTTAAAATCTACTAATTTTAATATAATCTTGAAGATAATGCCAACATTCTGGAAAATCGCAAATAGAAACAATCATTTATCTTGAATACTTAAAAATTTCTGAGTTCCATTCTCGTTTGTGTTACAGTAGAACTTCGTTTAGCTTTCATTTTTTATCAAATAATTAATCAGTGTCTGCTAAATTAGAGGGGATGTCAAATTTCGGGTTCACACCGGGCACCATATGAGCGAGATACGTCTGTGAATTGCACAAATTTATTTTTAAAATTTCCTTTATTTTATAATTCAAAATATTTCATCAACACCTCTGTTGGGAGTGTGGGCAGTTTCCAATCCTAGCAAACATAGTCCTTCTTGTTAGAGTCAGTAATTTAAAATGTACCTATTAATCTACGTTTAATCTTTTTAAGTTATAAGATGTAATGAAAACAGTGGCGCTCTTTTACAATATGGTACGGGCGCCAAAACGAAGTTTTGGCGAGTGTTTCCTTCTACACGTTTTTTTCTACTTGGATGTTTTCGTGTGACATGCTGTTTTATTACGTACTATGTATTAGAGTGAAAATTATTTTATTTTGATGAGCAGTTCTACATTTTTGAAATAGCGTTATTGTGCCCTCTTTACATTTTATTAGGGATATATCAATAAAGATTCCAGAGAATGTAAACTGCCGTAATTATTTACTGTATAAAGTTTTCCTTTTATTGTACATTTTTGAGACATGGGAATAAATAAAAAATAACGTACTTAAAAAATACATTTTTAATAATAGCATATTTTTTCGTTAGACCCAATTTCATAAAATTTTGCCTATTTATATCTGCAGTATTAAGGACACAGTAAGTGTTTATTCTGTATTTTGTTTTTCGGTGACATGCTGCTTTATTATGTAGTTTGTATTTTCAAGTAAAATTATTTTGGAAAGAATTGCTATTCATGAATACCTGATACTTTATTTTTATCATGCAGTGTATTAAAAATCTGACTTGTGTCAAAAGTTATTAGAAATTATGTATTATACATTGTGTAGTTATATCATCAGTTTATTGTAAATTCATGTGTTAATTTCATTAACATTCCATTAAAGTCTTTCCAAACAGGTGTCAAGCCTTCTAATTAATTCTTTATTTTATAATTAATTATAATAGAATATAATTAAATTATTAATTAGTTGGTTAAAATTCTATATAATTGTATTTTATTAACCATTAAAATAAAGTCTGCTTTTATATGCATTTTGCAATTTAGCTTTCAGTGTAAACTATCAATTCATTATCAGTTATTAATCATGCCTGAGAAATCATTTTATACGGAGAAATCATTCCATCCAATAAACCGCCTTCAGTGTAAATAAAAGAGTAGAAAAAGGTATGTAAGATTTAAATTTTAGTTTAAAATTTGTTACGAAAGTTTGTCATATCACGGTAACATCAACGTCGTTGGAAAATAAAATACGATAACTTTTTGAGCAAAAAGCAATATATTTCTGTATGTAATCAGAAACTGGGCTATTAATTGGCATTTATAGTGTGTTAGATTGGGAATGTTTTCCTATGCAGCAGGCGCCCTCTGTCGGAGAAAAACTGCTTGAGAGAATCGCCACTGCGAAAATTTGGGGACAGGTTTTCTATGGCGTTGGGCTCACGTGAGCGGGCCTGTAGTAATCTAGTTGGCTGTGGTTTATGAAATAAGTGTTTCTTAAACGTTAGGTCTAGTTTACCCTAGCATTCCAGCAAGTTTTCCGGGAACAATTTAGCAACTATATAGCTGAGGTAGTGCAATTCGATATGCAACACTATCCGGATGCTGTGTTTTTTGTTTTGTGATAAGTTTCGTGGAACTCGAGACCTAGATGTGAACGCATATCTATATTTCTACGTCGTTTTCAGTTTTAATAAATAATGGAAATTGAAGAACCATTAAAGTCAGGAATTTTATTTACACCTCCGCAAACGTTTTTAAGGGTAAGTCATTTAACAGTATAGTCTTTAAAAGTGCAGAAGGTTGGACTTGAAATTTATATGACGGGAAAGTTTTTGAAGATAATGGACTAATTAAATTGTCGCGGTATATTCAAAGTAAACGCAATAACAATTCAAGTAATGGCCCCAAATCATACTACTAAAAATTTAGCCTGCTTATTATTAAAATGTTACTGTTTATTTAGTCAAATGTAGTACTCGTTGTGCTACATGTAAGCTAGTGCAATGCATTTTTCTAGGAGGTGAAAGCTCTATTTACCTACCCCCTTTTCAAATACTTACGTATATGCACTACTTTTGCGCCTGATTAGACTTTGTACTTCAGAAGTGAATGCATGTATCAGCATGAGCAAATGTAACTCCTGTCAATTTTTTTTTTAAATTCTACGCATGCCATTGTAATTTCGAAGTTTGCAATTATACAAGATGACTTGTTTACTTCTAGTATTCAAATATGCCAAGCCCTATGAAAATGATTTACGCTTTTTCCAACTTTTTGGATTGCCTTGTTCAACACTTGGTATTTCATGAATTATGCAAGTAGCTATTAGATCATTAATGTTAAGCATGTATAGTCCATGGCTATAAATGAAAGTCCATATTTCCTTTAACCAGGAAATGAGTGCCTTTGGTCTAACACAGGGTTCGAAATTAGCGGGTGCACTGTGTAGGTGAAATTTTATCTGTGCACATGAATTTTTAATTTGGGTGCACGCAGTGCACCTAACTATTCAAAACTATGGCTACTTACGTTTATTTTTCAAGAACAGTGACCTACGGAATAATTTTATATAATTTTCTCAATGTATCTGCATTTGCTTTGAATTTTTTTTTTTTTTTTTTTGTTTATTACAAACGAATGTTCAATTATTTTGAAAAGTTGCACTTTTTTAGCTTACGTGCTTAAATATAATTGCTATACTTACATTTTACCCATTTTTAATGTTTGGGCTTGCTTTCTGTTCTGTTACTCGTACACCTAACTAGTATTCGGTGCACCTAAATCACAGGACTTGGGTGCATTTGTGCACCTGATTTAAAAAGTTAATTTTGACCCCTGGTCTAACAGACCCAGTTTGAATGTAATCATCAGGGCCATTCCTGGTTGAGGTGCACATGGTGCTCCCTCACCTGGGTGGCCACAGACCATTCATTATATTATTACGTTGTCTTTGACCTTTGGATTAAAGACAATATCAAGGCAATCTTTGTTTCATTTTATGAAAATAAAACGTAAAAAAAAATTCTCTTTTTATAATTGTTTACAATTATATATACAAAATTAAATATTGCACATATGAAAGTCTTAATTAAATAACATTAAATTAATAAGTGTGGCAAGATACTATTCTTGCACCTGCTCGGTCAATAACTCAGGATTGGCCATGGTGATCACATATAAATATTTAAAACAGTAATTTCTAATGTAAGCGGTAACATCTCCTTGGGGAGGGGGTGGGGGATTATGGCCTTTTGGAGGGCTTGGGTTCATTAAGGCACATTCACATTTGGCAGTCTGATATGAACAGTGAGTTGAAACATAGGTTTAATGCTCTTTAATACACAAATTAATTTACTAAGAATATTACACATCAATGCCAGGAGTATAAATAACAAAGTGGATGAAATAGAGTTACTAATGGATAACAAATATTACAAAATAGATTTATTAGCAATTACAGAAACTTGGTCAAAAGCACGTGATCATATGGAGTTTCCAGGTTGGTATGAGTATCATGTAATGCGAAAAAAAAAGAGGAGGTGGAGTACCCATTTACATTAATTACAAACCTGAAAATTTTGTAAAATGGAATGGAATTAGTCAATTAACTGAGGATTGGGAAATAATAGGAGTAAAAAGAGGGAAATTAAGAATAGGAGTCATATACAGAAAACCTGGTAGTAATGTAAATAGTTTAACTAATTGGTTATACGAGAAATGGGAGAAATTGCAAAATGGAAACATTTTATTAATTGGAGATTTAAATATATTGACAAAGAATCAAGTATAAAAAACAATTTACTACATACAATGAAAATAATGGGACTAAAAAATGTAATAAAAGATTCCACGAGTGAATAACTACAAATTCATCTACAATAATTGATGTGTGTTTTACAAATGTTGGGGAATATAAATCTTGTGTCTTAGATTATCAAATAAGCGATCATAGGGCTATTATAGTAGGGATATATGAAAAATTTGTAAAAAATGATAATAAAATGAGAATTAGAAACCTGAGTAAAAGAAATATTAATAAATGCAAGGAAGATTTAAAATCAATTGATTGGGACATAGAATTAAATCATAATAACAAATATGATATATTTTTAAGAAAAATTAAAGAATTATATGAAAAATTTTTTAATTGGAAATATATTAAAGGCAAAATAAATAATAAGGGCTGGATAAACAACAGAATCAAAAACATTATAAAGAAAAGGAATAATTTATTTAAGAGATTTATAAGAACAAAAAAATTGATTTATTTAGAAAGATTCAAAAAATTAAGAAACTGTATAACTAAATCAATTGTTTGGCACAAAAAAAGATATTTAGATGAAAACTTGATTAATGTAGATAATAAAAATAATTGAAAGTTTATAAATAAATTATTGTGTAGAGATAATAAAAATAAAGAAATAAAATTAATAAAAGATGATAATAGAATTATAACGGTAAAGGGGGAAATGGCAAATTGCTTCAAAAAAATTTTTATTGAAATATCTGAAAAAATAATAGATAGAGAAAGATATATTGAGAATGTCTTTAAAGAATATATGAGCAAAAATCATGATAAAACTATGTATGTTGAGCAAATAATGTATTTTGAATTATTAAATGAAATAAGAAAACTTAATAGTAAAAAAAGGAGAATGTGTTGATGAGATTCACCGAAAAATTGTGAAGGGAAAGTGCGGAATTGTTGGTTGTGC
>QLNU02015360.1:94250326-94261455 GCA_006491805.2 Dysdera silvatica | reverse complement strand
GATGATACAAGTGTCATAGTTACTGGTCAAGACCGAAAAAAGTTAATGGAAATATGCATCAGTGAAATAAAAAAAATATGAGAACTGGTTTTATGTAAATTAAATGTAGATATATCTAAAGTAATGATTTTCTGAAGTAGAAGCAAAAATATTAATATCGACATATACAATAATTCAGTCTTAATTAGTAACAATAAACAAATTGAAGTGGTACAACAATTAGAATTTTTGGCAGTTCAACTAACAGATAAATTAAACTGGAATGCTCAAGTAAATTCTGTGACAAAAAACGCGAGTGAAGGCATAGGCATACTAAGAAGAATAGGTAATATATTGACAGATAAAATTAATATTGACCTTTATTACCCCATGATATAGAATCATCTTATGTATTGCAACTGTATATGGCGAGATGTTGGCATAGTTAATGGAAATATATTGAAAAATATGCACAAAAAAGTAATAAAACTAACAAGAATAATAGAATGAACTGGAAAAATATATTAAATACAATATCACACCATTTGAATTAATACATGAATACTGTATTTTGATTAAAATGTTTGAAAGAATTAAGGAAAACAAGCACTTGGAGTTAATAAAAATTAAATATAATGAAAGAGAAAGAAATATTTGTCGAAAATAAGAACTGAAACAGGGAGAAGTAACATTAATTTCAAGGGTTCTAACCTCTGAAATAAATTATCTGAGGATGTAAAAAAATTAAACGGAATTAAAAAATTTAAAAATAAATTAAGAGAGTACTTGATCTCAACATTGGTCTCGTAACAAATTAAATTTATAATGTACTAATGACCTGGTGGATTGTGGTGAACTAATATCAAATAGATTAATTTTTGTATTTAACTTGGTGCTATTAAGAAGGTTGTCTTTGATTAATTTATTCGAGGTCCTAGGTTTATTACATCCAAGAAGATATTTTCCTCGGAACTTTCCTTGTATGGTCAAATGGTTTGCATGTATTTAAAGTAGAAATAACGTAATGTATAATATTTGTACTGTACAAGTGAAAAATAAATAAAACTTAATGTTATGTTATTATTCTTAAATTGGTTTGTTCCCAGTGTTCACCTTGTTATTTTTTATTATTATTTATTGAATTTTAGTGTTCTAGCAATATGAAAAACTGAAGAAAGGAAGTTATTCTTACTAGATTCTTCATAAGACATGCACAGTTCTCTCATCTTTCAATGGGACAGAGCATCCCTATGTGTGATGCCTGCTATCAAAGGTGGCTTGTGAGTTGTAGGAGTGTATATATGTGTGCTGCAAATTTTTTCAATATAGGTTATGCTTATGAGCACCCACAGGTAGATGATGAGTGGTGGTGGTGGGGGCTTGGATCTCACCTATCGCTGTGTAATATTTACAGTTTTTAAGATTAATTTTTGTAGAAAAAGTATTTTGCGGACTAGGTACAGATTACAGAAACTCCACCAACTTCTGCACAACTCTCCTATAATTCTACCAGGCATCAGTGCAGATGAAAACCTTGCTTTGTCGCCAATTGCGCCAACCACTTCCTCTGATTTCATCATCATGACATGCCATTTTGCATGTATTTCCAGTAGCCATGATGGAACACCGTTTGCGAACGGACCTACTTTTATATTAACGGGCATTCTTTTTCCTTATTCTTTTTCAAAAAATTGTCCTATGTATATAAAACATTTCCTCCAACTCCTCGTAAAACCTTTCCCTCATTCCTTCCCCCTCTCCCTGAAACCTATCACTCATTCCTTCCATCTCTCCAACTCCTCTTAAAACCTCTACCTCATTCCTCTCCAACTCCTAAATCCTATCCCTTATTCCTCTCCCCTCTCAATCTCTTCCTAAAACCTCTCTCTTATTACTTCTCCCCCCCACCTCCAACTCCTCCTAAAACCAATCTCTCATTCACCCATCTATTTTTTATTTCCTTTTACCAAGCATACCTTTGCCTGTTTCCACAATTTCATTCACCATCAACCAGTCACCCTCTTAATTTCAGTCTGTGGAAGAAAAAAGAATTAAGACTTTTGCTCATTTTCTTACGGGCCATTCCATAAATTGTTACCCAAAGTGGTTGCGGTCATATTTTAGAAAAAAATAATATTTTTACCACTGAATAACCCTTATATGTAGTTTTCAGAAATGCATTTATTTAATCTTCATAGGCTGCCATATTGGAGAAAAACTCAAAATAGCCGCCCACAACAAGCAAAAGTGAGTCCCACTGGCATGTTTGCTTTTTATAATATCTTCCAAATGGTTAACACATATATTAGTTTCAAATAAAAACAATTAACTTTAGCATAGTCCGGGCTATAAAATGAAATATCAATATTGCGTTTGTTTTTCTATTTAGTACAGGAAAATTTGACATAAGTTTTCAGCATAAAACCGAATATTTCACCATCTTTAAGATTTTTTAACTAATAAAGTAATTAAACTCACAAAATAAAATTCTGCAATTAAGTACATCTAGTTAAATAATATAAAAATATTAAACTCGATACTAACACCTGTTTTCATAATAAAAAAATGGTTTCAGAACTACATTTTACGAATTTCGGCCATATTTGGGGTACACTGTACATAAAAAGGGTCAAATTGAAAAAATTTGAAAATTTTACAAAATGTACTCCTAGTAAAGGTGTTACTGTGGTATAAGTTTCCCTTTTTTAACACCTGCCTTCATAATAAAAATATTGTTTAAAAACAACATTATACGAATGTCATATTTGACACACACACTATATATAAAAAAACGAGAGTAGGGGAAAAAAATTTGAAAATTTCACAAAATGTATTTCTAGTAAAGGTGTTAATGTGATGCAAGTCCCTTACTGTGTTTTTGATTGGTATTGATCAGTGATCACCAAACCGTCGATCGCGAGCTACTAGTAGCTTGCGGGGACATTTTCGGTAGATTGCGTGAACGCTGCGGTTGGCTAACCTTGATTCCTCTACTGAGCTGATGACAGGGGCACTGACAACAACTGCTTGTTTCTGCCGCGCAACTGCCATTGTCAGCCTCATCTCATAGTTGATTGTATATGCATGAGGTTGTGTACGTTATGTTTTTCGTGTATATATTAGACATTTGCTAACTTGGATAGTTTGATTTACGCATTTGTACTAATCTAGGTCTGTTCTAATGAGGGTGTGTTTAAGCAAAAAGCTTATCACTTTCATTTGGAATGGGAAACCGATTACTTCTTTACCCAGGTAAAGGACAAATGTGTGTGTTTACTGTGCTATGCAAGTGTATCAGTTAAGAAGAAAGTGAACGTCGAACGTCACTTCCAAACCGTTCACGTAGGGATTGAAAAGGATTTCCCACTGAATTCTGCTCTAGGGAAAGAATAGGTAAGGCAGCTAAAATCTAAACTTAATACTCAACAATCAACTTTTTTAAAACCATTAAACAAGAATAAAACAGCAACTGAGGCGTCATTCCAAGTTTCAAATATTATTGCACAGAATAAGAAACCATACGAAGACAGTGAAATAATCAAAACTGCATTTTTAGAAGCTGCAGATGCATTATGTGATAGTTTCAAAAATAGAACTGAGATAATATCTGCTATTAAATCTGTACAGTTTTCCTCAAATACAGTAATTAGAAGGGTTGAGGTTATGAGTTCTGACGTTATCTCACAACTTAAAACTGACTTTGATCGCTGCAGCTATTTCTCCCTGCAACTTGACGATTTGACTGATATAGTTGATACAACTCAGTTAGCTGTTTTTGCAAGAATATTTTTTGATAATTTCGAAATAATAGATGGTAAAGATTATACCGTTAACAGGATGCACTACAGGACAGGACATATTTTTAGCAGTTAAAAATCTTATCAATGCTGAAAATATTCCTATAAATAAGTTGGTGGGCTTAGCAACTGATGGAGCTCCTGCTATTGTAGGCAGAGAGAAGGAGTTCATAACCTTGTGTCATAAAGACAACAGCTTTCCGAAATTTCTGTCTTACCATTGTGTAATACATCAGGAGTTACTGTGCGGAAAGTTTTTAAGTATGAACAACGTAATGAAAACAGTCATAAAAATAGCGAACAAAGTTAGAGTACATGCAATTCAGAGATGTTTGTTCAGAGCACTGACTGATGAACTAGATTGCCGGTATGGTGATCTACTGCTTCATATGGAAGTTCGTTGGTTGAGTAGAGGCAGAGTTTTATGTTTTCAAGAGTGGCTTCCTGATTTTAGTAGAATTTTTGAAAGAACGAGGCGAATCCTTCCGTGAACTAGAAGATCCGGTTTGGCCGCAGGATTTTGCTTTTCTCGCAAACATCACCGAAAAGTTAAATATCCTTAACTTGCAGCTTCAAGGTAAGGACAAAGATATTTACGGAACAATTTCAGATGTTGCTTCATTCTCAAAAAAGCTGCAACTGTGGGAAAAAAATATCATCCAAGGTGAATACAAACACTTTGCCTGTTCGAAGCAAACCCTTGACAAGAGGGTCTTCAACGCCTCTTTACAACAGCAAACAATACGTTGAAATAACTTCAGATTTGAGAAGTGAATTCAACAAACGCTTCCATGATTTCAAAAGGATTTCAATTGTTGCACAGTTTGTCACATCGCCTTTTATAGAGATTGATGTTGAAGTGTTCTCTACTTGTGTCATGGAGCATTTTGATTTTCAAAATGATTTATCTGTAAAATCGCTTTTTTCAAGCTCTGAAAATATTTGGCCTCTTGTTCCTAAAGAAAAATACCCAATTTTGGTCCAGGTTTGTCTCAAAGTGAAGGCAATGTTCAGCTCTACATATCTGTGTGAGATTCCCTTTTCCAGTATGAAATTTATTAAAAATAAGTACAGAAACAGACTCACTGATGAACACTGGGACAACTGTATTCAAATGGCAGCCACTACCTACTCTCCCAACATTAAAAAACTTGATGACAAAAAAGAGTTCCATCCTACTCATTGAAGTTAATAAGTCTAATAAAAAAATCTGTTATTACATTTGTTATTTATTACTAACTACACTTCAATTTTTTTCTTATGTACAATTCAATTTTAGTTTCTTTTTGTTATATGCAGTTTAATTAAAATTGATTTCCTATTTACTAGAAATGTAAGTTTATAATCAATAAACAAATGTAAGATTTTTTAAAAAAAATTAGTAGTTCGTTTGGTTGGTAGCTCACAGTAGGATTTAAAAACGGTATGGTAGCTCAGAAGCTTCATAAGTTTGGCAACCACTGGTATAGATTTTATTGAATATTAAAAAAATATATAATACGTTGAATTTTCACAATGAAGATTGTTTATAATTTATCCAAGTAAGGCAATTTTATTTTTTACAAAAATTCATTCATGTTTTGAATATATATATATCAACGTGTATGTTGACATATTGAAGAAAAATCTCAAAGTAATCAAGTTCAGTGATATCTCAGTTATTTGTTTTCCTATAGTAGCAATGATAATTTTGTGTTCAGGTCACAACTAATGTTGTCTGTTCTGTTGCTGTACTAAGTTCAAGTGGTGAAATTTTGCTCAGTAAATTTTCTGCTTTCACCCAAACTTTATCTCTTGACATCTTCAAAAAAAGAAATGCTTGATCCACTCGGATGAAAGAAATGAACAAAAAAAATCATTTGTCTTGATGAATACATCTTCAACTACACCCAACCACCATTTATTGTCATAAACACAACAAAGTCCTGTATTTTTACACCATTTGATAATATAGCAATGCTTTGAATATTTTCTTCCGTAAATTTTGCTGATCCAGAAATAATGCCCACTTTTAATGTAAATTTTTTGGGATAAAACAATATTACCTTATGTAATTATAGGAGATTTATTGTATCTATCTTCTAAAAAATTCTGAATTTGAAGTATATCTGTAGTAGACACAAATTTGAATGTTATTCCAGAAATATTTCTATCACAAAGTTTATACATGTCTTCAGCCATTAGAAATTGATTTTTAAATGGGTTTTGGAGACTTGATTTTTTGTCTAAGCGTTTAACTTCCTTTAAAACCTTTCAAGTTGAGCACTTTCTGCCAGCAGTTAGAGCATAATGATTTACCAGGAATTATTTGAATTTCGTGGCTTTTAAACTGCTCATATAATTCTACATTTATATCTCTCAAAGTAGTATACACACATTTTTTATGGCACTGAAAAGGGTCACTGCATTTTTCCCAAACAGAATTATATTTTGACAAATACTTCTTTTCATGGTAAGTACAAATAGTCGTTATATCTGTACTTGTCCTTATATTAAGAAGAAATTGTTCCTGTTCACTATAAAAGGAAAAACATATCACTTCTATAAACTTACTAAAGCACAAGTTATTACAGTTTTCACCCAACCATTTTCCAACACTACAACTCACGGTATCCATTTCTTAGAAAGCTATTAAAAATTACATATAATAGCTTATTAAAAAGCTTAACACCACCTAGATTAAAATTTAGACTGACTCACTTCACTGGACTCTGTTGGACACTGATTTACAAGTGCTTCAGTAGAGAAATCATACAAGTGTTGCAGTAGAAAAATCATGCTTGTACTTGTGAATCATTACAGAATTCATCCTGCATTACAGGCCCACTGTTTAATCACCATAGATTTTATTGTATTCTTGTTTGGTTTGGGTTATGGTGTGGTGTATTCTGATATAGTCTACTTTACACATTTTTAATTTTAATTTCTGTTGAAATCATAAAAATAAAATAATTTTATTATTAATATACCACGGTAACACCTGTACTAGGAGTACATTCTGTAAAATTTTCAAATTTTTTCCAACTGACCCTTTTTATGAACAGTGTGTCAAATACGGCCGAAATTCGTAAATGCAGTTCTTTGACCCTTTTTTTATTATCAAAACGGGTGTTATCATTGAGTTGAATATTTTTATATTATTTAACTAGATGTACTTTAATTAATTGCAGAATTTTATGTGCATGTAATTACTTGTAAGTTAAAACATCTTAAAGTTGGTGAAATATTGGTTTTATGCTGAACAGTTATGTCAAATTTTCTTTTACGAAATAAAAACAAAAAATGCAATATTGATATTTCTTTTTATAGCTCAGACCATGCTAATGTTAATGGTTTTTATTTGTAACTAGTATTTTTAACCATTTGGAAGATATTATAAAAAGCAAACATGCATGTGGAACTCGCTTTTACTTGTCGTCATTTTGAGTTTTTTCTCCAATATGGCATCCTATGAAGATTAAATAAATGCATTTCTGAAGACTACGTATAAGAGTTATTCACTGGTAAAAATATTAATTTTTTCTAAAATATGACAACAACCATTTTGAGTGACAATTTATGGAATGACTCTTACACGACATGAGTTAATCAAGGTCTACACCCAAAAAATACAATGCCGTACTGACGCTTCCTAATGTACACTTCCCAACGCATGCGCACATGCAATGCTCCAAAAATCGCTCCACCTCATTTTAAGAGTATATGATCGGTTTTGGCGACAAGGTTTTCATCTGCACTGTTCCCATTCCACCATTTTGAGAAATTTTTTTGTTGGTAATAGAAAAATGTTTAAAAACTGTAGTATTTTGAAAAATTCAATTATGGCAGTTTGCAACAATACTCTATTAATTGGATGTGATTTTCCTTATACATTGGTGTCCAAAATTAAAGTTACAAACACAAAATATATGTGGTATCTCCAAAATAAATTGGTTTATTGTAACGAAAATGTGTACTCAGATGCCCAATACTATGAGACAGCCAATAGTAACATAATAGTTAAGAAACAGGAGAGAAATGTTATGCAATATGCAAATGAAATCAAAAACGGCCAAAACATAGTACCTCATATTTCTAGAAAGGACCGTCTGTTGAGGAGTGTGGCCATCCCACACATGTGTACAAGCCTCACAATGGACCCTCATTCTATAAACAAGATTGATCGTACCTTGTGGCAATAAATCCCATTCTTCTAAAAATTAGGATTTTAGGGTCTGCAGGGTCCTGATGTCATGCAATGACTCTCCCGAGATCATCTCAACATGCGCTATAGGATTTAGGTCCAGCGATTCTGCTGGTCATACCATACGGTGAATACCCTCCTCCTCCAGAAAATCGTCTACATGATGCGATCTGTGCCACTGTCCATAAGAATAAAGTCCTTGCTAACAAATACCCTGAAAAGCCTCACATAAGGTTCAAGAACTTCATCCCTATAATGCTGTGCAGTTAAAGTGCCCACATCGAAAATATGTCTTGGTATGCAGCTGCCCAGCGTGATGCCTGCTCAAACAAGAATTCCACTGCAGTCAAACCTTGCGAAGACGAACATGCTTAAGACAAATTATTCTTAATACAAGCCATTTTCTGAAGTCACGTCATAGTGTATGGCATACTATACTTTCCGGATAAGACAAATTACTGTTAATACGAACCAGGGATGTACCAATGTTTTGGAGAGTGAAGGGGGGACAAGAAATCTTTCACCATGACAAACTAGTGGTGTCATCTATTGCCACAAATTCCCAACAGTTATTATATAATATTAGATAAATTAATTGTTAATTAGATGTTAATTAGTTAATTAAATAGTTAAAATAAATTACAAAACAACAACCATTTGAACGATTTACAATTTTACTGATTTCGCAGAGCACCGATCATTAAGGTTGATAGTTATACAAAGACTGAAAAAAAATGTACAGGTAAAGAGACGCTAATTTTTTTAACAATAGATACGCCAGGGGGCAATGTAAAATAGTATTATTGACGGTATGGTGCTGACATTTATTGACAGAAAATGAAATTAAAATCTAAGTTTCTTTCAGCTTTGCTACATTAGTGGAAATGTTTAATGATATTTTTGAAGTTAAAATTTTAATAGTATTCCTCAATGGTAGGGGTGGGGCAAATTATACCTGTCCTTCTTTTCTGAGACTGGGTGGCAAAAACTTTCCCTGTTGGCACGTGCCTGATTAAATGTTAATTCATGAATTAAATAATTCAAATAAAATTAATCACAAAACAACAACCATTTGAATGATTTATAATTTTACTGATTTCACAGAATATCATTCTTTAAGATTGATGGTTTCCGAAAGACTGAAAGAAAATGTACAGGTAAAGAGATTAATTTTGTTTAACGATAGATACGCTAGGGGATACTATCAAAGCAATAATATTAACAGTATAGTGCCAACATCTATTGATAGGAAATAAAATTAGAATTCAAGATTGTTTCAGCTTTGCTTCTTTAGTGGCAATGCTTAATATTATTTTTGAAGTTAAAATTTTAATAATATTCCTTGATAGTATGGGAGGGGGTGAAATATATCTTTTGCCTCTCCACTTTGTGACTGGGGGGCAAAAAAAAGCCCTGTTTTGCACATGCCTGATACGAACAAATATTCTTTTCCCCCTGGTGTTCATCTTAACGAAGTTTGACTATACCACTAAAGTGGTTGATTTCCCGTATGTTGGAGGGGGTAATTCCAGCTTTACACACTGTAGCGCGTAATGCTACACTTTAAATTTAACAAACTAAATTTGTATACTTTTCCTCGAAGATTAGTTCGGAATACCTCTCTTCTTTTCGAATTAATAGAAACATCTGCCTATGTGACTCCTTCTCTCAAATCTTGGATCGAAGTCCCTCTGGAAGTATTTTTGTATTCTCGTCTTCGATACCTACCTTCAGTTTCGTGGCATTTTAAGTGTATATATAGTTGTGAGTGTAAATAAATAAGAAAAAGCACCTAAACGCCTCATGCTTGGATAACTACGCTAGCTATCAAATCTTTCGGTTAAGACCTCACAAGAGGTAACGTATTTCAGACTTTAAATCTCTATAGTTAGACTCAGGACAATTCAAAGAAGCTAGTTTTTATTTTTTTAGAAATAGGCTGATGGCACTTATGTTAACCCCATTCTACGTAAAGTTTCATCTGTTGTGGAAACTGGTAAAAAAAACGAACTAACCTGTTATGGACATAACTCAGAACACAGTGTAAATTCCATGTTGTCGTACTAATTCATGTAGTTCTGTGAATTATGCATAATTTTTTAAAATTTAATTTTCTATGTCTATTCAAAAGACTTTGAGCTTTTAGAAATAGTAAAACTTTAGTAGATTTGACGTGTAATAATTAACATAATGACAAATGAATTTGTTACATACATAACAATTTGATGTTTCGGATGTAACGTTCTCTGCTGTCAAATATACTAAGTAAGATGCTTAGAGTGTTACAAAGCTTCCATTAAAGAAATATTTTAAAATCTAAAATATTAAACAAAAGCTTCAGGGTATTAGCTGAAATTTATCTACCTCGATTTTTGGTACATGTAGAGGAAAATTTTCAGGAGGAAGTTGACTTTTACAGATCCAATTCAGGAAAACTAAGTTTTTCTTGTAAATCTGTGGTAGGCTCAAGTAGTATAATTCTTATTTGAAGCTTATCAATTACAGCAATGCTTTCTTCTGTAGGACAAACAAATTTAAGACCAGATTTTTTCAAAAACCTAACTTAACTGTGATGGCACTATGGCATGGTTGCTCAATGATCTGTCCCACAAACTGAAGTATACTCTTACATTCTGAAGTAAATTCCACTAATACCTATTTTTTAAATTGAATGCCTTCATTCTGGTCATCTGTGCTTGTTGCCATATAGGTAGGTTTACTTATGGGTGACAAATCATCAATCATTCTGGAAGCAAAAAATATCTCCTTTATGTGATGTAGTAGCAGACCACTAAATTGGTTCCATTCAGACCAGGCTAGAAATTAGGAACAGAAAGTTAGGCGTCAATGGCACCTAACAATTTTTTCTTAGTCGCCAAAATGATTTTCTTAGGTGCAATTTGAAAATTATTCATTTTGTTCTCGTAGCATTGTGTTACGTATGTTCACACACATAGCTTAATGACTTGTAATTATGACAATTAACAAAACAAGTACTTTACAAATTGTAAGGAAACATTAAAAATTTACTTTTTAAAATGTGGTCTCTCCTTATACTTTCGCACTATACCTCCATCCCACCACCATCACCTAAAAATTAAATTAATATTCTCGGAAAATGTAGGAAGCGTTTACAAAGAATTTTATGCTAAAACGAACAAATACAGTTT
>QLNU02015360.1:94229667-94250226 GCA_006491805.2 Dysdera silvatica | reverse complement strand
CATGTTTGCATTTGACGATGAATTTAACACAAAAATGTAGTACTTAACTGACGAACTATTTTGTAAGGGCGGAAGGTTACAAGGCATAGCCTTCCCTCCACTGTCAGGTTAAGTTGAACAGGAGTATAATGAACTTCTCGAACTGATTATCGGGACCAATTTAAACTGGTTTTGTACAAATTCTCTTACAACTTTACGGAAACCTCGATTATTCATTCCATTCAAGGGTGACAGACAGATAGCATTGATATTCTCTCTTGCTTTTTGCTTCAATGAAACAGTGGCAAATTCCTTAAATTTATGGACATGGGTGTATATTGCCATGCAGTTTTTTTAAGTGGGTTAAAAGATAAAACTTCAGCTTTGCGATTATATAGTTAAACCCGTCTATAACGAATTTAAAAGAGCCAAATGAAAATATCGTAAATATTTAATGTCAGATTTTTAGTTTAAAAAATACATTTTATTTTAAGAAATACAACTTTTGTACTTCTAAATTCGTTGCAATCAAATTATGAACAACTTTAATCTGTGTTAGTGAATTTTATGATCTTGAAACTTGTTTTATAAAATTTTAATGCACTGTAATGTGTTGGTTACTATAATTAGCAACTGGCAAGTTGAATAAAAGTTCGTCTGGAAAAGTCAGGGAAGTTTGAAATTAAATTTGGCTAGACATCACGTTCAATTCCCATTGGTTCTGCAGAAAAAGGGCAAAATGCCCTGCTTGGCAGTTTCGAAAAAAAAAAGCTCTTTTGTCTGTATTAGCGATTTTAATTTTAGGGCGTCGAGTTAATATTATAAGTGGACATGAAAAAAAGGAAGTGTTCGAAATAAAATTAGTCAAAACACTTAAACGTTGAAAAATGCAAACATTTTAAAAGATAAAGACTAAATCAAAGGGAATTAAGTACAAATACGATTTTTTTTTGTATTTTGCATGCTATGTAATTTCAGTTGTTTTACTGTTATTTTACAAACTGCTTAATTTGATGTTTATACCTTCTTTATTATTGACTTTTATTACGAAAGCACCTTTCTGAACGACCGTTTTTTTTAGGGAATCGAGGGTGGTCCCCTTAGGGAGGTTTGTTGTATAAATTTCCCTATGATAGAAAAAAACATAATTTCCAACTCCTTCCCTCCGTATTAGCTTGAACAATCGCAGGATCATTGTACTAAGTTACACAAGTTCCCCCCCCCACTTATAGGACCTCTTTTTAAAAACTATGAAAACGATATAATTAAATTTGTAAAAATCTTCAAGTATAGATAAAAAGTGTATATATTTTTCACAGAACGAGCATTCAACTTCTAATCAGAAGAAAAATTGCTTAGAAATCAGAAAAACTTTTAAAACCATTTGATGAAATCCGAAGTTACTTCAATGTAAACTTTAATATAAAATAGATTTTTTTCATTAGACATTAAAAAAAAAAATTATACTAAGAGCATGTTCTGTTTTTCTTACATTTTTTTAATATTTTACACTTGGTTGTATTTTTATGACATAAGGACAGTAAAGGTCATTCTGCACTAAACATGGCGATGTTTTAAACTAAGGTCTTGTAGACAACTTTTAAACAAATATAAATGCTTGCTTGTTTCATTTGCACATAAACGAAATACATAACGAAAGAAGAACAATCTTGATAAAAAATACTTTATTTTATCACTAAAATATATCACTTATAAGCAATTTTCAATTTCTGAATATAAATATAATACATATAACTAAAATAATGAGCAAATAATCAGTTGAAATGGCTGAAGGTTTATAAACAATTAAACTATATAAACCATTAATAGAAAATACTATTTATTACGTTCTGCCAGGTTATGGAAGTACGTTAGTTACAGTCTTGAAACTTCACTATCACATAAGCATGCAGAAAATACAACGCATACTATACAACTTATTTGCATTTTTAATGTATCAGAGAGAGTTAGAATCATAACTTACACGTTCTAAAAAATCAAATATGAGTTAGCAGCGTTTTTCATGTAAAATCCAAATGTGGAATTGTGGTTTGCACACAAACTTCAACATTCCACAGAAAAAGGGAGTCAAATACAGGGTTTTGGTTAAATTATAGGTGTCATAGACTTTTATGCAGATTTCCAAAAGCTAATTTTTTGGAACATGTGAGCTATGATTAAATAACAAAATTAAGGCATTATTTGAAGCTCAGAAAATTTGATGACAGCTAGTTATAAAGATCACATTTATAAAAATGCAATTTTTCCCTGATAAATTTCCCTCACATAATAAAAAAAGTATATTATTAATTAGTATACTATATATTCTATTGCTCCTTTTATGTTCATTGATCAAAGTTTTAAAAATATGAAGTTCAATATGAGCAAAATCTTATTACAAATCATACTCTATTTAGATATACTAATTTCTTGTTATTGAAAAATTGTGTTTTCTCAAATGAAATATGTATGTCATTCATAAAAAACATTACAGATTTAATATAAAAGTGAGCATTTTTTAATGATTTCACTAAAAATTTAACCTTACATAAATTAAAATGAAAGATAATTATAAATATATAACATTTTACTGCACAAGGTCAGTAATGATCGTATGGTGTGCTAAACAAATTTATAAAAGATATTTCAGTATATTTTCCTTATATTCCAATAATTTAATTCTTTCAGGTTATTTAAGGAAAATGTGAGATTTTGTTTATATGCCTTCACATGATAGTTTTATTCATAAAAAACTGAAGTTCACTTTAAGAAAAATTAAGTACCTTACTAAATAAAGTAAACATACCTAAAGATAAGTTTAAGATATTTACCACTTTTTCCTCCTCCAGATTGGAGGTTCACAAAATTAGTCATAGAGTATTAGTTAAAAAAAAATATGAAAAGAATCAGTCTTTCTTAAAAAACTAATATTTCATTAGTTTCAGAATAGTATTTCTCTCCCCAGATTGAGTTTATCTAAAATAAGACCAATAGTTTGTGATCTCCAATCCATGTGATCAGTTTCTTTCTCTCTCTCTCTTTTTTTTTTAAGAATAAGAGTTCAACGTGCATGCTATACTGCAATAGAGTGGAATTTAATACTTATATTCAGAAAATAAAATTACAATTAAATTTATTTCAGTTACAATTTCTAACATTATTCTAAGCACTTTTAACTACATATTTAAAAAAAAAAAGACTATTCAAAATGTCATTGGCAATGAATTAAGCATAATTCACATATGTAAGTTTACTCTTTATTTAAAAAAAAAAAAAAAAAGGTTAAACCACTACATTATTTTTTGTATAAATTATTAGTTAAAACATTTTTATTACTAAATATTGTTTTAACGATTTAATTATGAATATTTTATATTTTGTTTGCTAGTACTTTTCTTTTATAAACAAGTGTTAAACATTTTTTACTTTTACCATTTTCAGTGAGATGTTAGTAAACAAATCTGTTCTACACTTTTAAAAATAAAACAAAAATATATTTCATTTATTCATTATTATCTATAATTATATCATTATTAAAAATATATTTCCTTAATTTCACACCCAGTTATTTAAAAACCCTTGTAACTTGACGCACTAAATACCTTTAAAGCCAATTTTATACTTTTTAATGCATGTGATAATACATAAAGGTATGTACACTGTAACTAAGAAACAGTTACACATTTTAACTGTTGCCAGTTAACTGTTATTTGTACAAAATACAAATTAACACGAGTTAATGATTTCAATACTAAATTTTAAATCTTAAGTTAGTTCTTGTAACATAAATTTGTAAATAATTGTGTAAGGTTTGGTGATCCTAGACAATGGAATGTGGTTGAGGAAGATGCCCATTATTAGGCATGAACTAATTTTGCAAAAGGTTTAACACGACACATTTTAAACATAGGGTGTTTAGGAAAAGGAACTCCAACTTTAAAGAGGAATATCTCAAAAACAGTTACTGACAAATGATGGAAATTACCTGTATGTTTATTGGACAGTCATTATAATTAAAGCACATTTTCCAATTAATAAATAAACGCTGTCTACTACCAGAACAGGAATAGACTGGCTTCCGTGTTCTCTGGATTTAAATTTGTCCAGTGGGGGCCACTTGAAGGATAAAGTTTACAGTATAAATAAAAAAAACTTCCAAGAACTCAAATAGTCAATCATTGATGCATGTATATCCATTTCAGTCAACACAGTGGAAAAAGTGGCAACAAATTTCGTTTGACTGACATGTGATTGCTGCTGATGGTGGACATTAAAAAAAACCTTTGTGTTGTAATTTAATGTTACTGATTTGACCAGTAAACACAACACATACATATGTAATTTCTATCTTTTGTCGGTAACTGTTTTTTAAATATTGCTCCTCAAAATCAGGGTGTTCTTTTCTGGACATTCTGTACTTTGTTCCTGCAATTCATTGCCATGAAAATGACATTATTTGGCGATTAATACAACAAAAACACAGAGTCAGAAAATATTGCAAGGTTAAAGGTTACCAACATTTAACACACATAAATACACATGTACTCTTACTTAATTAATAAAATATATATAATAAAAAATGGTAACACATTCACATTTGGTAACAAAAGCAAGTATTTATTTAACTAGAAATTCTGTTTCATATTATTTGATAGTAGAGAAAATAGTCTAATGTATTCTTTACAAGGTATACATATATCTAACTCCCAACATCACTTTTTTAAAGCTTTAGAATTTTTCCTCTCTCTCATTTCTAATATAAATTTCTCTTAAGAGCCAATTTGGTGCTTAGCAAAATATAACAAAGATATAAAAAACTGGGAAATTACTTTTTTTTTTAAAATTTTGGCAATCTTCATTAAAAATACCCATGTAAAAATATTGTCCACAGCATGAAATGTAATCATATCACTCAATGTGTTTATTAATATACAATTAAGCCATTTAATATACATTTCCCTACCACTGATATTGCTAACAAAGTGAAATTTAAATAAGGTAATATGGATATCAACTTTTTAAACGTTTTCCGTGTAGAAGTGAATATCTTCCGAAGTGCATAAAAGTATATAAAATTTTATAAATGCTAGCAGTTTAATGCAAAATATATCTGAAATTCAGTTTTTTTAAATAATATTTATAGAATATAGTTTAATATATTTATTGTATATCAATGCATTATAAAAAAAATGTAATACCATCTATATATTTTACACAATTACTTTGCTAAAATATCCTATATATATACATATATTATTTTTTGAAGTCTGAAAAGCAGTATCTTTATTAAATACAAGATCAAGCTATATATGGTTAATAGTAGATCACAATTGGGGATACTGAAAATACGTTATCATTATTAAAATAGTGCATCTCAGCTTCATTATACAATTACTTAAATAATTAAATGTAATGCAGACATCAATCAGAAATGACAGTGAAATATACAAATTCCTTAAGTTAGAATAATAAAAATCTTTTGCCTTAAAGTAGAATGCCCATCAACATTCCATGCATTTTTTAAAGAAGGAACTAGCATAAATTTTTACTCATTCAAACACAATTGACGTTTGAACTTAATTTGGGTATATTTAAATTTATTTTCCTATACACGTATATTGCTGTACAAACTTTTTTCAAACAATGTGTGGATTTTTATGATTTACATGAATCAATTATAGACCATATAAAAGGTTCAAAAGAATATGAGACCAAGCACAAATATTTTTTAAATATGCATTTTATAGTTGTTTCACATAGCCGTAAAGTTAAAAATTCATGTTTGGAAATTTTTTTTACAAGCTTTGTGCATGTATACACATAATCTGGTATTTTTCTTGAAATTCAAATGCAAGACAGAAAATTCAAAGCAAATGTATGAGCTTATTGTCAACGTATGAATTAACACAGTATATCAATGAATCTGTAAAAGTGGCACTGTTAAAATTATAGTTAGTTTTCATTCCACTCTCTTAGCTTTTCCATCATAAAAAAAACAAAACAAACCCTACAATATTTAACATTTTATGTAGAAGTTACAAAATAACGTTATTGGTATCAGGATAATGCAATATTCTAGACAAATAGTGAACTATTATCTACAGGGTATGTTCAAAATTTTTATATGACTAATTACATGCTTTTATTATCACAATAAATATACTATAAATTATATAAACAAAATTCTAAACAAATGTTAAAAAAAAAAAGACACCGCTGAACAGCTAAATTTTGTAGGAGTGAAAATAAACATTTTAAACAAGTCAAAATGTGAAAAACGGACATGCTTCATTCATTCAACATCAGAAAGCATTTTATGGAATGTACATAGAAAGTTAACATATAATTGACAAAATATAATAAGATACTTATTTCTTATTTTTCAAAACTTTAGCATATTCAGCATTATTCCGAACAAAATGTTTTGGTTCATTTTCATGCATTTCCAAAGCATTTTCTCGGGCAACTGCAACTGACATTGCAGTTTGAACATTGACATATGAATGATTAACATCATCAGTATCATCTTTAAAAGTAAAATGTTTATTTTGTGTTTTTAATGACCCATAAGCATTTTCCATTTGCAAGTCTGACACACCAGAATTTGTTTTAGTTGGCAAAAGTTTACCATAAATGTGATCAGAAGTTTCAACAGTTGTGTAAGTTCTTGGATTTTCAAATTTTTTCAAAGATAAATGATCATACGGATTTGGTTCCTGCTCTGAATGTGAACACACTGAGAACTTTTCATTATTGGCACACTTTTTGCTATTAGAAATATTAACGTTTTCAAGTTCTTCCGTTAATACTTTCCAATTACAATTTTCACTAGAATTTTCTTCCAACACTGCATAAATAGGTTCATAAGATGCAGAAACGTCAGACGGCATTTCAGGTTTCAAAGGTGAATTTATTTCAATATCATATTCGTCATGCTTATTTTCACTAAATGTTGAGCTACTAGCCTGAATATGGCTATCTGGTTCTTCATAAACATTAGAAGATATCGAGTTAACTTTTGAAGGGTTAAATATTTGACTGCTTTCATCAAACTGCACATTTGTATATGGGTTTTGCTTACTTTTACGAGGTGGTTTCGATATTGCTGGTTTGACACTAGTTTTCTCTGGTTCAACTACATTACAATGTTTATCCAAATTTTTAATTTTGCTTGCTGAAAAATCTGTTTCACATAAAGTATTTTTGTCCTTGGATATCAAAACAGGGTCTGTAAAAGAAAATACGTTAGAATTTTTTTCATCATCAAGAAAAGGACTTGCAGGAGCATCTGTATCACTTTGTGATGATTTTAATGAAGCAACATGTGCATCAACACTTTGAAATATTAAGCTTCCATCAAATGTTCCAAAAGCAAAGAGCCCTTCACCAGAAGTACACTTTCGTCCAGCTTCAAATGAAAAGTTGTCTTTGCTGCATCCATATCGTCGAATATGCCGGTAAGGCCAAGTTAAAATGGTTCTTCCTACTTTATTTTGAAACTTATCTTCTGCAATAGAAATGCTTACTGATGTCACAATTAGTTTGTAATCACCATGTAAATTATTTCTGAGCATCGATTCAGTATTCAGTGCCTTCACTGAGTAGACTTCAGCTGAAAAGTAGAAACACATATTAAGCATAGAACATTTTACAAAAGATAAAGGAATTATGTGGAAAAATGAAAAAATACATGTAGATCTTAGGTTTTAAAGCAAAGGTTTGCAAGGGAATTATAATCAATGAAATTGAAGTTCAGTAAAATATGTGAGGGTACTGAACTTTAATTTCAAATATAATACAATGCTGACAACTACATGCTCGGTTGTCTTAATTTAACAAAGATTTCATTTTGTTTGCATGTATGCATGGATGTATGAATATATGCATTTATGTGTGTGTGTATGTATATCTTTGAATAATACTAAAGTTACTGAGCATAGAATTATCAAACTGAAATTACAAATAAAGAGTATCTTGTATTCTACCAAGGTCAAATTGCACTAGGTTAAAAGCCACAGCGAAATTATTGGAAATGAAATCATTGATATACTAGCTAAAGAAGGTACTGAAAGGGAACAGACCGACCAGGCACAACCCACAGCATGGCAAGCCCTGAAATCTCGGTTGCATACCATAAGCATTAAGAACTGGCAGAAAACATGGGATGAATCGAGTAAAGGCCGAATTACTGCAGGCTTTCTCTCCCGCGCGGACATCAAAAGATTGGAAAGTAATTGCCTTCTGAATCAGATTTTTACTGGTCATCGTAATGGTAGAATACCTTAATAGATTCAGTATTAGAAATGGCAAATGTATCTGCGGAGAAACCAGTGAAGATTTTAAGCACTGGATGTACACCTGCCCAGCAGATAAAATTAAAGAAATGAAAATTAAAAAACTGCCCTCAGACTTAAAGGTTATAACAGGTTCAAAAGAAATAAGAGAATTCTTGTTGAGATTGGTCATTTGTGTGAATAGAGAGAGCAATAGTGTCATAATAAATAATGACACTGATCCGATGAATGTCTCTACAGGCCTTGTCATTGATGACTGTGCTTCGTGATGGAATCGGCACATAAAGATTATATATATGGATGTTGGTGCGAGACTGAGCCCTTGGCCTATTGTCTATCTGACTTCTCATCTGAAAGTGATGATCTGAAGCTGAATTGTCTTAGTTTGTTGTTTATCATGCATGTTTCATGTTATTATCCAAGGGCGTTTCCTTTTTTCTTGATGGGATGATTTGTGGTGATATTTTTATCAATATTATTTTATCCCCTGTAGTGCCTAAGTGGAACAGGATTTTTTGTTTTAATAAAGAGTTACGTATGTATACATATCATCATCATCATCATATTCAACCATTATCTATCCACTGCTGGATGAAGGTCTCTTCAAATGCTTTCCACACAAGTCTATCTTGAGCAATTTGCTGCCATGTCATCCCAACTTGTTTTCTTATTTCATTCACCTATTTAGTTTGAGGACAGTTGGTTAAGGTAAATATATGAATCAGCAATTTCTAGCTCAATATACAGGGTGTATACAAAATGGCAGAAAAAAGTCAATTACCCCGATTCCTTGTGAAAAAAGGAATAAAAAATGTCCAGTACAATTTTTGCTTAAAATCAATATTTAATAAGATAATTAAGGCCAAAGATGAACGAATCACGCGCCAGACACGCACATGATTAGAAAAGCAAACCAAAGAAATTCTTGGAGAGGTAATCTCTTTGAGCATAAGTGAGTCTTATTCGTTAATTTCAATCAGCAAATGTGCAACGATTACCTGAAAATTTAGTTGCGTGTCCAAATACGTCATTGGAATTCCGAAGTATGGCAACCTAGTGAAGGTTTCTTCATTGCCAAGCATTAGAAAAGAAAGATAACAACACGAATCTTTTTCTATTCTTAGGCATAGTTGCTCAGGGAAGAAGAGGGGGTGCTGGGTTAATTTTTTTATGGAAAGTGAGCAGAAGTAGGGTAATAGAAAGGGGAATAGCCACTTAAAGCTATCTACCCCCCCTACATTTAATCATGTTGGTGCTGTATTCATGTCATATGACAGCAGAGGTGCACTGATAACCTCCCAGTTCATTGTCGTTCATTTTCCACAAACCATATAGTAAGAAATTTGAGGGAAAAAAAAAGTATATAAACAGTTAATAAGGCAAAAAATTAATCGTATGAAATTTTCTTTAAAATATGGAAGGGAATAGACTACGGCAAACTCAGAAGCAGCAGGACTTACTTCAAATGGGGGGTCATTAGCAACCCAGTACCGCCAATGAACTTGATAAACCAAAAGACTTTCCAGTTCTTTTAAGTGAACAGTCGATTTTAATAGGAAGTCGATCCTATTCAGAGAAGCTTTTCCAACCTCCTTAACATCCACATTGTGCAAATCTGTCACAGTTACAAACTTTGAGCTAAAATACTAAATACTAACTACAGCTGAATCAACAAGTATCTGCTTTAGCTCATTTCCTTTGAAACTGAATACCCAAGGATTGTAAATTATGAACTAGTTTCGAAGTTATATGATATGTGATTTGCGCTGGCCCTGCTGTTGGACCCCTCCCCCTGTGGGGAAATGTTGCCTCATAGATATACTATGTTCTGTTTAAAATACTGGAATATATGCTCTTTGCTAGCAGCAATGGATTATACATTTCAGTGGGCTGAGGCACGCGTCTGGAGTTCACTGTACTATACGGTTGATAGCAAATACGTTGCAAGCATGCCAGACTGGCATGATTGATTGATTGTGGTTTTACGGCTCAAAGACTACAGTGGTCATGCTGCGCCGGGACCTACTGTTTTCCGAGAAATCAGAAATACTTGATATACAATTTTCAGAGGAATCCGAACCTCTTAAGGCCTAGGGAACCAAACCCCGGACTACAGTGAGCAGTGCGATCTTTATGAGATCTCTGAGTAAGCGTTCTTTGCACTGTTGGGAGTCGAACCCGGATTAGCGGCGCACTAGGCGAACGCGTTACCACACTGCGCCACCGCAGAGCAAAGTGACACGAGATGGAATGTAGCTGGGACACGACTACTTACAAAATAAGAAAAAAGTACTATTAATTATGTTTTTTGCAAAACAAAGAAGAATAGAAGGTTGAATCTAATGGCAAACCACACATTCCTATCCATGGTAAGAGTGATTTTACACGAGAAATTACCAAATCTGATGTTTGTTAGTTGATTATGATTTTGGAGAAAAAGAGACGCTTTCCCCATCCTGGATTCGAACCAGGGTCCCTCCGTTTAGCTTAAGCAAGTTGGACCGCTAGACGAATGAGGAGTATTCATATATCTCTTTGTGGCAAGGGACACCCATGGGCAAACGCATGTGTCATTGTATTAAAACGATGCTAATTGGTTTGGCTTTGCTTTGCTATTGGTTCAATTATGATTTGAAATATCTTCTTAAATATTGATTTTTAGCAAAAATTGTACTGGATGTTTTTTATTCCTCTTTTTCACAAGGAATCGTGTAGTGAACTTTTTTCCTGCCATTTTATTACCATATATATACACACACACAAGTTAATTCAGAACTAATGGAACAAAGTGTTAAAGGACCTTTAAAAGGAGGTTTGAGGTGTTAAAGGACCTCAAATAAGTAATATTTGGCAAAACCCTCCTATCTGTATTATTATGCATTATTTACATTCACATCGTTGCTAAGCAGGCAATTACATGAACCAAAAAAAAAAATTTTACACATAATTTAAGTGATTTACCTAATTATGCAGCAGAAAAAAAGAAAAAAAAGGGAGATTCCCTTCCCTGGATGGAAATTTATGGCCCAAATGTAAGCTTCATGGTTGGGCTATAAATTCCCCAACTGCATAAATTTGGCCATGGGAAGTTATTTTGGACCATAGTAAGTGGTGGAATTATTTCCAATATGGTTCTAGGCTGGAACGGCAAATTTTCCAAATTTTGTTACATGATTAACTAATGTGGATGCAAATAATAGCATCCCTACAGTTCCAGAATGGCTCATCTTCAGACACTGGTTCACTGGACCAAAGTTGTTTCTTTTGATGTCCTTCACCTATTACGCATGCTTGACAATTTCCAGTTGCCTCCAGTATGGTAAAACAATCGTTTTCCATACCTTTGATGACTAAATGGCAACAGTACTCAGGACCAGGGAAGGGAATTTTTTAATTTTTTTTAATCTGCTGCATTATTAGGTCAATCACTTAAATTATGTGTCAAAAAACATTTTTTTTTGTTCATGTAATTGCCTACGTAGCAACGATGTGGATGTAAATAATACTTTCACTCTACAGCCAAATCGGATCCTTTGCGGACCTGATTTCGCCAAATATGGCTTATTTGGCGTCCTTTACCACCCCTTTCAGTTTGTTCCATTAGTTTTGAATCACTCTGTATACATATATGTTATCTACTTTTTTATCATAGTTTTCTCTTCCCCTAAAGTTTTAGTTAAAAATGAGTTATTCTTTGGGCGTATTTGGACATTTTACTTCTTAACCAAATATCCAAATTTTTACATCTCAAAAATCAACTTAAGAATAGAATTACTCAAAACATATTTCATGTGTGTGATCAAGCTAATGCTTTGTTTTTTCCAAATTCAACATCTTTCTTATAATTAGAATTATAAAAAGCATATATAAAATATTTACGTTCATCCATAGAGCTATATAATAAATTCTCTTCTTGTTTTATATTCTGTACTGCAGAAGAAATACTCAGAGAGGATGGACGAATGACTCTAAATGCCACAGTCTGTAATGCACCAAGCCATTCTGTCATTTCTTGAAAACTGTCCGCAGAAAACTGATGACAACTATTTGTTGTTCTGACCTAAATTAGAATATCTTTTTAACTAAAAACATAACATACCTGTGAAATAAATTGAATTTTGAATAAATAATAATTAAATATTCATAGCATAAACCCAATATCTATGGTAAAATTATTTTTATGCAAAATCAATTAATAAAAATTAGAAGTTTTAATAATTTTTAGTTTGTTTGTGGTTTTACGGCTCAAAGACTACAGTGGTCATGCTGCGCCGGGACCTACTGTTTTCCGAGGAATCCGAACCTCTTAAGGCCTAGGGAACCAAACCCCGGACTACAGTGAGCAGTGCGATCTTTATGAGATCTCTGAGTAAGCGTTCTTTGCACTGCTGGGAGTCGAACCCGAGTTAACGGTGCACTATTCAAACAAGTTACCACACCACGTCACTGCAGGGCCAATAATTTTCAGTCATGGGTCACCCTCTTGAATTTTTTTCAAATTTGACTCATTAGATGCGCGACCAAAGGTAGTGAAAAATCTAAATTTTCAGATTTTGAACTGCAGTATTTTTTAAGTTATAAGCCTCTGAAATCCAGAAAAAAAAAGCACGATTTTCTGTTTACGTGCAGTTACAAAAACTATTACTAATCAAGCTAGAAATGAGATAGATGAAATAAAAATAATGTTGTAGATTATAAGCTTTCATATGATATCCAACATGAGTAGTTTTAGGTAGCTTGGGATTTCAAGGTTGTGCCTTGAACTTCTCAAAAAGTAGTCTTAGTAAAATTCTGAAAAAAAATCACACATAAATTTGCACATATTAGCATCATTTCTGGAAAGTTTCATCTTGGGACAGGAATGGGAACATATTTTATTTTTTTTTAAAAAAAGTTATGCCAAGGAAAACCATCTGCAAAAATGGAAATTTTTAATTTTAGTCCACACTTATCAATTACTTTGGCAAGAACAACTATTTTTAAAAGTAAGAAACAGTGCTATCATATTATGCTAAAACAGATGAAAAAATTTACCCAGTTGAGGGGGGGAGGGGGGATGAATGAAACCAAGGTATGTATACCTTACAGAAATTACATCCTCTAAACACTTACTTGTGAATTTACAAAAAACTGTACCTTTTTACAAGTTGGTGCTGCCTCAGTCCCCTTTTTAGTATGTTATTAACTTCAACAATACCCTACAACGTAACTCTTAAGAGATGTGGTTGCAAATCCATTTCTTCTTCACGAAGATAATAAGTACAGCCAGTGGGACATATGGGTTCCACCAGAGTCAGAATTTTGAAATTTTTCACTGACACTTAGATTTCTTCCTTTAAACTTTTCTATTAGCTGATTAAGCATTTCACAATCTGAATTATTTTCCCCAATATCATGTACATCCTTACTTGTTCTTGTCAATACTTTGTCTGTTAAACATCTTGTTATTTTGCTTAATTTTTTTTTATTACAGTATGATAATGTATGTAATCCTTTCTTAACTATAGGTGACTCTTCAAGAGTGCTAAAAGACTTATTAACATAATCTAAACTAACATCTATGTCTTCAAAGTCTTTATCTGCCTGACTAGGGCCTGGCATGCTAATTGCTACTGAGCTGTCTTCTGTTAATTTTTTCCAGATTCATTTTTTCCCTACAACTATCACATATTTTCATATCCTTTTCAACGATGTCCCATAAATCACACATCCATTTTGCAACAGGCCTTATATCTTTTAAAAGTATTTTTGTGCACTTTTTTGTTAAAATGGCTACAACAAGAAAGCCTGGTAAATCTGAACCTACTTACTTCTTCAGCTATGGTAGAAACTCACAATTACACACATAAAGAATAATGATGTAAAAAATTTAATGCAGACTGTGCAGTGTACATCCACTCCATAAGAATTACGGTAAAACTGAATGCTAGCTGTTGAATTGTCACTTTACATGCAACAATTTATAAGGCTTCAACATAAAATATTCAGAACTGCACCTGGGTAATAACTCAGCGTCTTGCTTACAAATCATTGCCATCTGTTTATAGTCATAAAGGAGAATTTCTATGGTTTCTTGAACACTGTTCTTCCACCTCTTTTTACTGGGTGAACTAATTTAAACTATTCTAGCATGGTTGCATATATAGTGGCGTAGGCAGAAAGTTCATAAAGGGGAGGGGGGTTACAGAGCTACAACTCATATATTCCTATGTTAAATATACAAAATTTCATTATGGAGGGCTACAACAACCAAAACCACTCCTGGCTACGCCTTGTATAATAACACTGTTCTTAACTTATAATAATGATAGTGGTTATTTCCCAACAGTATTATTTTTTTTTTAAAAATGACCAAAATATGATCCCATTTCCGTCTCAAGGTGGAACTTCCCAGAAATGATACTAAGGTGCACAAGTTTGTGTGTGATTTTTTTCATAATTTTAAAAATAGCACTTTTTGAGAAATTCAAGGTCAAAGAGTTCATGGCACGAACTTGAAATCCCAAACTGCCCAAAACTAGTTGTGTTGAATATCATATGAAAACTTATATAATAATTTATAACATGGCTTTTATTTCATCCATCTCATTTCTAGCTTGAGTAATAATTGTTTTTGTAACTGTACGTAAGCAGAAAATCATGTTTTTCTCCGGATTTCAGAGGCCTATAATTTAAAAAATACTGCAGTTAAAAATCTGAAAATTTGGATTTTTCACTATCTCTGACAGTACATCTAATGAGCCAAATTTGAAAAAAATCCAAGAGGGGTGAGTTTCAAAAGCGTTAGAAATACAATTTATACATATTTGCTGAAACAGTTCTTTAAGGTTAGGAGTTTTAAAATCATGGAAAAAAATCCAACGATTTAATGAAAGTTCAAGCATTCACATTTTCAAACCAAATATACAGCGAAATCTTAATAACCTGAAATTCAAAGAGCTTTAACTTTTTTTTATCTACTTTTTGAAATTCTTATGCTAAAATCAATCTGAATAAGCAAAAAATAGAAAATGATAAAATTTGGCATCAATACAGCACATCTGGACCTTCAGTATTAAAACAATTTTAAAGTTTAAAAAATAAAACAGTCAGTCTGTAGCATAACATTTTTGCTTATATGACGCAGAAGTATACAAGGTTAAGAACATTCCACTTCAGCACAATTTGGAGTTACAACACTGGCAATGAGGTTTCGATGATATAAAGAAATGGTGAATGAATTCCGGCACTATCATCACTACCTGCACTTCATCTCATGTTCTTTGAATAACTGGCCAATGGTCAATTTAGTATTTTCGTTATTTAATTTTTGACGTACGTCTGTAGTTAAAATAGTCATATTAAAAGAACGTTACTGTTCAAACGAACTTCGTCATGCTTTGACAATACACACGGATGTCTTCGGAAGAACACATTAACGAGTGGTTATAGTAAACTTAAGCCCACAGTAGTCCATAAACTAAAAGTCATCATTTAAAAATTAACCAGCTATCTACTAAATTTTATTACGGGGTAGTATGAAATTACGATTTAATGGCAATTTTTTCAGTAAAAATTTTTATACAGAAGCAGACTTTTTCATACTTACCATATTGATATTTTTCATTTTCCTGACATTTAACTTGCTCCTGTGCAAACTTTAAAGTGGTAATGAAAACAACAAAATTATCAAACTTAAGCGGATACCTAGAAGAGACTTTTATAACTTTAACCAATCATTAACGTTTAATATACATTATAGAGCTTTGCGGGATTTTTCGACTCGTCTGTTTATTAAAACCACTCAAAGTTTCACTCCGTACTATGAGGAGCATCCTCAGAAGCAACAGTCGACCAAGTTTCCCTCTGCAAAAATGCAAGACTTCGCTTGGTTGCTCGGCAGAAAATGAGCGATTGAGAGAGTGAGACGTATTTACAATACCTTTCTCTGGCTACCTCTGATTGGCTGAACAAGACTCAACTTCTTTGTGAAATTTTAGGCAAGAATTCCAAATTGATGCAACGTTAATGGGGTCTTCTCCATGGAAATTATTAGGACAGTTTTTAATGGCCAAGACTTCCATATATAAGCATGGCCACAATGATCTAGTTTTTGCGATAACCGAGGTGTCATGAAAAAGAATTTGATGTTTATAATCAATGGCGTGTTGAGCGACCGCTGACTTGTTAGGTTGTTGCAAGCGAACATGGTGTTCATGTTCCTATAGTCTAGTACAAATTGAATGCCCAGTTTACCCTATGTAAACCTTCCTGCAGTGACAGGGAATTTTATATAAGCCAGGTTTTTAACGGGATCTCTGATTTGTTTGGGATTTTGTAAAATATAAGAGAGTTTATTAGTGAAACGAAAGACAGGTCTGATACCCTGTTTGGCCAAAATAAGTCCAATTTTGTCTATAGTATTTTTAACATAGGGCAAAAAAGCCACAAATTTAAATTCAGTTTTATTGGATAACATTGGTGCCAATGTAGTGAAAATCATGCCATTTTGTTTACTCATGGCATGAGTGATAGCATTTTTAGAGCAACTGTTCATGAGAAATGTTTCGAATAGAAAAGACAACTCAGTCTTCAGGTTATCAGCATCACAAAACTTATGAGCACAATGTATAAGGGTGTTTACAATGATTGCTTTTGCGCAGGGTAATGATAGGAGTTACCCATTATCAATACCATTAAAATATCTATTGGTATGAGTAGGCTTACGATACACAGATGAGGCAAGAGCCCCATCATCCTTTCTAGTAACAAGAACATCAAGGAAGGGAATTTTATTTTGCATTTCAACCTCCATGGTAATCTGAATGTTATGTATGCTGTTAACATGTAAGAATTCTTGCAAAGTCATTCCACCATGAGGCTACACCACCCACGTGTCATACCTATGCCATATTTTTCGTTTGTGTTTCGCTGACGCCATGGCCCTGTCTTCAAAACGTTCCATATAAAAGTTTGCAATCACCAAGCTAAATGGGTCACCCATTGTCACACCGTCAGTTTGTTTATAAAAATTATCATAAACGAAATAGCCAGAAGTAAGACAAAGATCAAAAAGGCAGACCAAATCCGAGGGAAACATTTCTTCGAATAGGGCAATAGTGTCCATGACGGGTACTTGTGTAAAAACAGAAATCACGTCAAAACTGACTAGTAAATCAGTGGGCACAAGGATGAGATTGTCCAAAAGTTCAATGAAATGGTCTGAATCATGTACATAGTGAGCCAAGTTACCGACGTAGGTGCTAAGTTGTTTACTAAGAAAATTTTCCAGCAAGCATGTTGGTGAATCGATGGTGCTGACAATAGGTCGCAAAAGAACGCCTTCTTTATGTACCTTAGGTAGCCGATACAGTCTTGACATGAGGGACTCTCTTGCCGATAGCTTTGAGACCAGTTGTTTATCCACAAAGCATCCTTTAAGTAAAGCGTTGGTTCTATGTTCGAGTTGAGCGGTTGGGTCTTTTGTTGTTAACCTATACTTATCAATGAGTATAGACCCAATTTTGGTATTGTAGTCCGCACAGTTTAGAATTAAAACCGCATTGCTTTTATCCGATGGCAAGATGTAAATGCTGTCATCCGATTTTAAACATTTCAGGGTCATCAATTCGGAGCATGACACATTGCAAGGTGGTGTTTTGGCCTTTTTTTTCATTCCACCAACGTACTCTGTGATATTTTAAAAAATCCCAAACAACCCAGAGATCCCCTTAAAACACTCAGCATATATAAAATTCTCTGTCAGAGCAGTAAAGTTTACATAGGACAAACTGATCAATTTATGCTCGACTAAAGGAATGTGAATGCCATGTTCGCTTGTAACAACCTAATTAAGTCGGCAGTTGTTCAACACGCCATTGATTATAAACATCAAATTCTTTTTCATGACACCTCGGTTATTGCAAAAACTGATACATTATGGCCACGCTTATGCATGGAGGCCTTGGCCATTAAAAACTTCACCCTCTTGGATTTTTTTCAAATTTGGCTTATTAGATGTTCTGTCAGAGATAGTATAAAATTCAAATTTTTAGATTTTTAACTGCAGTATTTTTTAAATTATAGGCCTCTGAAATTTGGAAAAAAGCATGATTTTCTGCTTATGTGCAATTAAAAAACTATTACTACTCAAGCTAGGAATGAGATGGATGAAATAAAAACCACGTTATAGATTATTTTATAAGCTTTCATATCATATCGAACGTGACTAGTTTCGGGCAGTTTGGAATTTCAAGGTCATGCGATGAACTAATAATAAACTATAAATATTTTAATTTCATACAAATTATGCTTGATACATACTTCAAATACATTTGCCTGTTGTTTTTGGGGTGCAGGTGTGACTTTTATACAATCAGTTAATACAATAATTTTAGATGGTGACTTAGACTGTTTCAAAAATGCCCCATCGCTGTCAAAAACTTCAAGTCTTTGAATACCATAACTACTAGCCAAATACAAAACACAAAAACGTTTGGTCCATGATCGCTGTAATGAAAAAATATAAATTAATTGCATGTTCTTTATTCTCAAAAGCAAGGTTACATAGATTTGATAAAATTCAATGAAAAATAGTTTGATAGTAAAAAACTTAAATTTCATATTGATTTAGTTACAGTAGGACTAGGACAACATCAAAGTATCAAAAAACACGATTCGATCAAAAAAAAAAATTTGAGATTTAATACGTTTGGAAAATAAAAGTGTGCAAATATATATTTAGTGAATAAAGTTTTCGTTTTAAGGATTCTGATTTTGTTATTATTCAAATTTTTCATTTCTTGAAAAATAAATAATCAAAAAAAAAAAAAAAAAAACATGTGCGACAAAGCACTTGAAAATGAAATTGAAAACACAAATATTTAAATTTAATAATCCACTTAAAAGAAGACAATATACGTCTACATCTATGGTAAGTATAGCATCAAAAGAGCAAAGCTCTATGCCACCCCTACATGAACACGGTGGCTTCTCTGCAAAACAAAGTCACTCTAGGCTGTGGAGACAGTGTGATTGCCCATTCTACATTATCTCTAGGGAAGCTTACCTCCTTATTCCCTTTACGTTCTTTGCCTTTACTTACCCTGTCTGGCAACAGTGCCCCAGAAATTTTCCCAGAGTGGAGGGGACAAATACTTCCTTTGTTATTATTAGTAAATGGAGTAAGTGGGCTATAATAAAACTCAAAAACTAGGGGGAAGGGGAGACAAGACCGCCCTCCCGCTCTTGGTGCCAATGCTATCTGGCAGTTCTAGTGTTAAGTCACACAGACAGCAAGTTACTTTGAATGCCAAAGAAACTGGAAATGCAGTAATTTTGCGGAAAATTTGGTAGGAAGGAAAATTTGACACTACAAAATACAAAGGCTAAACACAATTTTGACACAGGCAAAACTGAATTTTGGTGCAGTTCGGCATTCCAAAAAATTTAACTTTTTGTGTAGTCTGCAGCAAATTTCAAGAAATCATTCAATTTGATGAGGATATGCACAGCAATGCCATTTAAGCGTAGCTGTCTCACCCTTGCTTTAGGCCATTTAGAAGGAAAGCTGATGAGAATTTATAAATGAAAATTACAGCCTAAAAATTACAAAAACATATTGGCCGCTTAATCCCTGATATATATGCATGATGGGTGGGCAAGGTAAAAAAAATCATGAAATTGGAGGATTGGGGAGACGACTTTCATCCAACATTGGATTGAAAATGAACTGATATATACAGGGTGTCCCTGAATTCATGGCCAAAACGTTAAGGGATTGTAGGGGATATCAAATAAACCATATTGGCCGAAATCCTCACGTCTGTCTGCAAAGGACTCGATTTGGCTGCAGAGTGAAACTATTATTTACATCCACATCGTTACTACGTTGGCAATTACATGAACAAAAAAATTTTTTTGACGCATAATTTAAGTGATTGACCTAATAATGCAGCAGATTAAAAAAAATTAAAAAATTCCCTTCTCTGGCACTGAGTAGTGTTGCCATTTAGTCATCAAAGGTATGGAAAACGATTGGTTTGTTTGTTTGGCTTTTTTATGGCGCAAGAGCATCTGGGCTATACTGCGCCAAACATGGTAAAATCAAAGACTGTAGTAAAAGCCAGTACTTTTTAAAAATTTTAAAACGTGCGTATGGTCAGCATGGTCATTTAAAATGTCAGACAGTGATGAAGAGTTAAAAGTAAGAGTGCGGGCAAGTCTATAATAGGGGCATTGAGTTAAAATGTGTAAAACACTCATGGGTTCATTGCACACTTGGCAAATTGGTGCTGGTTTTCCTTCC
>QLNU02015360.1:94216705-94229567 GCA_006491805.2 Dysdera silvatica | reverse complement strand
AATTAAAATTTTTCAGATAATTTATGAAGGAAGAATCCATGATCAAACATATTTTAAAAATTAAGGACTAAACACATGTTGAGTTCTTAAATAAAATATTTGAAGCCGTATTTTTATTTTATTAACCTTTTTAATACATTTCTTTCCATGCTTTCATTTTATTGAAGCGTCTTTAGAAATGTATTTTATGGCAGAAACATGGTCAACATATAAAATAATAAAAATATAAAGTTTCTAGTTTGGTCACAAAAACTGTATAATGACTGTGACGCTATTCCAAATCATACGACACTTGGATTTGTCCCAAATTTTTAATTGGGCCTTGAATTTAATGAATTATTTGCTGGTATTATCTGAGAATAAAATATTAAAATCTATGGCAGTGCCGACTGACATTCTGAAACGAAATGAATAAAAATTAGAAGTAAATTCAAAAGAGAACAATTGTAGTAAAATAACGGCAATAGCCTATTTTGTAGGCAAATAAGAGAAATTTACATTTATATAGTGAAACTGGTAAATTTCTTAAGCCCTCCTTTAGCCATTTCATTCCTCCCCACAAGGGGTCGCCCTCCGCAGTTTAAAAACCTGAATTTAAATTAATTTTTTCTTTGATGAGGTATGAACAACACCGTATTAAAGTCCCGGTAATGGGATATATATACACATATGTATATATATGAGGAAAGACAGAGGGGAAAAATCCACCGATGAATTTTTCTTTCAGTCTCTTTTCATATAATGAATAATTCTTTATTTCTTTGCAGTTCGTTTAAGTTGACGCATTTCAAACGATCACAAAAAGATTTGAATTAAAAAAAAAAGATTTCGTTTACAAATAACTTAAGTTACAAATACGCGTATATTTTCACGTAACTTAACACATGTTCGAAATTAAGAGAATACTCAATGTTATTTCAATGGGAGAGGTACATATTTTGCTCTTTAACTCTCAATGTGCTTTATTTATAAAAGCATCTTTTCACAGAAAATAAAAAAATTATAAACACTTAACGGAATCGCAAGAAATAAATATTTTTCAGGTAGGCTAACTTATAGAGGAGAATCCACTATCAAAATTGGTTGAAAATTTGAAAGTCGAAAATGAAAATATTTATAATTATTCAACATGTTTTTTAATATAATTATTGTGTTAATTTTTTTTAATTTAAAGAAAAAATTATCAAACTGCGCAAAGGGAAATATCGTAAAAATTAGGCCTATCTATACATTGTAGTGTTTATTTTCGACATGTTTCTGCATAAAATATACATTATGTATGCAGAGTGCACATTCTTAATAATATACCGAATTTTTTATAGGACTAGTGACTATGAATGATAAAAGAAGCCAAAAGTCAAGTTTAGGATTTTCTAAAAGATATAAGCGAAGACTTATTAGAAATGAAACTCTGTCAGATCTTGCTGTTTTAAGATTTAATCAGTTTTAACTTCCTAATAGTGACTGTAGTGCAGATGAAAGTATTTCATTAAATACTCCGAAGTGCCGCAATACGAGTTTCATTGATGAAAATTCTGATGATTTATCCACGGACATAGCACGGCTGCTACTAAGTCTGCTACAAATTATGTTGTTGGAGGTTTCACTATATATATATATATATCAAACCTTGGTACTATTATGATTTATTAAGTTTGCATTTTTTTTTACAGACACATAGAAAGGTTAAAACTTCGGCTTGCCAAACATTTTTCAGATATTGACAGCGAGCCCACATTTTCTGCAAGGAAAAAACCTGGAAGAAAGAGGGTGAAACACAGGGAATTCGGATGAAGAATCAGCATGTACGGAAGAAGTTGAATCTAGGCGTCTATCTATCATGTTATAGTTTGCCTATATTACCAGAGCTGCCATTATTTAGAATTATTATACCAGATATATTTTATGGTTAAGTAAAGTAAACAAATTTTGAAATAACGCCATTGCAAAGTTAAATTAATTTGTTACATTTTTGTTAATTTTTAACTTATTTCTTTACTTATATTTTCATTTACTTTTGATTTAATTTTTTATTTGGTTTTCTTAGAAAGTAACAAAACTTCAATTAAATTAAGTGTTACTTTTTCCCTTGTTCTTTCTTTTGAGCGAAAAATCACATCATTCTTCCCACAATTTTGATCCTTACATGTGACTCCACATTTTTTATTGATTGTGAAGCAAGGCTTTGACGAAATCACCACATGCTCAGAAAGTTGCCGCATGTGGCATCAGAAGTGGTACTCATGTTATAGTTCGCCAAAAACATTAATTGTATTTTAAAACTTCAATTTAAAATCTGAATTGCAAAAGTAACTTTTTAGTTTAGTTACTTTTGCGAATAATTTAACTTATATCAATTAATTTTTCTCTCCCATAATTTTTAACTTAATTAGTTACTTTTCTAGAGAGGAACTTTTAATTTAATTTAGTTAATATTCATAATAACTTTCGGAAGTCTGAAAGTCAATACGTATGCAAAAGCAATTCTATTGGGAAAAGAAAGGTTAAGTGTTTGAATACCATTATATGTTAGATGCTTTAAATCAGGGGTGCAAATAACTTAAAAGAAATTTACACAACCCCACCAAGTTCTAGTGATGCACAATTAATATTTTTAATTAATAAATTTTTATACTGTTATTTCATTTGTTTTATTTTACTCGCCCGGGCAAATTTTTAAGTTTCTTCATGCAAGCAAGCAGGTGCTTATTTGCACCTTTGTACATTTTTCATAAAACATTTAATGTTTGGTGAAAATGTAACAGCAACTAAAAATGTATTCATATGAAATGTTTAAACTGTCTTGTTTAAAATCCAGATATGCTTGTATAATATATTTTTATTGTGATTCTGTATAAATATTATTTAATATAGTAAACACCATGACAGTAACATTTCCAATTTTACAATTATTGATATTTTAGAGAATCAGCATGAGATGGGTAAGATTATAAAATATTATGCTGTCCCTGAAATCAATGTTGCTACATCTTCAAACAGATCAAAAGGAAAAACGTCTGATTCAGTAATTTCTTATCAAACTTTAATTTTGACCTGGTGCTCATAAAATTTGTTATATTTTTGAAAGGAAAACTTTCCACGAGTTATATGCAATAATACTTTTCATTTCTTAATTTTACAGTATTGTATTCATTTTATTGTTTTCTATGTTTTCATAAGATAACTAGGTTTTTTTTGTTAAATGTGGTAATGTAAATAATGATATTTATATAAAACGTTAAAAAAACAACTTTTAGGCAAAATTACTTTGAAAGCTGAAAGATACAACGTAAATATTGAACAAGTGTATTAAATGATTAAGAATACAGATTCTGTGTATTATTCATATTACATTATTGATCTTTTAAAAATAGATGTAGGCATATATTGATTTGTTCCCTTTCTGCGCTAGTCTGGATTTTTTTTAAATAATCTGACTTTTAATCTAATGAAGTCGACAGGTATATAAACAGAAGTATTAAAAAAAATCATTATTTTCAGAATTTCAAAAGATAGGGTTGTGAAAATTAAACAAGATACTGCACCTATTGACGAATATGGGGGAGCGCATAGAGAAATTAGAAGGGAAAGAACAGAATACGTTGGTGACAGACAAATGCTCAGGAAATTTTGATTCAACATGCCCATTGCCTTTAAAAGAGCTAAGTGACTGGTATGGAACTGAAAATTTGCTCAAAGCAAAAGGTTTTTTTAATACAATGGTATTTTTATTTTGTTTTTATCATTTTCTCTCTCTCTGTTTTCTGGAATATTGATGTGATTTCAAGGCATAGTTACTAAATGAACAAAATATTCCTATGTGCTTTTTCAGATGGTTTTCCACCAAATGGACAAAAATTTAAAAAACAACAACAAAAAAAAAACCATTGCTGGTTTCAACAAAACTATTGGGTTCTGCATTTGCTTCCAAATTGGCAAACATTTTATTAATCGTTTGGATTCTCTAAGTTCAGTGCTGGATTAAGATCTTTCGGTCCCTGTAGGCAGAAATTTTTGGACGTCTCACATGGAAAACTAGAGAAATTTGTTATTCCATGTCCAGATTATTTATACTTTATTTTTCTAAATCTTCCTTTTTTCTTTTCCCTTTCTTCTGTTTCTGCATTTTCTACTGTTTTCCCCTTTTGGTTTTTCCCTTTTACGTGATTGGGGGTGGGGTAGAAGCTTCCTATAGTTCCTAGTGGGTAATCCAGCACTGTTCAGGTTGCTGATGTGAAACTGCTTAGAATGAAAGATTGGCCATCTGAATAATAAACTTTTGTCCATTTTTTGTGAATTATATATTCAGTGATATCTGTTTTTACTGAATTTTACTTGGAGTAGAGGGGGTGGGGGATATGACAATATTTTGACAAAAAATAAAAAAATAATAACCTTTTATAAAACCTATTTCTAATTTGTACATATAATTATGTTAAGTTACTATCTTACTAGGTGGACAATATGAGGAACATAGGTGGAAGTTGGATGCATGATAGTGCAGTAAATATTCTAAAGCGCCTACTTTCCAATAAACTAGCTGTAATGTACAGTTGGGCTGGTGCAAAACAAAAGAAGGCATTCAAAGACTTAACTTTGGTACAAATTATATATGTAAGTACAAACTTATTTCATATAAAAACGTTTGCTTTTATATGTTTTGAGTTATTTTTTAGAATAAAGGAAAAAGAAAAGAACCCAAATAGATAGAATTTCAATGGAATGCTTTTATAATTTAATATTAACATAATAAAAATAAGCTTGAATTGAATAGATTAATTATTGGAAAATGGATGGATATGGAACATCTACAAACATATGGATATGTAATATTTGCAAATTATAACAAGATTTGGACATGCAGAAATTAAATTATTTACAATACGGTAAAACATCTTTACAGCAATGTTAAACAGACTGAGAAATCACTAAAAATGTAATTCGTCAGGCAGTTGCAGAATTTAGATATAAATAACAGGTACTTGCGTATTATCCCGTTGACCATTTACAATCTTTTTCTTGGTCGCTGTAATTGATCATAATTATTCGTATTTAATCGTAACTTTACGATGTTTTTGTTGTCTAAAAAATCGTAAGTTTACGATCCTTGATTATTTGCGAGACGCCATTTTGTTTGTTTGTTGACATTTTGCAGAATGAGTGCTGTTTCATGCCTGAACCCTGTTTTTTTTTGTTTTTAATAATTTTAGATGGATTATACTCTTCGGTAATTACCAAATTATGAGCATTCTGCGATTTTGTTTTTGCAGGAAAAAGGAATTCTCCTTTCATCGTTTACTGATTCTGGCATCACACATCGAATGTGAATGGTATGGTCGCAAAGTGACGACCGAGGGGTTCTCCCCCCAGTTCAGTCCCTGTGATTCAGGTAAATGTAGTAATTGTGTGAAAAATACTAATTGCAACATAATATATAAAGGGGTCTGCTCTCATCATTTTTCTTATGGAAAATTTTGAAGATATATAATAAAAAATATCATAAATTTTTTAACGATAACTCAGAAAACATCCCTCACTAACGTTTTTTTCATCAGCCAAATCATCGTAAAAATGTGTCTACAAAAAAAATCGCAAGTTGGGTTGTGCTAACGGAAATCATCATAAAAATGCATCTATGATAAAAATCGTAAGTGGCAAACATGGTCGATGGGATAATACGTAAGTACCAAATAATACTACTTTATCAATATCGTCAATCAAACCACACTATTTCACAATTCAGTGAACCAAAATCTACCTCAGATCTCAAAATAATCCCTCACATTGATTTATGTATTGTTTTGGAAGAAAGTCTGAAATGTTCTTTAGAACATTTCACCACATTCCCAAATGTTCCAGAACATTTCCCTATATAGTTTAAGGTGAGCAATGTCTAAGTTGTCTAATTTTGTAGATAACATATGTGCGGCTATTTATAAATTACATAAAATAAATAACGAAGTATAATTTGTAACATTATTGCTATAAATATATTGAATAGAAACTAATTTCAGTTGCTTTCTCATATTACAATTTTTTAACGTTGTATAAATATATATTTTTTTTAGAAACTGTGTTCCATCACTTGCCACATGTAACCGAAGTGGGAATAGAAGAGATAATGAAGAAATGGCTAATACAAGCAAATTTAAAATCGTCAAGAGAGACATTATATTAATTTTAAACAAAAATTCCATTTGTCTATATTTTACGTATAAGTGAATTTTTTTCAGTGCCATGCATGAGTGATGCATATATTTTTACTTACAATTTAAACTTGTCAATATGAGAAATTTCCCCAAGAATAGCTATTTCATACTATTTGTTCTACAGGACATTTTTAGTTGCATAGTTGTGTGCATTACTAATGTATGAAGTTTATAGATAACTTGCTGCAGAATAAAATAATTTCAGTTGACTTTCCCCCAAGCAGAAATAATTTATGATTAAAAAAATTAAGGTGTTCATTAACAGTAAGTATAGAAACAACATAAAGTGTAGAGTAATTTCATGATATAAATTAATAAAATGATATTTTATTTAAAATTGGTTTATTGTTCTGAAAGTAATGCCTCTGTAGCTGTAACTCAAATAACCCTGGTTCGACTCCAAGCTGCAGCCAATCAGTATTCTTTTCTTTTAGTATATATAAATATATGCTCTACTAATACTAAAACACAAAAATTGACACACTAAGAAGGAATGTTCTAAATGAGTCGAAACTTGACACACACACGTAAAAATGTGAGGTCCGAAAAATTGATTATAATTTCAAACATTATTTATCTCCAGCAGCTGAATATATAAGGTGATCCGCAAGTTATAGCGCCACCAATTTTGGTGATAATTCCTTTACTCTGCATGATATTGATTCAATGTGTGCTCGAATTCTGTCCCGAGGGTACTGTAAATCACCCGGTATTGATCAAACTCCACGGTGAATCCTCATTTCGAGTGTAAGACTCAGTGTCACACCACCTCACACAGAATCTAAATTGAAGAGAGATATCGGGGTAATCAGGCTGGCCAAAGATTAACATGTACTTCTTGCAAACATGCCTGCTGATGGTAGCTGTGTGTGTGGCTATCCATTATCCTGCTGAAAAATGAATATTTGTTATGCTGTGAAGTCACGGTAGCCAGACTACTGCAGTACATCATCAACATGTCAGAGGGCTGTCAATGTACCTATTATGGATACTTAATGCTAATCGGCATTTGATGTTAACCCCAAACCATAACTACAGGTTGAGAGTCCTGATTAACACTCAAAAATGGCAGACGGATTAGTCGTATTGCTACGTTGCCTTCATACTCTCATTCTCTAATCACCATTGCTGAGATAGATTCGTTACTGAACACAACACCATGCAATGATGATCAGCGAATGAGAGTCTGGAGGTGACATAGCAATAGAATTGATCCTTCTGCCATTTTTGAGCATCATTCAGAACTGCCAGTGTAGTTATGGTTTGGCATTATTAAATGCCTATCAGCTCCAAGTATCCATAATAGGCACATTGGTGGCCCTCTGACATGTTGATGATGTACTGCAGTTGTCTGGCTACTGTGACTTCAGGGTATTACAAATATTCATTTTTCAGCAGGATAACGGATAGCCACACACAACTACCATCAGCAGGCATGTTTTGCAAGAGGCCCAGGTTAATCTTCGACCAGCATGATCCCACATCTTTCCCCAATTGAAATTCTGTGGGATGTGATTTGATGTTGAGTGAATGTTCGCTCATACCCTCAAAATGAATATGTATTGTGGACTTTGGTCAATACCAGGTGGTCCATGATAACCTCAGGAAAGTATTCGACACCTCATTGAATCAATACCATGCAGGGTTAAGGAATTATCACCAAAAGTGGTGGCGCTACAATTTGCGGATCAGCCTATATTTATTCAGCCACTATGGAGAAGTATAATGTTTGAAATTGTAATCCATTTTTCAGATATTACTCTTTTAAAAGGTGCGTTAAATTTTGTCTCATTTTGAGCATCCCATTTTGGTGCATCGGATTTTGTGTTTTAGAATAGTCTTAGTAGAGTATATATCATCATCATCATATTCAACCATTATCTATCCACTGCTGGATGAAGGTCTCTCCAAATGCTTTCCACACAAGTCTATCCTGGGCCATTCGTTTCCACGTCACCCCAACCTGTTTTCTTATTTCATCCACCCATCTAGTTTGAGGACGTTTTCTAGGTCTTCGGTGGTCTCTTGGAATCCAGTTCAGAATTTCTGTTGTCCATCGTTGATCAGTTCTTCTTGCAATATGCCCAGCCCATCGCCATTTCAGCCCTTTTACTTTAACAATGATGTCCTCTACTCTAGTTTGCTCTCTCACCCAAGTGTTTCTTTTTCGATCTCTCCTAGTTATTCCAAGCATGCACCTCTCCATGCTCCTTTGCGTTGTCTGTAACTTTCGTATTGCTCCAACTGTTAGACTCCATGTCTCTGATCCATAAGAGAGGACTGGCAATACACACTGGTTGAAGACCTTTCTTTTTAGACATAAAGGCAATTTCCCCTTCAGGATAAAACTGTTTCTTCCAATCCATAAGAGGACTGGCAATACACACTGGTTGAAGACTTTTCTTTTTAGACATAAAGGCAATTTCCCCTTCAGGATAAAACTGTTTCTTCCAAATGCACTCCAGCCAAGTTTAATACGTCTGTTGAGTTCTTTCATAATGTTGCCATCCATTGAAATCAGCTGGCCAAGGTAAATATATGAATCAGCAATTTCTAGCTCAATGTTGTCAACTTGTATTTTTGTTTCCTCTACGAAATTATTGAACATGATCTTAGTTTTTTGTAGGTTCATCTTGAGTCCAACTTCTTCACTTCTAGTTGAGAGCTCTTGTACCATGTCTTGGAGTTCTAATGGGTCCGTTGAAAAAATAACAATGTCATCAGCAAACCGCAGATGATTTAAATATTCACCATTTATTTTTATTCCCTTGTTATTCCAATTTATCAGCTGAAAAATCATCTGTAAAGCAGAAGTAAAAAGTTTTGGAGAAATGGTATCTCCCTGCCTCACCCCTTTGCCAAGTTTGATAGTTTTGGTATCTTTATGTAACCGAAATTTTGCACTTGCATTTTTATACACACGTTTCACCATGTCAATGTACACATCCTCAATGTCTGTTGATCTTAAAGAGTTGATGACTGCTGATGTTTTTATAGAGTCAAAGGCCTTCTCATAGTCAATAAATGCAACACACAATGGAAGTTCATATTCATGTGTTCTTTCAATTAATTCTCTTAATACTTGAATATGGTCCACTGTACTGAATCCACTTCGAAATCCAGCTTGTTCTCTTGGTTGAGCTGCATCTAATTTTTTCTGCAGGCGATGTGTTAGAACTTTTGTGAAGATTTTATAAATAGCAGGTAACAAGCTAATTGGTCGGTAATTTTTCAAATCCTCTTTATCACCTTTTTTATGCAAAAGAATTACTGTTGCAGAATCCCATTGGTTTGGTATGTTACCGCTGTTAAGACATTTGGTAAAGAATTTTGCAAGTATGTCTTCTACATATTCTCCAGCTTCTTTTAGGATATCTAATGTAATACCATCATCACCAGGGGCTCTTCCTTTCTTCATATTTTTTATTGCAAATGAAACTTCTTCTTTTAAGATTTTAGGAGCTGTTCCTTCGACTATTTCAATGTCTTCGTTTAATTCACTGTTACTTTCGTATAGATTTTTGTAGAATTCTTCAACTCTTCTAAGTATTTCTTCCCTATTTCTTGTTACGGTGCCATCCTCTCCTTTTAATGCAATGATGTGTTTCTTCCCAACAGATAAACTTCCTTTAACAACCCTAAGGCTCTTGTTATTTTCAATGGCTTTCCTTACTAGCTCACAGTTGAATTTTCTTATGTCTTCTTTCATGCTTTTGCGCAGAGTTTTACAAAGTTCTATGTACTCAATCCTGGAACTGGTATTTCGATTGTCCACCTTCATATCTCTTCGCCTTTTCATGAGCTGTTTCGTCTTCTCGGCTTCAAACTATTTGCTTCTGAGATATCACTTTCATCAATAAGTCCTTCCAGTGCAGAAAAGCGATTTTTTAATTCCAACTTGAATGCCTCGGTATTTACTTTCAGTTTCATTAGATCCACCCTCTTACTTACTTGTTTCCTAATGAGCTTCTGTCGTTCTAATTTAGTATTTAAGTGCACTTTACATCTCACCATTCGATGATCACTTCCAGTATTAAATCTGTTCAGTACACTGCAATCTTCAATAATTGATTTCTTGTTTGCCAGGATATAGTCAATTTCACTAGTTCCCCCATTTGGGTGTTTCCATGTCCATTTTCTTTGCGGTTTCTTCTTAAAAAATGAATTCATGATGCTAAGGTTTTCAGCTTCTGCAAATTCGATGAGTTGATCGCCACGTTCATTCCTTTCCCCATATCCGTATTTACCAACCGATGTCTCTCCTTGTTCCTGTTGTCCAATTCTTGCATTGAAATCCCCCATGATGAGCTTGATATGTTGTTTCCCTTTGGTGTGTAACTCTTTGATTTCTTCATAAAATTCTTCAACCTCTTCGTCGGTATGGCTTGATGTTGGTGCATATACCTGTACTATTTGAAGTTGGTATCGCTGGGTTAGTTGAACAACAAGCCTCGCTGCTCGATCTGATGTACTTTCAACTTCCAGAAGACAGTCTTTAATTCTTTTGTTGATTAAGAAGCCAACACCACTTGTTCTTCCAGTTTCCGTTCCTCTATAATAAAACAAATGTCCGCTTTTAAGTTCCACCAATTCTTCACCTTTTCTTCTGACTTCACTGAGTCCTATAATGTCCCAATTGATCTTTTCAAGTTCCTCTTCCAATTCCTGAAGTTTTGCTTCAGAAGCAAGGGATCGTCCATTAAACGTAGCCAAGGTCAATAACAAACGGCAGCCTGGGCCATTCCAGTGATTCTTAGCACCCCCTGCTTTCATGCCACACTGACCGCTGCCTTGATCAGGAGCACTCCAGCACCTGGAGACTAGGGGCCATGGTTTCTGGTGTGTCAACATAATGGAGGAATTAGCCATAATTTCACCACGCTGGCTAGACGGGTTGGTGAATTAGCCCTCCCCTTCCGCCTTTCTATCCGTGTAGCAAATATTAATTTGCCACATAAATAGAAAGCTCAGCCTGCACCACTTGAAGGCGGGGTAGGACACTAGGTTACTGGCCTGGCCGGTTCCACACATCGTCACATACGTTCAGCGTGTGGGTCTCCTTCCAGTTAGATACCAGCAACCCTTTTGCAGGCCCCATATTTAATATACAATCTAATATTTTTTATTATAAAAATAAAATTTTTTGGTAACCGTGCATGCAAAAAAACAATATATAGAGGTGGCAAAGTCATACAAAAAGTTTACGACATAATTTGAGTAATGTTATCACCTTGATGCTTTTTTTCTATTTTTTTTGCGTGCGTGTGTGTGATGAGCATATGCTCCCCCAACACATAAATCTATTAAAACTGAGTTCAAATTTGGGTATACATATGTTATATACAACCCTGCCAAAACAAACTGCATTGCCAGGGGAAGCTTAGCATTTCCTTATAAATTTTTATATTTAACAAATCTAAATCAGTTAACTATAAAAATTCAAGCCACACGGCTGAAGCAAGGTGGTTAACAGGAGATGACCACCTCCACACCCCAAAAGTTTGAATTTCTCGTATTGAACTAAATGCGTTAAATATAAAAAATTATGAAGCTTTCCTAAGCATTTCAGTTTACTTTTGGAGGATGGGCATATATATATATATATACATACACCCAAATTTGAATTCTATTTTAGGTTTATGTTAGCAAAGCATATGTCCTTCGCCTTGGTGGTTCTAATTAGAACTGCTACCTCAGCAATGTGGAAAATAACTGTTATAAAAGGGCAACCTTTCTGAAATGTTGCAAGAGCTTATTGTTATGTCTCTGCAACATTTTAGAATTATTTGAAAAAGCTTACATTGTTACGTGTCTGCAACCGTTTAGAAATGCTACAAAAAAGCGGACATTTTAACGTTCCTGAATGGTTGTTGCAACGTTTTATAACGTAACTGAAAGGTTGCCGATGTTTCAATGTTAGGTTTCAGGAATGTAACTGAGACATTTTGTGCTATATGGGCAGTCCCAAGGCATGGACATAACCTGAGGGGGGGTTAAATATAACATAAATTGGGTGGGGCAAAGAAAAAAAATCAAAATTGTATGGGCGGTGGAGAGTGCAATTTTGACTCTTTTCTAAAAAAACTGAGACTGGGGTCAAGAGCTTCTACCAGATTACGCCAATATCCTAAGGTACGTATTCAATGGAATGCATTTACAAATTCAGTCACATCGTAACACTCATTTAAAAAAAAAAAAAAAGAAGGAAAATGCCTAACATATTGGGATCCAAAGCAGGATAAAACGTCAACACTAATTTACTATTCTTCTCTGTTTACGATTATAGTCGTAATGTATTTGTCGAAGTACAATATTTCTTCAATTCTTATACCACCCCCTGGAGAAAGGGCAGAAGCATTGACATTGAAGTCCGATGGCATGCGCAATGCATCATTTTCCTGAGATTCATGTCAGGATATCGATGCTTGTCTGGTCGCTTCATCTAGCCTCAGTGGTTCCCAACTGGTGGTCCGCGAGACGGGTCATTATTTAAAAAAAAATACTTATAAAAATTATTATTAAATATTAAAATTAAATATAAAAATGAAATTGATAGTACATTTGTAGTATTTTACAATCTGACGGAACTTCTGAAAACGGTTCGTATTAAAAGTAATTCGTCTTAAGCGTGTTCGTCTTAACGAGGTTTGACT
>QLNU02015360.1:94187597-94216605 GCA_006491805.2 Dysdera silvatica | reverse complement strand
TTTAAAAAAAAAAATAATTAAAAAATACTTATAAAAATTATTTATTAAATATTAAAATCAATTATAAAAATGAAATTGATGGTATATTTGTAGTATTTTACAATCTGATGGAACTTCAGAAAACGGTTCGTATTAAAAGTAATTCGTCTTAACGAGATTTGACTGTATTATCACTAGATTTTTTTTTTCCTTATTATTTCTTTCTTTTTCCAAAAATCGATTTTAGAAACATGTTTCCCCCAAAAAAAGACCCGGCTCCCTTTTTTATTCAGGTCTTGCAATCAACTCGTGAGAATTTTTCAAAGTGGTTCGCGAATCCAATTGAAGTAGAAAAGTGGTCCGCGAGTCCAATTGAAGTGGAAAAGTGGTCCGCGGCTTAAATTGAGTTGGGAACCACTGATCTAGCTGTACCAAACCCTACTTCGAATTTTCGCTCTCGTTACCAGGGCGTGACTTAGAAATTCTGGGGCCCAAGGCAGACACACATGAAGGGGCCCCAACCCCTCCTGTACCCACGACAGATTTCTGATTGCTATGTTTATTATAGGTATGAGCGAATGACTTTTATTTATAAGACCAAGGTAAGTATAATATAACATTGCCTAGCCAGGTAAGCTTGAGGGAATTCAAAATATATTGCCCAGGGGCAGATTAAGTCACCGGCCCGCATGGGTGACAGGACTAGCGAATGAGCAAAGACTCGTATTTCTCTGAAAATCCAAGGTATGCACCCTTTGTGAGTACCCAGTCTGCCCAATGGCCTAGCGATGCCAATGCAATTGCATGGTGGCCTTTGGAAGTCGAGGCTCCTTAGATAGCATAATTGTGGAATCCTGGTATGGGATAGGGGGGGGGCCCCCTCTACCAGCAATTACATTAGGGCTTAAATTCTATAGCTACGCTATTAAGTCTGCCCCTACTGTTTCCCCTTGACCAGTGCCACCTATGACTAAGGAGGGGGGCGTTGCCTAGCCTTGACTAACTCACTTGTTATGTCATCAATAGAATAACAAAAAAAACTCATCGCTTATGTGGTTCGTGCACTTTTTATGAATATCTTGGACTAAATTTAGAATTTGGGGGCCCGTGGCAGCTGCCCCCTATGTAAATCAGGCACTGCTCATTACTTTAAAGTATGTTATGTGTTAGTGTAAGTGTGTATCAGCCAGTGGTGTGTGGTCTATAGTCTGGATTGAACTTGGGAACAAATTCTTTTGCTCATGCTCATGGACTTACTGCCGAACTCCGTAATGGAAATAGTATTGCCAATATTTAGTACCATTTTTATTACAGAGTTCTACTTTTGCCATTAACATTTGGAATGGGCAATACCAATAATGGAAGATGCAGCCGAAATGGGTAAAACAGGATTTTTATAATCCAAAAATAAACGACGGGAAATCTTAGGAGATCTTAAAAATTTTAGAATTTTAATTAAATCTTAGAAATTTTAGAATTTTAATTAAATCTTAGAAATTTTAGAATTTTAATTAAAATCTTAGAAATTTTAGAATTTTAATTAAATCTTAGAAATTTTAAATTTTAATTAAATCTTAAATTTTAGAAATTTTAGAATTTTAATTAAATCTTAGAAATTTTAGAATTTTAATTAAATCTTAGAAATTTTAGAATTTTAAATTTTAATTAAATCTTAGAAATTTTAGAATTTTAATTAAATCTTGAAATTTTAGAATTTTAATTAAATCTTAGAATTTTAGCTTAACATTAAATCAGTATGTTGACGCTATTAATGGCGAAACATATGGGCAAGGCTGGCCTTATGGACCTCCTCTCTACTCATCGATCTGCTCCAGTTTGCTAAGGGTGGTTCTTGCTATTTGTTGCTAACTCTCTCAAAAAACTGGACACTTTATCTAGCTCCTCCTTTAACTTTCTTCATTCACTGTTCTTTACCACGTTTTGAACTTTAGCACTTGTATCAACTGAGTTAGGTGTTACATATGTGTGTGTGTCTGCAAACTAATGATTCTGTATTGCACATCATTCTATGCTACTTCCTGCGGCCTTTAACTTCAATGTTTCTCTGTATATATTGTATGTATTTGCGCTTGTCAAATGTAAAGGTTTCTTAACTTCGAGTACTTAACCGCAGTTGTCTGTGAAACAGTTCATTTTCTGTTTATAATGAATGATCACATACATACCTGATGTAGGGGAGCCTTTCTTTTGGGTACTTAACTGCTGTCGTCTTGGCATCTGTTGGATCTCCATCAGTTTCATGTTCGATTATTTATCATCTGTACATCACCTATTGCCGTTCTACGGTATCCGTCTCCTCTTCTGGAAATACAGTGCCGCCAGCTCGGCCAACTTTTCCAAAATTTACACATGCACACAAACAACAACAGCTGGTCTTATGGGGGGGAGTCTCTCCCCCCCCACAAGCAAAAAAATCAAGTTCCAAGTTGGGGAAAATTCGGTGAAACTCTTAAAAAAAAAAGGGATGATTAATTAATTCATTGGGCAGTTGTGAAATTCGTGCAATTTCAATTGCCAACTTAGCAAACATTTCAATTTTCTCTGGGGAAAAAGTGGAATTTTTTTTTTACTCTTCAACTTTAGACAATTGGAAAATTTTATAATGTTGGTAAAATCGAAAGTTACTTGGAGAAGAAACTGACTTTTTGCTTTTGTTTGTCAAAAAAATTTGCGATTATACCTACCCATTTTGTTAATAATTATTTCCGTTTCCATGTCTGTGGTATATTGTCCAGCCAACAGGGCACCAGAACCACAGATTTAGAAATTTTGCCTCTCCCCCTTCTCATTCAAACCTCATTTTAAGTGCCACGAAGAAGAAACCAGGACGTTTTCCCTGGTGTTCCTTATATTGAATCCAATTTGCAACTGACCATAGTGTTAGACTCTCAAACTTACTGGGAAGCTGGCGGGTCCATATGTAGCTATATTTGTAAAGTGGGCAGGCAGAAGTTTTAAACAGTTCCTCTTGGGTCATAAAACGCTAAATGCTTTTAATGTCTGTACCATGGTTTTTTTTTTATTTATTTAACAGTAAATGCTATCTTTAAATATATATACAGTAAAACCCTTCTAAGGCGACCACCGTCGGTTCCGCAAAAAAGCAGTTGCTCAGGGAGGTTTATTTTATATGTATGTATTATATATATATATATATCTTTTTCAAAGCTTTTGGGTAGTTGGAAAATTTTGTGTGTCCCCCCCAAATGAGGATATGCTCAAGCCACCCCTGCATGTGGGACTTATGCTCTTACCATTAAATAATTCTCATGAGTGAACAATAACTCCAGACAAACTCATATTACTAAACTGGTAATACCACTCTTCCCATACGCACACATTCTGGATTCGAACTCTATGAGCATGAATTTCTAACTACCCAATGAATTAATTATTCATCCTATTTTTTAAGTTCACACAGATTTTCCCAACTTGGAACTTGATTTTCCAATTGTGGGGGGGAGACTCCCCCCATAAGGCCGGCCTTGCCCACATGTTTTGCCATTAGTAGTGTCGGTTCACGATTTAATATGAAGCTAAAATTTCTAAGATTTAATTAAAATTTTAAAATTTCGTCTATTTTTGGATTATAAAAATCTATTTTACCCATTTCGGCTGCATTTTCCATCATTGGTATTGCCCATTCCAAATGTTAGTGTCAAAAATAGAGCTCTGTCCTCAGAATAGTACTCAATATTGGCAATACTATTTCCATTACGAAGTTCAGCACCAAGTCCATGAGCATGCGCAAAAGAATTTGTTCCCAAGTTCGATCCAGACCGTAGATGCTAATGGTCCATAGAAGCAATGTAAGCATTGCTTGCCTAATATCAATTTGAAACACATTTCCATTGCCAATTTAAATTAAGAAAAACTTAATTATAAAAGTTCAACAAAATCTATGTTGCGTATCGGAAATTTTGTCCGAGGTCGAACTAACTACTTTGCAATTTTTTGTCATTGGATGGCATGACAATCTGAGGGTAGGAGTTACGTCGGATCAAAAGCAATGCAATTTCTGCTTTCCAGCCATAAATGTTTAACTGTAGATCTCAATGGGTATGGCTGCGGAAGCATTTCTCGTTATCGTATTTTCATTTCCTATTTTATCGTATTTTCAGCTTGAAATCTGTGAGTTCGTCAAATTAAACCTCAATTAAATTTATAAATACTAATTGTTTTAATTGTTTAAGTTGCATTAGCCTGAAATAATTTCCTTCTGATAAGCAATTTTCTAATAGCTTATGTTAACGATAATGCTGCCATCTAGTGGTATCGATAGTAATTTTTATTGCATTTGTCAAAGTTATTCTTGCTCTCTATTGAAAAAAACTTCAACTTTCACAAAAGTGTTATTTATATATTTGCCAAGAAAAAAATAGAAGACTGGAATTCTTATATAAATAGGATTAATTGTAACGTACTGTAAAAATAAGTTACTTTTTTGTTTACATATCCCAAAAATAAATATATTGTAATAATATAAAATATCACCGCACGCCACTGGTGTCTGAAAAGTTTTGTCTCATTGTGTAGCATGGCATTTTCATGCATCAATGTGTGTCTAAATTGTAAATATTCTCTATGCATATCATTTGTTTATATTCTCGTCAAATGTAAAGGAAACATATTTTTGCATCCAAAACTGTCACCTGGACAACTGTAAAGTTTCTATTTTTCCATCCACATACCACCTTTCGCTGTTCTTCAGGGTACCGACTACTGTACTAATATTTTGTGGCCTGTTCTAGTTTTTCATTATTAGAATGTACACTGGTCACGTGGTATAAACTTGCAGCAATTTGTGTCAAATTTGTAAATATTCTCTGTACATATCATAAGTTTATACTCCTCGTCAAATGTGTTGGAAACATGTGTTTTGTGCCAAAAACTGTTGACACCTTAACTACTATGCAGAAATTTTTTTACATACTGCATACTACTTTTTTGCTGTTCCTCAGTGAGCCGTCTTCTGTACTAATACTGTTTTTCGTTTCTTGTTCTATATTCCTTGTATTGTCACTGGTGACTCTGTATTTTATCACCTTGTACTTTCGTGTAACATACTTTTGCTCAAAATTAGTCTCCAGGGCTATGGGGGGGGGTTTAGCTTTGTCGAGGGGTTACACGTAATCTATGGCTCCCCTCTTGACACAGTTGATGGGTTGTCTCTACTTGGTTCTTTCATGTTCGGCAGGGTTTTACGTATGTTCAGTCCACAACACTTACTTCTTGAGACACTCATCCACCTCAAAACTTCAAGTTATCCTCCAGGATTAACTCCTTCCCACTTTTTTTTTACAGGTTCTCGTATCCTCTCCTAGAAACACAATGCCGCTTGCACGGTCGACTTCTTCAAAACTTACTCAGGCACACAAACAACAACAACAGGGGAGCGTCAAAGATTTTATGTGATACGACTTCCGTCTAATCTGATGTGCACCCGTTATCATGGATGTTTCAGATATGCATTATCATTTTTTCAATCTTTATTCATCTCCATATTATTTAATTGGTGTTTGTTTATTGATTTTAAAATTTGTTGGTTTGATATTTATTGTATTTGACATTTATTTTGACACCTTAATATATTTTTTCAGTGATTTTTTTTTTCTTTGTCATTTTTTATTCTTCAGTGACTTTTTTGTTTTTTCTTTGTCATTTTTTTATTTTTCAGTGATATTATTTTTTTGAAATATTTAGTATTTGTTTATTAATTTTAAAAGGCGTTAGTCTGATATTTATTGTATTTGACATTTATTTTGATTCAGTGATGTTTTTTTGCATTTGATATTTTTAGTGTTTTTTTTCCTTTGACATTTTTTTATTTTCTAGTAATATTTTATTAATCTTTAATTTGTTTTATTTTTCAGTAATATCCTTTGTGGTATCACTGCACTTTAATGTCCCCCTTTGGTCGCCAACTTCCTTCCTGCTTACCGGAACTTCCTATTTACATGCCGCTATGTTTGTCGTCATTGGCAAGAAATTTGAGGTCATTGATGAGAGCATTGTTATCAAGTAGTAGTGACACATTGGTGAGAGCATTGTTATCAAGTAGTAATTCTCATTAGTTTACGAATAAAATGTGATTACTTATTGGGGTATTCCACAGGATGAAAACATTCTTCATTAATTTGATCGTGTTCTTTAATGTTGCCCAAGGAGATTGTCAGTCTTTGGAATTTGAGTATTCTAGGATGTCATAAAATCGGAATTTTAGAATTACTTGCTAAGAAAGGTTTTCTGGACTTTCAGTAAGGAGCGTAGATGCATACCAGTGTGGAGAAGGAGTTCAGGAAGTTTTTTCTCTTTAGCCCAAATCATCGATGTTGTGTAGGTGCAGTTCAGAAGCTTTATCAAAGGGTTTTAATTCATTAGTCCGAGGTCGAGACCATCAGTTGCAGAATTATAAGTTGAATCACGTCCGGGGCACCAATTGCAGAAATCGGTATTGAAGAAATGTAGTAATTACATTTACCATATATACGCATGTATAAGCTCACCTCCCAACTTTCCAGCCAAAAGTCTTTCAAAAATGACTGACCTATGTATAAGTCTACCTCCTACACAATAATGGAGTTTTCTGAAAAATCCGATTCCAGGGAAGAAGACGACGTCGATGGTGGTTTTGTTGACACATATAATGACAAAATCAAGACTCTAAGTGAATTTGAAGAACTTTTCGGATGCTCCGACGACGAATTGAATTTAAATTTTTTTGGAATAAAGTTTCTCTTTTTTTTGTAATATTTTGCCTTTTAAATATAAATGGTATGTTAGATTTTTATGTATTTTGTTATCATAAAGTCTAATTAGAGATACCTCGAACATCGAATTTTTAGCGGATCAAATTTTGATATTTTTTGACCTGTGTATGAGCCCACCCCCATACTTTCAAGTCCAATTTTTGTCTAAAAATGTGTGCTTATACGCAGGTATATACGGTAGTTAAAATAATTATTTATTGAAGTTTTAAATGTTTAAATTATTCATTAATTCTCCAAAAGATAATTAAAAACACAATGCATTCTTAAAGAAATTTAGTATGTCAATTTGTCGGCACAGCCTTCGTGGGACGATGCACACGTCAATGGTAAATTGAAGACTGGTTTGATTTTAGAATTCGGAAAACAATTACACGTACTGTTGCCAAATATAAAATGTGAAATTATAATTATACAATCAATATATTTGTTGCCAGATACGGAAAGTAAAAGTACATGCATTTAGAAAACATAATGTAAAAAGAAACCATTTGGCATTTTGCCAATTTTAGAAATTAAACTTAAGTTTCCTTTCCTTGCATTTCTAAGTGGCAACAGTTAAGAAAGCCTGCGAAGTGAACATGGTGTTTCTATTGTGGGAGCCCCCAAAAGTAATAAAACCTACCGTCCATTTATATAGCAGTTTTATGATCATAAAAACTTCTTAAAAATTTTATCGAAAATCAAATATAGTCAATGAATTGTAATGTAATGCCAACATTGAATGTAGTAGAGTCTATATGTCTCGAATCTTGGATAAGTCGACATTATGGATAGCTCGACTTTTTTGAAACTTCATTTGGTCTAATGCATTATGTAAGATCAGGGTGCGAATCAAACTTTTTTACGAGGGCGGGGGGATAAAATAATTCTAGGTACTTCCACTAGTGGCTCGAATTTTTGGACCCTTAGGCAAAAAATTATTTTGAGCCCCTTAGTTTTAAAAAATAAATTTTAATTAAATATAATATAAATATTTGTCACAATTTAATGATAAGGAAGCAGTGGCGCAGCCATGAGAGGTGGGGTCCCAGGATTTTTTTTTTTTTTTTGCAAGAAAACAAACTTGAAATTTAAATTATTAAGACTAGAGACTTGCCTGAAACATCCAATAAATAAATAAAATAAAAACTGACTGTGCAATTGCATGGACTTGTACCCTGTGTGCATTTATGATTTCCGACTTCACAAACATTAAAATCATGAAAATCAATATTAGAGCATACTACTATTTATTACATCCAATTTGACAAAAATAAAATTACAATATTACAACTAAATATAAATACAACGAAACTTTAAATCAAATAAATGTAAAATAATTACAGTTCACGCTTTTATATTTGCGAAATTATTGGTAATTTCTTTCAAGACCATTTTACTGGCATGTTTAGGCTCAGTAGCCAATATTGCACATTCTACTTTGACCAATAGTATTTCTTTTGTAATATTTCATTATTCGTAATTTACTAAATGATCTTTCGGCAGAGGCAGCTGACATGGGTAGGGTAAAATATAACATAAAATAAAAATTTCCAAAAAGTCACTTTTTAGAACACTATATTTTGTAATTAGCAAACAAAAAAATTATCTAATAGACATGTCTGCCATTAAATCCTGTTTGACAAGCGTGATTAAATTACAATAGTAAATGGGCAGTTGGGACGAGAATACAGATGAATACTTTTTTTTATGAGATTTTCACACTCACTTAGCAATTCAGCAATTGACGTATTTATTATTTTTTCGGTTCTAATATTGCAAAATATTTTTTACTGATTTCATGTTTTCAAAACGATGTTTAATTTGCATTATAATTTTGTCTCAAACATAGCAAAAAAACACTGATTTTAAAAAATTGCTCTTTATTAACAAACAACTTGGTGCAGTATAGCCCAGATGTTCTTGTGCCATAAAAAATCCAAACAAACAAAAATCTGAAGCTAATTTGTCATATTGTTTTTAATTATACATTATCGTTTATTTTCAAATTTAGGATCTATCCTGCACTTGTATGAAATACGAATTACGATGTTGTATTTTCTACCACTAACTGTGAACTATTGGTGTTTTAAAGACAGTAGACGCTATAAAGAAGCAGTGTATGCAGTTACATGCCGCTAGCGACCAAGCTAAAATTGTGCCAGTAGTGACCCTTTCAGTACTACTATTGTGTTTTTTCAAAAGAGAAAAATTGATAAAGAATAATTTGCTGAGATTGCGTGTCTGTCCCCTGCGCCGACCATCGCTAAATTTGTAATGCACTTGCCAAGCTAATAACAGGCTAAACTTCTGTAATAACAGAGGGGGTTTTCTGATATTTTATATAATACGAATGAAGCGAATTTTCGACCAGAATGTTATACGCTTTGTACTCTATTCCAATCAATTTATAAGTATTTTTCTTTATGTAATTTTCCCTCTGTTTAATATCTGTTCTATATTAATTATCTAAGTTATGCGGGTGTTTTGAATTATCGAGGTAGAATGAAATTATATATATTTCTAACAATATTTTTAAATTCTTAAAAAGTGAAAATAATTGTTGATTACTCATTACTTTAATAGAAACAGTTTTTCTTCTAATTCCAAACTAGCAATGTATTAAATATATATGAGGATCGTCTGATTGCATGAAAATTTGCGCAAAAGTGTTCCGTTATTTTGAGTTTGGACTAGCAGAAGATATTAACACTTAGTTACGAAAAATATGATAATGTGCTATGTCGGAAATTGAGAACTTTGGATTATTGGGAATAAAATATAAAATTCCTTTCCAGCTTTTTGTCTATCCCAGATGATAGCATAAAAACGCGATTTATTAAAATACATACATGTATTTTTTAAAATACTCATCTTTAAGTAGCATTTCTTCGATAACCTATAACAGTTATGTTATATAGCAGTGAAAAAAGCAAATCCACTTTGTCCATTTTATAGTCACAGTTTTAACCTGAAAAAAAGTAAATAGTATCCAATGCCATTTCGTTATGCACATATAACCTCAACCTTTACAATGCTAACACCAAAATCCCCTTCACTGATTAGGTATAGTGATCCTTTGTTCAATCGACCGCAGTTTCCGATTTTAGCGATATAAAAATGTAAGAATGTAGATAAAGCAAAATATTTGTATTATTTCAATTGCAAATTAATAAACTACGATATTATTATACACATAAGCTGCTAAGAGATTAAATGTGTTTTTCAAATCTGTATCATGCAAACATATTAACCAAAACTTTGTTGTTTTTAAAAGGCAAATTACATGTATCACTTACCTTTTCTGCGTACTTTATTTTAATACATATAACCATGTGCATATATCAATTCTTCATTTATTCCCAAAATAATCTGAATTTTTCAATTTTCCCACATAGCACATTATCAGATTTTTCATAATCAACTGCTAACGTCTTCTGCTAGTCCAAACTGAAAATAACTGAACTCTTTTGCGTGAATTTTCATGTACTCACACGATATTCATATATTTAATACATAGCTAGTTTTAAATTAACAGAAAAAACTGTTTCTATCAAAGTAAGGAATAATCAACAATTATATTTTTTAAGAATTTAAAAGTGTTGTTAGAAATATATATATAATTTCATTCTACCTCAGTAACTCGAAACACCCGCATGCATAACTTAGAATTAAAATAAAACAGGTATTAAAGAGACAGAGAAAATTACAAAAATAAAAATACTTATAAGTCGGTTGAAATAAAATATGTGGTGTATAACATTGTGGCCGAAATTATATAAAATATAAAAAAACCTGCTGGTTATTACAAAAGTTTAGTCCGTTATGAGCTTGGCAAGTGCATTACTAATTTGCGCAAGGAACAGAAATGCAATCCCAGCAAATTATTCTATTTCACTATATCAATTTTTCTCTTTTGAAAAATCACAATAGTGATACTGAAAGGGTCGCTACTTAGGCCATAGGCATAGAGTTGTATGGGCCTGTGGTGCCCGAGTCCCCTCCCCAATAATTTGAAATAAATTGCAATTTTACATATATTGTAATGTATAAATGTTCATAGTATGTGCTTACCTCCCCAAATAATTTTGAAAACTCTATGTTGATGTTACTGGCATGATTTTTAGCTTGATGCTTCTAGTAGCAGGACACCCTCCATGCTGGTACCATGTTCATGTCATGAATCATTGGTGGCTACATCCTTTCTGAAAATTTCAAGTAGATAAAATGAAAACAATGGCGCCCCAAACCAGAAAACCTAAAAATGCTTCCGAACATCAAATTAAGAAGTTTTATTTGTATCATCATATAATGAAAATTTAAATCAGGGGATGCGAGGTGGGCAAAGCATACCCTTTTCCCATGTACAAGACCTTTAAGAGGTTCTTTCAAGTTTTTTGCACGATTTGTAATAATTATCGATGTTTCTATATCATTTACTTATCACATCCTCTCCTCCCCACCTCTCACTTACTAACCCAAAAAAATTTTTAGTCATTCTTTTGATTATAAAAGGCCTCATAAAAACCCACTATTTAATTCCTCGCAGTATTTGCTGCCCTAAACCTAGCTGTTTACGTAATGTTACGACAGAAAAACGTTATACCATTATAATACCGATATTCAATTTTCACAGTGATTTTAAATGATAATTTGAAAAGATACGTCAGCTTACTTTATTTTGTTCAACAGGAGTCAAAGTGCGCTGTTTTACATTGTATGGTACTTCCGTCACTGAACATACTGCTTCAGTAAAAATGGCCTTTCCAGGATGGAAATCATGACTTGCTTTTTGTTGGAAAAACATTCATAGAAATTAATTTGTCTCTTCATGTTAAAACTTTAAACAATTTATCCTGGATGGAAAAAGCCAACAGGAAGCACAGAGTCGATGATTGCAAAAAAAAAAAGATGAGGTTGCTTTAAATTAATTAAAACCAGTTTAAAGAAAAAAGTGTCACGCTTTTTGGCTCAATTATTTACTTTTTCTTAACTTTAATGCCCACCACGAACTTCAGCTGGTTTCCCCCGACACCTGCCTCACTTTCTCCCCCTCCTCTTTGTTTTGACTTTTTCCTCTTCCAATGTCCGACTTTCAAAATTGGATGCTAAAATTCACCATCTACATAAATCGCCAACCGTCTGTCAATTGCTCTTCTGAAATTGGTTTATTGATTTCGGAAGCAATCGGGTTATATTTTCAAAATAGGGTTCACAAGTGTCTTTCTCAGTCAAGATACCTGCAATCTCCATACAATCAGCCTGCCAACAATTAGCGGCTACTTCGAATATCAAAGGGACATCCGATTTTCCCTGAGAAGTACACCTCTATTCCCTTAGGGAATAGCTGCCGTTATTTTTTTAGCCCTCCTGCCTATTTCCAAGATGCCCAATTTTAGCTCTTTCCCTAAGCCCCTCTCCCCCCCATCCCGCCTTCCTCAAAACCAGTGATATCACTAAGTCACCAAGAACTTTGAGAATCAAAAAATTATCGGAAAAAGAGGAAAGAATGAGAATGCTATTTTTTTTTCCAATACCGTAGGGGGAAAATAATCATCCCTGACAGGGAAGTTAATTAAAATCTTTTGCCAGGGATATATTTTCACGAGCCGGGGAAGTTCCCTCATCCCCACCCCCCATTAATTCACACCCTGTGTAACATAGTATTACCCTTCTCAGGTATAACACAGTTACCACGTAGTGGTCAACACAGAAAAGTCTCCATTGCGAGTTTTTTGTATTTTTTTTTTTGTGGCGGAATAATTATACTTGAAAATTCCGACATCCACATTTATTAGCTCAAGCTAAAGTTTTTTAACTTCCCCATGAAAAAAAACAAAAAACTCGCCCCGGAAGCTTTTCTATGTTGATGACTATGTGGAAATTGTGTTCCCAAGAAAGGTAATATCTTACATCCTTACGTACGGAGAAAAGAGCATTGTTCCGTGTCCTCGTTCGTTTAGCGGTCAAGACATTCTGAGCTGGATGGAGGGACCTTGGTTCGAATCCAGGTTAGGTACGATGTCTCTTTTTCTCCTAAACGAAAAGCTCTAGCTTGAGCTAATAAACGTGGGTGTCGGAATTTTCAAGTATTGCTAATATATTATGCTATGGGGGAAAAAAAACTTGTTGACTCGACATCGCGAAATGGATATACTTTTAAAAATCAATGTAAATTCATCTCATGTTTTCCACCAAATACCCTTTTACCCAAAATTTTCAAATATTTTTTATTTAATGAAAAACAAAAGCAAACAAGAATCCAGGATCTTTTTAAATGTTTTTAAAGACAATCTTTATTGTAAAGAAGTTCAATCATATTAAAGCATAGCAGTAAATGCTACTTTAACGTGTAATTTAATATAAACAAAAAATCTATAGAAGTATTTACACTCTATAACAAAAAAATCGATGCACCAAGAAGGAGTTGTCCGATTGTAATGAAATTTCGTATGCAAAGACATTTTGACCGAACATGCAAATGATTAAAATTTGGTGTCCAATGAATGAATAGCGGGAACTCCAGCGCATCGGAACTGCGCATTCAGCAGGTGTATATAAGGAGCGATTCTCAATATGTGGTCAAAATTTCTGTTGCATTTTGACTGCGGATATCTTACGTCGACTGTAACAATGCCTCGCCGAAAGATTCGTGCTCATTACGAGCATATGTCAGAGTTTGAAAGAGGCTGGTTGGACGAATCGAAGAATCGCTGGACATGTGGGTCGAAGCGATGCGGCGATTGGACGGTGCTGGCAAGAGTGGGTCAATAACGGCAGATGTCAGCATCAGGAATTTACGCTCGCGCTGACCGTTACGCCGCTTACCTCTCACGCCTTTACACCGTCAAGTCCGATTACAGTGGTGCCGGGCTCGATCAACTTGGAACTGCGCTGACTGGGGACGTATAGTCTTTAGTGACGAGTCCCGTTTCCAACTGTGTCCTGACGACAACCGCAGACGTGTCTGGAGACGTCCAGGGCAGCGTGGGGATCCTGCCCTTACTATCGCACGCCACACATGCCCACAACAGGGCGTTATGGTCAGGGGGTGCCATCTCCTTTGATAGCCGGACCCCTTTGGTGGTCATTTCTGGCACACTTACAGCACAGCGGTACGTAGACGACATTCTACGACCGGTTGTGTTACCGTTCCTTTTGCGACACCCTGGACTTACGTTTCAACAAGACAATGCCCGGCCGCACACGGCACGTGTTGCTATGAATTGTCTTCAAGCTTGCCCAACACTTCCTTGGCAAGCTAGGTCTCCTGATCTCTCTCCCATAGAGCACATTTGGGACGCTATGGGAAGGCGATTGCAACCATCCCGGAATGTTGACGATTTAGCCCGACAGTTGGAGACAATTTGGCAAGAAATTCCGCAGGACACCATCCGGGATCTTTATCAGTCTATGCCACGCCGGGTGACAGCTTGCATCCAGGCCAGAGGTGGACCAACGCCTTATTGACTTCCTCCCTTTGTAACGGTCAAACTCTGCAATAAATCATTCAATTGTTCTGAAATTTTAATCCTTTCTTTTTCTATGTATGTTCTTCACATCCACCAATTTTTATCGCAATCGGACAACTACTTTTTGGTGCGTCGATTTTTTTGTTATAGTGTGTCTATTAAACAAGTAAGAAGTATATATATAATTGGTAAATTACATTTTCACTGTTTAGAAATTTAAATTAAATTGTAAGAAATTATACATGATTATTTAAATCTCCCTCCATCTCGACATACAACTCTTACCCCCCATGATGTCTCCACTTATCGAAACTCCACTATAGCTGTTATAACTTGAATAACCTGATAAATTATCCTAAATAGCAATTAAAGTTTTGTAGATTCATTGATTTGTTCCAGATGGTCATTAAATGTATCTTTACAATCTAGAATGCCTCTTGTCTGTATTGTCTCTTCTGGAAGTTTAAAGATTGAATCACCATTCGTTGAAGGCGCATCTGGACTTTGAATTTCTACTGAGGTAACTATCTTCACCTTTGATAACCCACTTGGTAATACACCTCCAAAACTTGAGACATAGGTATGCGAGCTTCGAGATCCATATGCAGCCGTTTGTCTTCTTTCTCCATTCTGATTTATCATTAAATTACGCCTTTCAAACGAATTTTTTATGACCTTTTGAACCTTTAAAAAAAGAACCTTCATGAATATTGATATTAAATGATTTTTCAAGGCATACTAATTTTAGCAGCACATGGTAATAAACCATAAATAACATTTAGCATTATACAAGTTATTTTCAGTATCACCTAAAGTTAAATGATGATCCCATACTGATGGTTTCATACTAGAAAAGTGCATGCATTATAGAAATGCTAAGTTGTTAGGCCATTCTGATGTAACACGCTCAAGGTGTTCCATGTGTGAATTGAAACTGTTTTTGTTTCCTTAAATGTGCTTATCTGTCAAATAACTAAACATTGTATACAGTACTTGTTTTAGAAATTTGACTGAGCTGATCCAAGTTTTTAAAACTATTAGAATAATAATCGTTAATATTAGTCATGTTTTATTATACAAGGATCATGAAATTCATGCTGCGAGGAACTACACTTTCCGAGGAGAAATGAACTTCTGCTGCCATGGAAACCAAATCTTGGGCTACGATGGTTAGAAAAATGGCACGCGTGTTACATACGTTACCACTACACCACTATAGGGTAGTGGGCCTATATGTCCGAGGAATCCGAACCACTGTTGCCAAGGGAACCAAATCTTGGGTTACAATGTGTAGAAAAATGGCACGCATGTTCTCGGACACCATTCGGAGTCAAACCCATATTAATGACATGATAGATGAATGTGTTACCACTATAGGGCAGTGGATCTACATTTTTTTGAGGAATCTGAATCCTTTAAGACCTAGAGACTAAGTTTGATCTGGATTAATGCCATGATAAATGAACTTGTTACTACTGCATCATAACAGGTCCATCGTTAATGTTAAAAAGCATAGACTATCTATATTAAAGTATACGCTTCGTAAGTATATTTACTAACAACCGACCTTTTCTCAAAATACCTGTCGCTATCAGAATACCAATGTTTATGCAGCACTGAGCGTGTCAGAAACTGGGAGAATGACCTCCCTGCAATTGCCAACTACGCAAGCTTTTGGCAAAAACCACTGCCATGGCGTAGAAATGGACATTGTTCTGTCATATAGAAAACATGGGATTAATCTTTTTGTACTGTAAAGCAGGCCTGTAATCAAGCCGGGGTCTGGCCCCAGTTGTCCCATTGAGCTATTTATATATATATAATATAACAATGGTGCCTTGTGTCCCCATATGTATTTTGCCTTACCCCAGTTGCCCCTTCATCCAGGCTACAGACCTTCTGTAAAGCAGTGGACTCCTTTCTACAGCCCGTAGAGCCTAATTCGGTCACCTATGTAGGATAGACTTGTTGACCTCGTAGGTTTCATCAAAATGTAGATCTTGTTTGAGTGAGACTAACAACCCCACACAAGGAAAATAGATGTCCACTGTTGTGAAAACCTGAACAGGTAGTCGGAAATCCTTCATGAACTTTAGCCCTATGGTGGTGCAGAGGGAAATCATTCGTCTGTCGTACCCTGGTACAATTTCAGTGGCACCACACAGAACGCGTGACGTTTCATCTGCTCTCCGTAGTCCAGGGTTTCCGAAGCATACAAGGGTTTGAATTCTTCTGGAAACTGTAGGTCCCAGCGCAGCATGACTTCAGCTGGCTTGCGTCCTAAAACGCAGACTTCGTTGCCATACGTTAACTTGCGTTGTATTCCGATGATGCCTTTAATCGCGTGTCGTATTTTCTGTCTGCCATGGTCTGAACTTCGGTAACCTCAACAACAGAAATTCGGCTTCCTCGGTACACTGTCGGTCACGACTTAACATGGCCTTGGCCATCTTGCGCTATGAAACACAAGCAAACTTAGATCATTAACTGAAAGCCTGATTCGTGTTAATCCAGTACAAAAAATCCATTGGCACTTATGGTCCATGAATGCTTGTTTCAACACAAAAGATGCACCAGGACAGACAGTTTTCTGAGGAATCGGAACCTCTGTTTCCTGGGAAATCAAACCTTGGACTACGGTCAGCAGAAAAACGGGCAGACGTTCTAGGGTACCACTGGAATCAAACTCGAGGTAAAAGCATGATAGAGAAACGCATTACCTCTACGCCACCGTATGGCTAGATAAGGTCACAATACACCAGGACCAACAGTTTTTCCGAGGAATCAGAACCTATGTTTCCTAGGAAACCAAACTATGGACTAAGGTGGGCAGAAAAGACACGCTAAGGTACCACTGGTATCAAACTCGAGATTAAAGCATGATAGACGAACGCGTTACCTCTATGCCACCGTATGGCTACTTAAGGTGATATTATGCAAGAAACAACAGTTTTTCCGAAGAATCGGAACCTCTGTTTCCTAGGAAATCAAACCATGGACTACGGTGGGCAGACACTTTACATACCATTGGAATCAAACTCGAGATAAAACATGATAGACGAATGTGTTACCTTTACGCCACCGTATAGCTTGCTACTATCATATTACGCCAGGACCAACAGTTTTTCCGAGGAATCGGAACTTCTATTTCCTAGAAAACCAAACCATGTACTACGCTGAGCAGAAAAGACCGGCAGACACCCTAGGGTACCACTGTAATGGAACTCGAGATAAAAGCATGATAAAGGAACGTGTTACCTTTACGTTACCGTATAAGGTCATATTAGGCCAGGACTAACAGTTTTTCTGAGGAATCGGAATCTCTGTTTCCTAGGAAATCTGTCCTTGGGCTTGCATTTCAATTAGGCCATTCCACTGAGTATGTTTTGTCGAATGTAATAAGAGATACACCTATAAGGCATAGTTTTAGATGTAAATGTTAAATGCCGAAGCGTTTTAAATGGACAAAGCTGTTTTTATACTATAATTTTTGCCACCCACGTATTAATTACAGCTCAAACTAGAGCTTGTGTAATTTTGGAGAAAAGTTTCCTCAAAATTACATAAGCTCTAGTAATACGTGGGTGGCAAAAATATAAATAAAAACTCAAAATTCTCGCCCCGGAGGCTTTCTTGTGTTGACCATATTTGGCAATTGTGTTATCCCTGCGGAGGGTAATAATACCTTAACACAAAGCTGTTTTTCTTATCAGGAATCATATAGAAGGAATTAAAAGAGTGTTTTTAATTTTTCCATTCAATTGTTAATAAAAAATAGATTATGAAATTAAAACGCGCCTGGAACGGCGCCTTGAAATGTTAGGTTTGAGTTTCATGATGCAAGGAGAACAAGCGTCATGCTGTGCCGAGACCTACAGTTTTTTCTGAGGAATCCTAACCTCTTGAGGCGTTGAGAATCACCTCACGGACTATTGTGAACAGTTGATCCGTAAACATTCTTTTTTGTCACACGGGAATCGAACTCGGATTAACCATACGCTAGGCGATCGTGTTACTTAAGGCTCCTAAAAAAGAAAGCTGGCGCATATCCGCCATTTTGTTGTCATTGTATCACATGATCGTAGTTGCAAGTTATATTAATTGGCGGCATTTTAAAAGTTGCGACAATATTTACATTCGTCTTATATAACCAAAATAGCGATCATTGCGCCAATGTGGAAAACCTTTATCGCCAAGGTAAATGAAACCGGAATTGTACAACAAAATGGCGGCTGATGCATCGGCTCAAGATTCTAGTGTTACCATTGAGGGGTGTGAAACATCACGCATATAATTCTCATTACTATTTCTATTCTATTGAAGCAATTTTTGATAAACTTCTATTATTAATTAACGATTATTATTTATTTATTGGTTTCCTAGGCCTTGAAAGGTTCGAATTTGTCTGAAAAATGTAAGTTCTCTCCTCTACTATGGTGGCGTAGTGGTGGCCTATCCGTCTATCATGTCATGACCCGGGTTCGACTCCCAGTGGTATCGTAGAACGAGTACCGTTTGTCTGCTCACCGTAGTCCGGTGATTGGTTCCTTCAGCAGGAAAAAGTCAGGATTCCTGGAAAAAATATAGGTTTCGGTGCAATATGATCTTTACTGTCCTTGCCAGGGTTTAAGCTGGCTCAAAACATGCTGTCGCAAAAATGCTAAAATGGGAAAAAAGTTGTAGCAAAATGCTAAAAAATATTAGTTGCTTTCGTTGCTCGAAAAATCGTATCAATGAAATTATTTATATCAACGATGCTTAACAGGTGCTGTTAAGAATTTTGAAGAGGAAACAAAAAGGAACAAGAAAAGATCGCTGAAGTGCAAAACGGATATTCTGGAATCAGAGAATTTTTGTTTCAGAGAATAAACTAATTAAAAATGCCTGTTGCATTTTTGTGATGGGCAATATTTTTTTTTCGCATTTTCGCGATGGTCAATAATTTTTTCTTTGCATTTTCGAGCAACTCGTCGCATTTTGCGAAAAATGCGACTGCAGCTTAAACCCTGGTTCTTGCCCTGTGGAAACATAAACAAGCAACAAACCGTGTCTTTTTAATAATCGATTAAATATGGACATTATATGAAGAAAAAACTGACTAAGACATACCGAACGCCCACCACATAATCGAATTATGTATCAATTTTTCAGAAAATGTTTCAGATTTAAGTTCAAAAATTGCTGGCTAAATTTGGTAAGTGTGATTTTAAATGGATATAAGCCCATGTGTCTAAGTAAGGTCGTATGCTTTACGTCGCAAGAGTGAGCTTTAAGTCCTCTGGACTGGGACCGCTGTCTTTACTGTCCCAGTATATTAAAACTATATTTACTAAACTACATATTTAAACACTATATGTATATAAACTATATATTTACCCCCGATATATTTAAACACAATTGCTATTACCGATAGTTAAAAACCAACAAAGTTAGTCCAGAGGTTGTGATCGTAACCAATGAATAGCTGGGACGCTAAAACACGAGTTTCTGACGTGCCACGTCACTACAACGCCCTGCGATGGCGTAGTAACGGGTTTGTTTCCCTGGGCAACAGATGTACGGAACTACCAAAAAAAAAAAAAATATGGACCTTTTCTTGGATGTCCTTGGGCCATAAAACACAAATACCCATTTCACCATATTAGAATACTGACAGTACTTCGTCATCCACTCGTAAACAAAACACAACTTGCCAGAAGATAAATAACACAGGAAATATAGGAAAGTAGCATTAAAAACCAAAGACTATTAGGCAACAGAAACAGGGGGACAAGATTAAGCATTTAATGAATCATCACCACCCTTATCATAGGCGTAGAGTTATGAGAGCCCCCCAATAATCTTAAATAAATTGTGATTTTACATATACTGTGATGTATACCGTGTTCCTAGGGAAGTCCGGTCCAAATGCGGCCAATAGTTTTTGAACCAAGACAGATATTGCAACCAAAGTTAGGTATTGGTATAGTAAAATGACTATACACTATCAGATGAGATGAATAGCAGCGACCTGGTGGGGAATTGAGGAAGTTAAAAATTTTATTTTGAAAAATAAGGACACTAGGAAAATATTTTCAATTAGAAATTGTAGAGCGTCCTTCAGTTAGTAAAAAAGATATAAGGCTTACATAAAATATGTACAAGTACTGTCACAAAGTAAGGTGTTCTGGAAGTTTCAGCGCATCACTTTCAGTTAATGTTTTCTGGTGTTTTAAAAGTTGTTTGTTTGTTTGGCTTTTTTATGGCGCAAGAGCATCTGGGCTATACTGCGCCAAACATGGTGTTTTAAAAGTTGAGTTCAAGTTCTTATAGGAGAAAGACTATGGTTTCTTTCCTGTAAGAACTTCAACTCAACCTCTAAAGCGCTATAAAGCATTAACTTAAAGTGATGCATTGAAACTTTTAGAATACCTCACTTTGTGGCAGTATGTGTACATACTGCATATAAGCCGTATATATTTTCTTACTAACTGAAGAACGCTCTGAACGAATTAAAGGCCGCCGGAGGTGGCACTGTAATCCCAGAGCAATATAAAATTATAACTAAGGTGCATGTGCTGGTCCGGCCAATCACAGTTGGTTGAATTTTTATGGCTCAAGGACAAAGCAAGGGTAATTCTACTCCTCGACGAATCAGGTTTCGTACTACATTCCGTTAAAAGTCCTGTCCATCTTCAAACTGCATCATAGGACTGTATTAATCTTGCACAACATCAACTGTTTAGATTTGTGGAAATTGCACGATATGGGATATATTTAGCTAACATGAAATGGGACCGCTACTGCGTATTAAAAAATATATCAACGTTAGTTTCTATCCCGGACGGTTGGATCTCTGACCACAGTCACTCCACGACGTTGTGTTTCTGCATACAAGGCAAAGTTGCCTTCAACAATGTCAATGTATCATGCCGTTGGACTTACATGACGCAAGAATAGTCAGACCAGCACATTGCTTTTACTGAACATTTTAAATGGTTACGAACTCTCCCAATACCATCATTTGCCTAGATTTAATTGCATAGGCAATCAAATCCCGAACTAAAAATCAGCAAAAAAACCCACAGGCCCTCCATATAATTTGGAATCAGGTTTGGGTTTTCTGCACTGTAAATGAACACGTTACCACTATGCTTCTTTTTTTCTTTTACGGCTCAAAGACTACAGTGGTCATGCTGCGCCGGGACCTACTGTTTTCCGAGGAATCCGAACCTCTTAAGGCCTAGGGAACCAAACCCCGGACTACAGTGAGCAGTGCGATCTTTATGAGATCTCTGAGTAAGCGTTCTTTTTGCACTGCTGGGAGTCGAACCCGGATTAGCCGCGCAATAGGAGAACGCGTTACCACACTGCGCCACCGCAGGGCTACATTACGCTTCAAAAGAGCGTATCTTGCTAGTATAAAATGCCTTCTCAATGATATATAGAGGCTAACATATATTTCTTTCTCTTCCCCATTTTCCCATGTTTAGAGGCTAGAATATACCATTTCCTTCAAATACCCCAGTTCGTTAATATTTATTGAACAACGATACAAGTATTCCTTCCATCTATGGTGATCTTAAAGCATGATTATGAGATACACGATGAACTAAATATCAGTGCAGGTTTGAAACTTCTTCTGTGCCTACCTTAAATTTACGATATTTGAAAGTGAAAACATTTATGCCATCAGAGTACTTACTTCGCTATTTATAAAACAATGCAAGACACTGACAAATAATCCCTGTAAAAGATGAAGTTGTATGAAAATTAAAGCATATAGATGTGAAATACAGACATTAGTACAACCTTTTTTCAGGCCCGGATTTAAGATACGAGCGATCATTGGCAAGGCGATTTTTGGCGCCCCCTTTCGCTATATGTACACGCAGTAATAATCCTACTCAATTTTAGAAGCGCGGCACATCCTACCTGATATACTGTAGAATTCCGTCGAATCTACCCCCTCTTCCCTTAACCCGCGAGCAGGCGTGGGGTGTGTTTCACACCCCACAACTTACAATTTGTGAAAAAAAAACGCCCACCCTTGCTTTTGAAACTGACCGAACTCTTTCCTGTTGCCTTCAAAGTAACGATCTTTTGGGGTAGGGTGACAAAGAGAAAATCCCACTTATTGTTTACTGTAAAATTGGACGTTTTTAATGAAATAATGCTATATAATCAGATGGGGTGCAAATCACACCGCGCGCGTTCTCGCGTTCCTCTAATCGGCGCGCGTTCTCGCGGGTTAAATGCGACGGAAAATCGCAAAGCATGTAGGGGGATATCCTTGATTACCATTATTATAAATGAAATAACGATATTTTTATCAATAAATTTATTTAATTTTATGACGGATTTTTTTTTCTCGATTTCTGAAGTGGGGTTGTTTCCTCACAGAGGGCGAATCGATGGGATTCTACGATATATAGATCGAAATTAAAAAATAAAGAAGCCCGCAGCCTTTTAAAATTTTGCACCCCTAAAGATGTGCATTCCCGGGCAATCCCTCAGTGTGCTTATTTATAATTCCGGGCCTGTCTTTTGTAAATAATAAATTCAATAACAGATCGTTTTCTATTTTACATAGAAATAATGCTCAGTCATCCCAACGTCAATTTGACATTTATCGTAGAATTTTTTCAGACCAAACCCCACCTCCTATAAAATGAGACAATTTATTAATCATAATGTGGATTAAAAGAGTAGCAGAGAAGCTATTCTGATAATCACATGCTATTTGAAATTATTAAGAAAAACAGTTTAGCTATATCTGATATACGTTAAATGGTATTTTTGGCAGAGAAGTTGGTATTATATAATATATGACGGAGAAAAATATTAGGCAGTAATTTAGTTACACATAAAAATGATTGAAAATTAAAAGCCTTGCCAGTATTTTAGTATAATTACGTGTGGTAATTACAATTATGTAGGGTAATTAAAATTATGCGTAATAGCACACATTTAGTATACTGTTCTTTCCCTTTCTGCATATATATATACAAGCCGTCTCAGCACCAGGGTTGCAAACATCTAGGAGGGATAGGGTACACCTAGACGAACAATATTTGTCATAGAACCTAGGGTCGCAAACCACTCACAGTGCCAATTCTAAAACCGTCCAGCATGCACAAATATTTACAACCAGTGCGTAAAAGCGCCAGATAAAACTCAGGTCAGCTGCTCAAGTGCATAGATGATTAGGACATCGCATTTTGCGCTTCTCATGCACTGGTTGTCACTATTTGTGCATGCTGGACGGTTTTAGAACTGGCGCTGTGAGTGGTTTGCGACCCTAGATTCTATGGCAAATATTGTTCGTTTAGGTGTACCCTATTCCTCTTAGATGTTTGTAGTCCTGGTTCTGAGACACCCTGTATATATCATCATCATCATCATATTCAACCATTATCTATCCACTGCTGGATGAAGGTCTCTCCAAATGCTTTCCACACAAGTCTATCCTGAGCAATTCGCTTCCACGTCACCCCAACCTGTTTTCTTATTTCATCCACCCATCTAGTTTGAGGACGTTTTCTAGGTCTTCGGTGGTCTCTTGGAATCCAGTTCAGAATTTCTGTTGTCCATCGTTGATCAGTTCTTCTTGCAATATGCCCAGCCCATCGCCATTTCAGCCCTTTTACTTTAACAATGATGTCCTCTACTCTAGTTTGCTCTCTCACCCAAGTGTTTCTTTTTCGATCTCTCCTAGTTATTCCAAGCATGCACCTCTCCATGCTCCTTTGCGTTGTCTGTAACTTTCGTATTGCTCCAACTGTTAGACTCCATGTCTCTGATCCATAAGAGAGGACTGGCAATACACACTGGTTGAAGACCTTTCTTTTTAGACACAAAGGCAATTTCCCCTTCAGGATAAAACTGTTTCTTCCAAATGCACTCCAGCCAAGTTTAATACGTCTGTTGAGTTCTTTCATAATGTTGCCATCCATTGAAATCAGCTGGCCAAGGTAAATATATGAATCAGCAATTTCTAGCTCAGTGTTGTCAACTTGTATTTTTGTTTCCTCTACAAAATTATTGAACATGATCTTAGTTTTTTGTAGGTTCATCTTGAGTCCAACTTCTTTACTTCTAGTTGAGAGCTCCTGTACCATGTCTTGGAGTTCTGATGGGTTCGTTGAAAAAATAACAATGTCATCAGCAAACCGCAAATGATTTAAATATTCACCATTTATTTTTATTCCCCTGTTATTCCAATTTATCTGCTGAAAAATCATCTGTAAAGCTGAAGTAAAAAGTTTTGGAGAAATGGTATCTCCCTGCCTCACACCTTTACCAATTTTGATAGCTTCGGTATCTTTATGTAACCGAAATTTTGCACTTGCATTTTTATACACACGTTTCACCATGTCAATGTACACATCCTCGATGTCTGTTGATCTTAAAGAGTTGATGACTGCTGATGTTTTAATAGAGTCAAAGGCCTTCTCATAGTCAATAAATGCCACACACAATGGAAGTTCATATTCATGTGTTCTTTCAATTAATTCTCTTAATACTTGAATATGGTCCACTGTACTGAATCCACTTCGAAATCCAGCTTGTTCTCTTGGTTGAGCTGCATCTAATTTTTTCTGCAGGCGATGTGTTAGCACTTTTGTGAAGATTTTATAAATAGCAGGTAACAAGCTAATTGGTCGGTAATTTTTTAAATCCTCTTTATCACCTTTTTTATGCAAAAGAATTACTGTTGCAGAATCCCATTGGTTTGGTATGTTACCACTGTTGAGGCATTTGGTAAAGAATTTTGCGAGTATGTCTTCTACATGTTCTCCAGCTTCTTTTAAGATATCTAATGTAATGCCATCATCGCCAGGGGATCTTCCTTTCTTCATACTTTTTATTGCAAATGCTACTTCTTCTTTTAAGATTTTAGGAGCTGTTCCTTCGACTATCTCAGAGTCTTCGTTTAATCCACTGTTTCCCTCATACAGCTTTCTGTAGAATTCTTCAACTCTTCTAAGTATTTCTTCCCTATTTCTTGTTACAGTGCCATCCTCTCCTTTTAATGCAATGATGTGTTTCTTCCCAATAGACAAACTCCCTTTAACAACCCTAAGGCTCTTGTTGCTTTCAATGGCCTTCCTTACTAACTCACAATTGAATTTTCTTATATCTTCTTTCATGTTTTTGCGCAAAGTTTTGCAAAGTTCTACATACTCGATCCTGGAACTGGTATTTTGATTGTCCACCTTCATATCTCTTCGCCTTTTCATGAGCTGTTTCGTCTTCTCAGATAATTTGCTATTGTGCTTTTTACAGGTTACACCACCAATTTCCCCAGCAGTTTCAACTATTGTCTTAACAATGTTTTCATTTGCTTCTGAGATGTCAACTTCTTCAATAAGTCCTTCCAGTGCAGAAAAGCGATTTTTTAATTCCAACTTGAATGCCTCGGTATTTTCTTTTAATTTCTTTAAATCCACCCTCTTACATACTTGTTTCCTAATGAGCTTCTGCCTTTCTAGTTTAGTATTTAAGTGCATTTTACATCTCACCATTCGATGATCACTTCCAGTATTAAATCTGTTCAGTACGCTGCAATCTTCAATAATTGATTTCTTGTTTGCCAGTATATAGTCAATTTCGCTGGTTCCTCCATTGGGGTGTTTCCATGTCCATTTTCTTTGTAGTTTCTTCTTAAAAAATGAATTCATGATGCTAAGATTTTCAGCTTCGGCAAATTCTATGAGTTGATCGCCACGTTCATTCCTTTCCCCGTATCCGTATTTACCAACCGATGTCTCTCCTTGTTCCTGTTGTCCAATTCTTGCATTAAAATCTCCCATGATGAGCTTGATGTGTTGTTTCCCCTTGGTATGTAGCTGTTTGATTTCTTCATAGAATTCCTCAACCTCCTCGTCGGTATGGCTTGATGTTGGTGCATATGCCTGTACTATCTGAAGTTGGTATCGCTGGGTTAGTTGAACAACGAGCCTCGCTGCTCGATCTGACGTGCTTTCGACTTCAAGAAGGTAGTCTTTAATTCTTTTGTTGATTAAGAAGCCAACACCACTTGTTCTTCCAGTTTCCGTTCCTCTATAATAAAACAAATGTCCACTTTTAAGTTCCACCAACTCTTCACCTTTTCTTCTAACTTCACTGAGTCCTACAATGTCCCATTTGATCTTGTCAAGTTCTTCTTCCAATTCCTGAAGTTTTGCTTCAGAAGCAAGGGATCGTCCATTATACGTTGCCAAGGTCAATAACAAACGGCAGCCTGGGCCATTCCAGTGATTCTTAGCACCCCCTGCTTTCATGCCACGCTGACCGCTGCCTTGATCAGGAGCACTCCAGCACCTGGAGACTAGGGGCCATGGTTTTTGGTGTATTAGCATATTGGAGGAATTAGCCATCATTTCACCACGCTGGCTAGACGGGTTGGTGAATTAGCCCTCCCCTTCCGCCTTTCTATCCGTGCAGCAAATATTAATTTGCCACATAAATAGAAAGCTCAGCCTGCACCACTTGAAGGCGGGGTAGGACACTAGGTTACTGGCCTGGCCGGTTCCACACATCGTCACATACGTTCAGCGTGTGGGTCTCCTTCCAGTTAGATACCAGCAACCCTTTTGCAGGCCATATATATATATATATATATATATATAAATTCTCGAGTTCCGCAACATAGGTCTAAGGAGACATCGAGAGCGAAACACGAAGAAATGTTCTCGTATTTCTGGAATTACTGTGATTTTTTCCGCTCAGTTGCTATTTTCTTCAGAACCCGTTATATCAAAAATTTCAAATCTGTGAAGACAGACTAAATCCTAGAAGAAATTAAGATTTGATAAAGACATTTCAATTCTAATTTCACAGCCACTAGAAGATTCAGAGGAAGATTAGAATGTCTGAGGGTCAAAAGTATATTGTGCATTATTTTAACACTTTTGTCTCTTCCACACTTTATTTCAAATAAACAAGCAAGTAATAATAATGATAATAAAATGGCAAATTATATCTTTTCTAAAGCTTAACTGCACTTTTCTCAGACGCATAGCTACACAAACAATTTTTCTGGACTTCGGTACCAACCTAATCTATTTTCTTGATAATATTTTACTTTATTTAAGGCTATTTGAACCCCTTTCCACCATAGAATCTCACTCCTTATAAACCTCAGACTTTTGCACTCCTAGATCGCCATTTGCCTCGCTTTTTACGTCGCTTTGAAGCAACCTGGGTAGCGATCACTTCGTAGGAGGGTTTACAACGTTAGAGTGTTCCGCCTTAGCTCAAGACTTAGGCTGTAGCGACCGAGGTTCGAAAGACTCGTTAAACCGCATGTCCAGTTTGTCAACGTGGTGAGCTTAAGACCGATTCATCTGCAATCAATTCCTTCACCAAACTACGCGTATATGTTTTATATCAAAGAAACCGCCATCCTGCAATGGATTGAAAATGGTTGATGATGTGGATGTAAGTGAACAACAAAAACGTAAGAAATGAATTACTAAATTACCTGCGACGATTGGACGAAAGCATTAGCGATAATGAAATATCTTTGTAGATTTAAATTTCTGTCAAGAGGAAAACAAAACAGTATGTAAGGTATTCCGAGAAGAGGAAACAACAAAGCTGTGGCTTTCACTCCTCTCCTAAAATATAGTGAAAGTTTTCTTGAATGTAAATTTGATTATAAGAAGTGGCGGATTTCTAAGTAAGCACACAAAGCACACGCCTAGAGGCAACAGCTGAGAACCCCCAAAATAAGTTATTAGTAATTATTAGAAAACTATCAATATAAATATTAACCATGTGAAGCACCATGTGTGTGAAAGAGAGAGAGAGAGAGAGAGAGAAATTACCTTCACATATAAAGAGTTAAGGGCATGCATGATATGCGTGACTTTTTTTCAAAAGTAGATCTATTCCCTCCTTTATAAAGAAGGAAGGGGATGGCTACACGGCCTGTGCCTGGTAGCGGCATTTTCCTGAATCCAATTTCGCCATTGACATATATATACACACATACACACAGGATGCGCTTTGAAGTCCCCCCCAAAAAGTATATAGTAAGATTCCTTGAAGAATTTTAAGTAAAAAATTTAATGCCAAAATGCTGAGAAATCAACATTTTTTGGAGTTATTGACGTTTGAAGTCTAACCAAACTCATGTAGTTTTCATTCGTTAATATCTTTCATGTTGAGGTTGAGACGAATTAAAGAAAACGTTTTTTGATAAAGGCGTGGTATACAAGTTTTAAATCGTTTATTCGGTAATTTTACTTTTAAAGGCAAAGCGCATGCGAATTTTTTCCCCAGCCAATGCTATAGGAGTCAAGTCATATAATCAATGGTCTTCGTATGCTAACCATTAAGATTTCGTTTTTCGCCAAGTATCAATATTTGATACTAAAACTGGATGCATAAAAATAATTGTAGCAAAAAAAAAAATAATAATAATAACAATTCTCTTAGCAAATACTCACAATCATATAACACTATAATTTTAAAGAAATTAAAAAATAACAAATTAGAAAAGGTGTTAATTTAAAATTTAGATTAATATTTTACCTCAAAATTTAATTTTGTTATTTAGTATGCTTGTAAAAACTATTAGCATCTGCAACATGTAGAATAGTAATAAAACAGAGATACTGTAGGTAACTTTTTGAGAGTAAAAAACCATTTTTGATCTAATGTATGCACCTCAGTAATCTAGTAGTGACGATCCTAGTCTTCAGGTAGGAAACCTAGTTAGTAGTTATATAAAAGTGCTCTATTTTGTCAACCAACAGTCCTTGTATATATTAGTCATATGTCATGAGTCGGCAAATA
>QLNU02015360.1:94172941-94187497 GCA_006491805.2 Dysdera silvatica | reverse complement strand
AAAACGAAAAAACAGGACTATATATATATATATATATGTATAAACTTTTTAACTAAATAGTCATTCTTAAAACTGAAGAAATGGCACATAAACATAAAAAATCTTTAGTATTTTTTTAATTGTATTTGAAAAAATTCCTCAAAAGTTAAAAATAGGATGGAGATTCCGCCCCCTCCCCCCAAACAGCCCTGACATGCGGCATTTCAAGTGCCCTCACGTACGCTCTCTGATTACGGAATATCGTAATCGTAGCCTCAATAGCAGCCTAGGAAAAGGATGGACGCTTGGGCCCCCACCTGAAACGGCCCTGAGATGCAGCATTTCAAGTGCCCTCACAATCTCTGACTACGTAATATCGTAATCCTAGCCTCAATAGCAGACTAAGAAAGGGATGGGGACTCTGACCCCCACCCGAAATGGCCCTGATATGCATCATTTCAAGTGCCCTCTTGTGCAAGCTCTGATTACGTAATATCGTAATCATGACCTCAATAGCAGCCTAGAAAATGGATGGGGGCCCTGGGCCCCTTTCCAGACATGCCCTTGACGGCTTGGTCGGTGCATTTCGAGTTTCTAATTTGTCGAAATACAACGTTTCCTCAATTCTTATATCATCTCCTAAGGAAACATTCAGGAGCATCAAAAGTGAAGTCCATGGCATGTGCAATGCACAGTTTTGGAAGGTACAATTCGAGTTTCTAAGTCTAGTTGGTTTCACACCGCCAGCTGGCGGAAACCATAGGAACGGTTTGCCGATGTCACACTGCCTATTCCAATGTTTCTTTGTGTGCATGCACAGTTTTACGAGAACGGTGTGAAACCGACTGGCATCTGTATCCTGATGTGGATCACAGGAAAACAATGCATTGCGCATGTCCATGGACTTCCTGCTGATACTTCTGAATCTTTCCTTAGGGGGTGGTACAGTAATTGCGGAAACGTCGTACTTCGACAAATGCGTTACGACTATAATCGTAAATTAGTGGTGATGTTTTATCCTGCTATAAATCCCAATGTGCTACGCATTTTCCTTTTCTTTTAATGCGTGTTACGATGTGACTGAATTCGTAAATGGATTCCATTGAATACGTGCCTTAGGATATTGTCGTAATCTGGCAGGGACTCTTGTTCTCATCCCCAATTTTTTAGAACAGAGGCAAAATCGTATTTATGCTATATTTAACTCCTACACTGTTGAAGTAGGACGTTTTCATAATTCCTATACCACCCACTAAGGTAAGATTCAGAAGCATTGGCATGAAGTCTGTGAGCATGCGCAATGCATTATTTTCCTGTGATCCATGTCAGGATACAGATGAGAGCGTGAAACTGCCCAGACCAAGCGATGAGACGATATCGTAAAACCACACATAAGCACAAAGAAACATCGGAACTAGAGGTATGACACCGTGAAATCACGATGTATCGCCGATTTGAAAATTACGAAACTGGTGTGACGATGTCGGCTTCATACTGGTTTTTCACGATATATCGCCCAAGCTCAGTGATGAGAATGGATTGATGTCGCAACTCTGTAGTGTGTTTTTTGTTTTTCCCCTTAAAAAAAAAATAATAAAAAAAAAAGTACAATCTTTCTTCTGTCATTTAGATTCACAAATCTACATTGCAGGACAAATGTCATTTTTAAGTTTAGCAGTTATGTGTGTATTTAATAGTAAATGCCATCTTTAAATATATATATATATACAGTAAAACCTCTCTAAGGTGACTACCATCGGTTCAATGAAAAAGCGGTCGCTAACCAAGGTTTATTTTATATATACAGGGTGTCTCAGCACCAGGGTTACAAACATCTAGGAGGGGTAGGGTACACCTAGACGAACAATATTTGTCATAGAACCTAGGGTCGCAAACCACTCACAGCGCTAGTTCTAAAACCGTCCAGCATGCACAAATATTTACAACCAGTGCGTGAAAAGCGCCAGATAAAACTCAGGTCAGCTGCTCAATTGCATAGATGATTAGGACATCGTATTTTGCTCTTCTCATACACGCTGGACGGTTTTAGAACTGGCATTGTGAGTGGTTTGCGACCCTAAGTTCTATAACAAATGTTTTTATCTAGGTGTACCCTACCCCTCCTAGATGTTTGCAACCCTGGTGCAAACATCTGGTGAGACACCATGTATATCTTTTTCAACGCTTTTGGGTAGTTGCAACATTTTGTGCTTCTCCCCACACCCAATGGATATATGTTCAGGCTGCCCCTGCTAGATGTCGATAGGTTGCACATTAGATGTCACATCACAATTGCAACAGAAGTTGGCCAAACTTTTGTAAATTCCGTGGTTGTGATGTTAATGCTCTGATACGTTGTTCTAAGTGAAACCACAGGTGCTCAATAGTATTCACGTTGGGAGAATTAGGGTCCATAGCAATAACGAAAACTCATTCTCATATTCCTCAAATCATTCCAGAATTGTACAAGCTTTATGACAGGCCCCAAAATACAGAATGTGCTAAAAAGTGCAACACACGACACAAAACAGCCAGCTTCACTGCAGAACAAACACGGTGTGAATCAATTTGTTTTTGTCTTGAAATAAATAATAAAAAAGTTCGGCAAATATTTTCTGCATTTCTATTAAAAAGGAAAGTGCTCTTTTACAATAAGGTACAGGTTTCCGTTTTGGCATGTGTTTCTTTACCTACAATTTTCTCCTACCATAATTCTTATTTTCTCCTACTTTTTTTTAATGTTAGTTTGGTTGTTTTTTTTCAAATATAAAATTTTGTTTTTTTCCAGTTTCAAATTTATTTTTTTGCATAATGAATTTTTCCATCTTTTTCTCACTATTTGGTTTTTATAATCATTTGGGAAATGACTTTTTAACTGTAGAGTAGTTGCGATTTTTGCAAATAAGCAAGAGTGACAGAGTCAGAAGCACTTTGTCTGCATGGCAATTTGGTAACGAGTATTGTAAACCAGTGGCGATTTTTCTCCAGTTATTACAGTTTCAAAATATTAGTAGATTAATGAAAATTACTTTTTGCAAAATGATGGAATTGCAATGGGCACATGTGTTCATTATGACAGTGAGTTCAGAAAAATCATACGAAATTGAATTTAAAGTACAGAAAAAACATATATTAAACTTATATTATAGAAAAAAAATTATATACAAAAAGGTTTAAACACTGGTAAAATAGCAATGAAAAAGATCATCCAAGCTTTCGGTCGCGTCAGCAGCAGTACATCAGGAGTAAGGACGATGTTACGTTTCTGTCTTGTTTTATACCTGAAATTTCTGGAGAACCCTTTATGAGAGTAGTCCTGCAGAAAGGTAACCCCAATGGGAGGCCTCTAATAAAAATCATGGAAAAGCTTTAATGGGAACCAATGAGAAACCTATATTGCGGGGCACCTGATGTTGGGGAAGTCCCATACATTTCAGAATAAGAGTTGTTCGTAAGTTTCTGGAAGTGGTTGTGATGTATTAATGGCTTTCCCATGTAGTTTGTAAGTTTCTCAAGATTCCAAGAAGAGTCTATTATTTTTGTTTGTGATGTGCCGGTGTAGTATTTTTGTTATCCCAGTCAGTGTTGTAAAGCGTGTTCTGTCAGACGTGAGGCTGTCTCCTTTCGCGAGTTCTTATGTTCTTTTCTTCCTGTTTTAATCATTTCTTTTGTAATGTTTGTTTTGTCAATTTCTATGTAATGTTTATTGCAGTTTTTGCATGGTATTTGGTATATGGTGCCTGTGAGATACTCTGGTGGTACTCGGTCTTTAACTTTTGTAAGTTGTTTGCGAAGTGCTGTGACAGGGGAATAGAGTTTTTTTATATCTGCCTCCTTAATGATGCCAGAGATTGTTTGGGAAATGCCGTGAATATATGGAATGGATTTGCAAGTGTGGTATGGGATAGTCATCCCCCACCCCCACCCCACTCGATGCTCATTTGTCTCCCAGTACCCCAACAGCCTAGTTTTCATTGGCTAATTACAGACTTCACCTTTCATGCCAGTTGTGGACTTTCATGGTAACCACATCCCTCTTAACACTCACGGGTTTTCCAGTGCCCGAGTTTACATTGGTTGAAAATGGACTTTATCATTTTAGGACTTTTACTTTCCGTATTTGCATTTCCTTTTATTTCATCATCTTTAACACTTTATTTTATTTGTACCTATTTTAATTTGTATCTTATTGCATTTCATGTATTTATAAAATGTAAATTGTATTTCTATACACATAAACATACAACACACACACCACACTCACAAACAGTGAGGTACATAATACTGTCCAACCGGCCTATACTTACAAGGGAACCACTTTTGTGGAAGCTTGCAATTTGAGACAAGACATATCACAAATGATAGTCCCTAAGCTTCTTATTAAGAATATGAAATCAGTTTTTTGTGAATAACAAAATTTTTTCATTAATATTCGGAGTCCAAAACTCACACTTTTTAAATGAAGTTTGATATTTTTATTCGCACTGTATGTGAAGATAACTTTTGAACCCAATTCGAATAAAGGGGGTGATTGCATTTAAGGGATAAAATTATAAAATTACACGAAAGATCATTCAGAGTATTTTAAAAAATTATACAAAAACTAAGTTTTTTAATACCAATATTTGGCGCATTTGGCTACGGTTAAAAGAATTGGCGATATCGACGTGAAGCATTTATTATTAAATTACGCTCATATTGCAACCTTCACCCACAATATTTTTAGGAAATATAATGGCATAATAAAAAGGAAAAAATTCTAAATTTTATGGCCGTAACATCAAAATATTTTACGTAATTTTTTAATAAAGAAAAATGTTTTTAATGCAGTTGGTATTTCAAAATTTTTATACGTAAATAATTTGTTTTAAAAAGAATACAAGCATTGTATCATATTGAACGTCTACCATTTTTTGCAGAGTCGACCTGGCTCTCATTAAAATTAAATGTGGAAAGTTTGAACATTGTAAATAGGTCAAAGACTTTCGATATGAGAAAATTATAAAAATGACTCAAAATATCGGATTCCGGAAGTATTTTTATAAGTTATGGTAATGATACTTTTCATAAAAGTGAAGCATAATTGGGCCTCGCAAAGGTTACACTTTACAAAAGGATGTAAATTACGTTCATTATCACTGAAAATCGTGTCAATTAAGCGAAAAGATATTTCGTTAATAATTTTTAACTGAACAGTTTTATTAGAAGTGCTATTACAGTTATACTAAGGATATTGTAGAGTAGGCTGATATTGTTCAGCACGTAATTGGTTATACACCAAAAACTGAATTTTTATAATTTCATTTTGATGTGTTACATCAATTTTGATTTCATCCAGAGCAATTTTGTTTGTAATTTTTTTTGACGAAATGTTTATACTTCATGCCGATATCGCCAATTCTTCTAAACCATAGCCAAACGCGCCAAATATTGGTATTAAAAAGCTTAGTTTTTATAAATTTTTTTAAAATACTCTGAATGATCTGTCGTGTACTTTTATAATTTTATTCGTTAAATGCAACCACCTTCTTTATTCGAATTGAGTTCAAAAGTTATTATCTTCATATACAGTGCGAATAAAAAATATCAAACTTCACCTAAAAAGTGTGATTTTTGGACTTTGAATATTAATAAAAAGATTTATGTGCTATTCACAAAAAACTGATTTCATATTCTTAATAAGGAACTTAGGGACTATCATTTGTGATAAGTCTTGTTTCAAAGTGCGAGCTTCCACAAAAGTGGTTCCCTTGTTAGTTAGGAATATGATGGCATCGACTCCACACCTATTCATAGTCAGGATTAGTAAAACTCAGATTTTTCTGAACTCCCCTCCTCCCTTGCTTTACATTAGAAAAACCCTCTTTACATTTTATGCCTTCCTAACTTCTCAAAACATTTTTCGAAAATTTTCCCAAAGCCCCTTTTTTATCCCAAAATTAACTGCCATCTCTCGCTCTTACATAATGGAGATACAACGACTAAGTTCGTTGGTGCTCCGTGAGCCATTCAAAAATAGGTTAGGTCTTTCACTTGTCAACTGTCTAATGGGCATGACTATGTGCCCACAGAATGCATTTACAATGATGAATTGTAGTGAACACAGGCATATGAATTGGGTGGTGACTTCATAGTCTCATAAACAACAATGTACGGTGAACAGTGTGTTTCGACACATTCCGTGCATTACCACAATTATATTCCTTGTTAGTTTCTGTCACAGTAGAACTGTCCATGCAAACAAGCCTATTAAGTCTACGCTCTCCTCTGCTATCAATAACCCTTGGCAAGCAAATGCCTTGTCTTTGGCTAGATGTTTCACCTGCTTACAACCATCTCTGATACATACTAAATATTGCATATCATGAAAAACTGACCCCCTGAATATGCAGTTCGCCTGAAATGCTTTGACCCAGTCATCTTGCCATCATACCGTACCCTTTATCAAAGTCCAATAAATCCTTACCTTTATTGGACTTATCCATGTTGCAGCGATACGAACTACTGCTCGACAGAGCATGGACCCATGCTTTTATATACCAACTCAAAACCCACCCCTCCCATTTAATTGGTGCTGCAGACAACTTCATCTGCATAACAGACAGATGATTTTAATGTTTTGGCTCATCAGCGTATAACCTTTTTACCCATTTCTGCAAGAAATCCTAATCTGAAAATTTCATATAATCAGAAGCGGTAATAATTTTCTACACAAACATAAAAGAAAAACTTTTTTTTTTGTGATGATTGATTGGGTTTTCTAGCACAAAGACAACAAACAAATGGTTAATTCGACACTGGTGTTTTAAAAACACAACGTTTGACTTCGCTTGACAAAGGGAGCAATTGGCTCCCGAAACGTTGTGTTTTTAAACCTTACGCCAGTGTCGAAATAACTGTTTGTTATGGAATCTCCTAGTGAAACTCTGTATTGTTTCCTTAAAGACAAGAAAGGTCATGCTTTGCCAAATTCAACTGACAGTGGATAAAACCTGGCACATACAGAGTGCAAGCTATTATTATATTTTACATCTGAGGTCTGCTATGATCATCCAGAATGGAACTGATGGCTTAACTTTACTTCCAAACAATGATACATTTACACAAAACTATTTGAATCCGGCTAAGTTCACCTGAAGGCAAGGGTCATACCCAATGGACCACTGGTACACAGTGGCGTCCACCCACTGTCATTTAATTACCTTTTTTTTTAAGTTGGATCAGTGTAGAATATTCATCTGGTAAATTTTTGGGCGCTACTGAACGAGATGTTACCTCCCTAAATCTAGTCGGTGCTTCCAAAAACTGGCAATCTGCACAAGGTGACTAGCCGCCATGTTGTTTACGCCGATTTTTTGGGGATTTTCGTCCTCCCCATCCTTCTCTTTCCTTCTTAAATTCACACATATCTTACCTTGCATACCTAATCTATAAAAAAAAAAAAATGCTCAGACATTTTCACTACAACGAACACAACAAGACAAGAAAGCAACGTGAAGCATTCACTAAATGGCAGCTCAAACCAGTTGTCGCTGCATGACACATGCGTATGTGATGCCAGATTTTGTTCTAGTAATGCTGAAACCAATGGCTGACACAGACTTTCATTTGGGGGGTCAAGGACAGAATTTGCCATGGTCTTGGAATAACACCCTTCATTTATCATGAAAGTTGGAATTTTTTACAGTGAAAAAATATATTTTGGGGGTCATGACCCCTGTGACCACCTTCCTGTGTCTGTCCTTGGCTGAAACATGCTATAAATTAGCTAGATCTGATAAAAAAGCTAGATTTTCTAAAATATTAGCTAGATCTAATAAAATACCTACTTTAAAATACCTTTTCTAAAATACTTCCTTTAAAATATCTCCATAATACCTCATCTAAAGTCCCTCTTCTAAAATATCTTTCCAAAAATTTGTCCTCTATAATACATCTCTAAAATACCTTTTTTAAAATACTTTCTCTAAAGTACCTTTTCTAAAATACTATCTCCAAAATATTTCTTCTAAAATATCTTCTCTGAGCTATTTTCTCTTCTGGTCAGATGTTAGTTTTCTAGCCAAGTACGTATTATTATTGTGGGGAAACACTAATACCAATTTTGGGCGAAGTCCACGCACATGCGCAGGAGGATTACTCTTCGGCCGATCTGCTTTCCCGCTACGGGCTAGTGATTCTGTTGCGTTACAAATCCATCTAGTGCAATTTTTAGCGGTTTCTAACAAAGTGATTTACGTCAAAAATTCATCTAGTGCAATTTCTAACAGAAAGTGAGATTAAGTGGGTGACGTCTAGTGTAGTGACCAAAATTTTTGGTCCTGCATTGATACCTGTAACGGTGCCGATTCATTATATAACACTGTTTATAAATTAGCTTTTATTTAAAATACTGTCCATTGTGAACGATGTCTAAAACACTTCAACAGCAGTGATCATTTCAGAAAACATTTACCCAGCCAATGAGAATGTTTCATATACACTGTTAACGTTATACAAATAGTATAGGGTTTGTATATAGCATCCCATTTTTTTTTAGGATTGCAGCTTCAACGTTAGGTAGTACCTAAGTACATATATAACTTAAGCATTACTCATCTATATTACATACTTTTATATTTGTTTAACCTTCCATGAAGCCTTCATGTTGTACAATCCAACTCTTCACATCTACTCTAGTGTAGATGTGAAGAGTGGGATTGTACATCTACTCTAGTGTATTAATTATATAGACTTATATTTGATTGTCTGTGCGTGTTTTGTAGCTGTATATTATAACTTTAGTTTTCAAATATTTCCATAACGTTTGTATTGTAAAGTTCCAGACACCAACTAATTTTTAAGCAAATCTGCTCACTAACCAGGAAGATTCATACCTCACTGAAAAAATTGGTATAAAAATTAATGAACAAATCGAATTTGAGAAAAAACAAACTATAAACCTTCTGCCCATTTTAAAATATAAAACGTTAAAGGCACATATGTAAATGAAAATTGCAAGAAACGTACGAAAGGGAAAAACAATATCAGCTTTCGTGGACGTTCACTACGTTTTAAGGTGACCGTTTTCAACAGAATATGGAGCTTACTTCTCGATATGTAAATCCAGCGAAACCTGTGTTTACTTGATAAAAGCTTACCGAACTCTTCCCCCGCAACGATGACATGCAGTTCCTTGCCAACCTTGATCACAGATGCAGCGGCCTTCCTTGCAAACTCCGTAAACGCACTGTACGTCGTGACAGGGGGACGTTTGAGAAGAAGGTTCAACGAAGATCAGGATTGTCAAAACTACATTTAATAAAAGACAACCATAGGAAAAGCATTTCTGTTTAATCTTCCTTCTGTGCACAGAGGAAAGCATTAAACTTTCCATTATCGCTTATACAATTCCATTTCTGCAGTCGACTGTTAGGCATATTCTAACATAAGTGTTTCCTTTTTTTTCTCGTCATTGCCAAGTTTTGCTCGTGCAATAAATCATGCTCAAAAATCAATGGAACTACTGTATAAAATTTTATTTGTTTATAAGAATTTATGGAGCTCATTAAACGACTACCTTTTTTCTTATGCATTTAGAATTATAATGACAGGCGAAAACAAAATTATCTGGAAACAGAATGACGCCAGGTCTTTTTAGAAATCTTTCGTGGCACTAAATTAAATGGACCCCCCCCCCACACCCGATCTGCAAGAGGACATGCATTTGGAATCTGTATGAAAACGCGGGTTGAAAGTACAGAAATCTTAAGATATGTTTATTCAACTCTGTAATTGAGAGTAATTCTCGAATAATGCTTCTTTTTTCTTTTCAAATTGTAATTTTCATAACTTAGCGTGAAGCGCGACGAGTACAATAGAGGAAGGACCAAACAAAATGAAATAGTCCCATGTCGGAGCAGTAACGTCTTTTCGGCACAACTTTGTATCGATAATGCAATCGATACTTCGGAACTACTAATTTACTGACAACGAGTCATAACATCGCGGGAAATGTTGGTATTTTAAATCTGATGTTTTACGCCAAAGTATGAATCGAAACATTAGAATTTAAAACAACGGCGTCTAAAATGGTGGCAAAACTTTAGTGAGGCAGAAGTTAAGCCAGTTCACTAAAATACATGAACCTACGTATTTACTCAGTCAGGGAAACCGGTTTTTGGCGAGTATAGACCGTAATTCAATTTTTACTTAATAATTTTCGACACCCAAGTAGAAAGAAGCTCAAACTAGAGCGCTAGAACGGCGCTTCTTTTATTGCTAAACAAATACAGCTCTAGTCTGAACTGATTTCTACATGGGTGTCGAAAATTATTAAGTATATAAATTCCCCCACGAAAACTCACAAAAAACTTTCCTTGGTGGCTTTGTGTGTTAACCATTATTTGGCAATTGTGTTATCTCTGTGAAGGGTAATAATATCTTACAACCGTAATTCAACTTATTTTTGTGAATTAGCCTAGTTCTGACTCTCTAAAATAGTGAAACGAGCCGCCACTGATTTAAAATATTAAAATAATTAAATGTATTAACTGGAGATTTAATTTAAATATGAGGCATTCCACACACACACACACACACACACACACACACACAGGCTGATCTTATTTTAAAATTCAAATCAAATAGTCGAAGCAGATTGTTTCTCCTAATTTTAATTTATCATCATAAGATTCGTGTGTTTTTCTTTTATTTTTACGCGGAGAAAGCATTTGAGTTTATCAAGTCATATACGTATACGTACAAAGTAAAAAAAAAATCGAAATTTAAAAAAAAAGTTTATAAATCACATTTTATTAAAGCAAAGTAGCAAAACAAGATAGAACGCGGCTGCTTAAAAATTACCTTTTTCATGCGTCCTCTCTCTCTGTTTCGAGCAATAAAAGACGCCCTCCCCATTTCTTCTGTAAGATGCAACTGTTTGTTACACAAAGGCGCCAAAACACGTTTTCCCATTTCCACCGCGGCTTCTGTAGATCTGTCCAAAATAGGTTTCTTAACAAAAGGCATATGAACATTACTCCTTTAGTGGTTCCCCGGTTTATTGCTAGGCTCACCCGACCGTATGTTGGCCTTTGTCGACTTTGGCCACTGACGAATCTACACGGAACTCGATTGATCTTTTGCATCTGCGGATCGCCAAAGCCCTGCTGCTACAAACGTATTGGCATCATCGGCTAGCGAGGAGACAGTTGTGAATTAAAAACCGTGATATAACAAAAAGCTCTGAAGATGCAAGGGGAGTATACCGTTTGCTTTAAGGTGATAGGAGTTTTCTGTTGCACATTGTGATTCCATGGGAAGGATATGTAAGGATCCTTAAAGTTTATGATATCAAAAGATCACGTGAAACCCGAGTTCTATGTGAATAAGGGGACAATATGGTCAGATTTATTTAGATTGTGAAATGGCCAGGTACTAGTGAAAAAAAAAATATTGTGTGGTAAAATCGCAGAACGCCTGAGATAAAACTTGGACAGCGGACAATTTGACTCTTCTCTTGTCAACTCTTCAATAAGTGTAATTACGCTAATTCAATTTTAATAAATTATGCCCCTTACTGTGCCATACATTCGACGTTGTGTGTGTGTGTGGGGGTGATTTGCAAAGAGGAGGTTACAAGATTTTTAATGAAAAATTTTTTATGTACTGCATGGGGTACTCCTAGTGGCGTCTAATGGGAGGGCCAGCGGGCTAACAAAGTTTGTCCATCATGTATTATATTTTCTTATTGCACATATTTGGAAATTTAAAATTAATGTAAGAATGGGGCCTACAGAAATGATCAAACCCAGTCTCCAAATGCGTTAAGACGATTTACATACATAGTATTACATACAATGTTAAAACACTGGTAAAATAGCAATGAAAAAGATCACTCAAGCTTTCGGACGCATCAGCAGCAGTCCTTCATCAGGAGTAATGACGATGTTATGTTTCTGTCTCTTTTTTATACTTGAAATTTCTGGAAAACCCTTCATCAGAGTAGTCCCGCAGAATGGGAAAACCCAATGAGAACCAATGGGAGGCCTCCAATAGAATCATGGAAGAACCCCAATAGGGACCAATGAGAAACCCACACTGCGGGTTACCTAATTTGGGGATGTCTCATACATTTCAGAGTAAGAGTTGTTTATAAGTTTCTGGAAGTGGTTGTGATGTATTAATGGCTTTCCCGTGTAGTTTGTAAGTTTCCCAAGATTCTAAGAAGAGTCTACTATTCTTGTTTGTGATGTGACGGTGTAGTATTTTTGTTGAGTCCCAGTCGGGTTCGTGTCCGTGTTGTAAAGCGTGTTCTGCCAGACGTGAGGCTATGTCTCCTTTCGCGAGTGCTTGTTTGTGTTCTTTTTTTCTTGTTTTGATCATTCTTTTTGTTTGTCCTATGTAATGTTTGTTGCAGTCTTTGCATGGTATTTGGTATATGGCGCCTGTGAGATCTTCTGGTGGAACTGGGTCTTTAACTTTTGTAAGTTGTTTGCGAAGTGTTGTGACAGGGGAATAGAATGTTTTGATATTTGCCTCTTTAAGGATGCGAGAGATTGTTTCGGAAATGCCGTGAATATATGGAATAGATATGCGGGTGTGAGATGTATTGTTTAAAGATGTACTATTGGGTCTACAGTTTCTGAGAATGAATCGTTTAGGGTATCCATTATTTTTAAGTGCCGTGTGTATGTGTTTTGTTTCTGTGTTTGAAAGTGTTTCATTACTGCAGTGAGAATTCGCTCTAAGACTTAATGTTTTAACAACGGAAGCTTTGTGGCATGTTGGATGATGCGATTTAAAATCGAGATATCTGTCTGTATGTGTGGGTTTACGGTAAACTGAGGTGAAGATTGAGTTATCGTGAGATCTGTGTACAAGAACGTCTAGGAAAGGGAGTTTATTGTTCTGTTCTGTTTCGTATGTGAATTTTATATGTGAGTTTAAGTTATTAAGGTAATGGAAGAAGCTTTGGAGTGTATTAGTTTTAAGTATAACAAACGTGTCGTCGACGTATCTTTTCCAGAATTTAATGTTAAAATTCGGTGAAGACAAAGCAGTTTCCTCAAATGACTCCATAACCAAGTTAGCTACAACACTTGAGACCGGAGATCCCATGGCAGTGCCAAAAACTTGTCTATAGATAGAACCATTTGAGGAGAACACAGCAGAGTCCAGACAAAATTTCAACAATGTGCAGATGTCGTGAGGTGTTAGTGAAGTGCGTTCATGTAGTGTTGTGTCATTTTGGAGGCGTGTAAGTGCGGTGTCGATTGCAAGTGATGTGGGAATGCAAGTGAAGAGAGAAATTACATCGAATGAGACCATGAGGTCGTCGTCGTCAAGTTGTAGGTTATTTAAAGAGGTGCAGAAGGATTGGCTAGTAGAAACAGTGTAGTCGTTATTACCGATTATAGGAGAGAGTAGACGTGAGAGGTGTTGTGATAGGTTATATGTAGGAGAGCTGCAGAAACTAACTATAGTTTTAAGAGGAATATTTTGTTTATGAATTTTAGGTAATCCGTAGAAGGATGGTAAGCGGCCGGAAGTGCATTTTAAAGAGTCGTAGAGATTAAATGTAAGTTTTTTAGATTTATAGAGTTTTAGAAGGAGAGAGTTCATTTTGGATTGAATTGTTTGTGTAGGGTCTTTTGTGATGCGGGTGTATGTATTTGTATCAGATAAGAGTGTAGAGACTTTATTTAAGTAGTCTGGACGATTTAAGACGACTGTAGTACGGCCTTTATCAGCTGGCAGTATGACAAGGTCCTTGTCGTTCCGTAGCTCCCGGAGGGCAACCCTTTGCATAGGCGTTAGGTTGTCCTCAGGAAGTTTTGGACGCCGAAGGAGTCCTGCCACTCTGCAGCGGATATCAGCTGCAACACGTTCGTCAGTGTGATTATTTTGTAGAGCATTTTCTATGGAAGCGAGAATCTGTGGTGTAGGAATTTTAAGTGGAGCAGGTGAGAAATTTAGGCGGAGTGATAGTACGAATTGCTGTTGTGGTGTGAGATTTTTATTTGAAAGATTTAGTATCCAGTTTTTTGTAAGGAGTTTTGACTGTTTTGAAATAGAAGGTCTAAGGTTGTTAAGTTTACGTGAATGAGTAAGACGAATATGTTCTTGGATTTTAGATTCTTGTGAGCGAGTAGCGGATTTAACTAGGAGCATGGTAAGAAAATCAAGTTTAGTATTTAGAAGGGAAGTAAGAAAGAATATTTCATTTTGAAGCTGAGTAAGAATGCAGTGACAGAGAGAAATTCTAGTGGAAATAAATTTAAGATTTGTGTTATGTGCGATGCAATGTCCAAGAGATGAATTTACAAGAGATTTAACTTTAAGTGTGAAAGGTACCTTTTACCTTCCTTTTTTACAGGTGTAATCAAAGTGAAGATGTTCTTTAAAACGGATAACTTTAATGTGTGTTTTGATGTATTTATGGACAATTTGAAGAGTTTCCTGACCACAGTGTAAACGAATAAAATTAAACACGCTGAAGTAAAGTGTGAGTGAAGCTAAGATTGTGTGAAGTTAAGGTTGAGTGAAGTTAAGAGTGAGTGAAGTAAGAGAGAGAGAGAGAGAGAGTGAAGTTAA
>QLNU02015360.1:94156301-94168573 GCA_006491805.2 Dysdera silvatica | reverse complement strand
AAATAAAGTTGTAAAAAAAAAAGGACAAAGTATATAATCGGCATTTTAAGATTTCGTGATATTCGGAGTTTGAATGGCTGTGTGGGAGTTATTATTTAAATAAACTTTTTTGTATGCCATGTTTAATCATTGGTGTTAAATCAAATGTGTGGAATAAGAGTGGTTTCAATGATTTTGGTAACGTTACCCGTGCTCTTCACAAACATGAAGGTTTTTTTACCATGTGGATTGTACATTATGTTTTTCAAACTTAAAAAAAAATTTAAGTGGTATTGAGGATGCTTTAAAAGAATACTTTAGGCAATATATATTAAACGCTTCAACGAAAATATGCAGCTTAATAGACGTTTCATTCAATTGCCCGCCCATTCGTGCTGTTCTTTACTTGGGGAAGCAAGAATTAGCATTTCATGGTCATCACAAAGATGTAACCTCCACTAATCATGGTAATTTTAAAGAATTGTTAGAAAACTGCATTTCGATAAGCCCTGTGGACATTCATGAGCACTTTTGAAAAATCACACCCATGTTTGCCGGCAATTCTAAGACTATTCAGAATGAAATAATTGACTGCATTTGGCAATATATCAATGAACATATCGAAAAAGAAATAAAGGATTGCATTTTTTTTTTTTCTATGCAAATATTTTTAAAATACGCAAATGGTCTTAAACAGCAAACGAAATGAGGATACGTTCCTGGAAATTTATCGAATTAGTGATTTCGAAAACAACAGTTCCAACTGAACACCGTGAGGGACAAAAAAAAAGTGACGCTCACACAAAATAAAGTTCTTGCAAAATATAAAATTCATATTTTATGAAATATTAGATACTATTTCTTTACAAATTACTACACGTTTTCAAGATATGGAAAAGCTTCATTTTATTACATTAATGGATACTTCAAAATTTGTAGAGTATTCCAATAAATTTCTTACAAAAACAATAAATAATTTAAATGTGTACTACCCCAATATATTTACTGACTTCCAAAGATTGAAAAATGAATTAAAACACATATATCTGGATAAGCAGTATAGAGATATGAAATTACAAACATTCATGGAAATCAAACAACAATATCAATCAACGTTTATTGGCGTAGTGATACCAGCGTCGATGTTATGGCGTGATTAGATGGTGAAACGTTCGAAAGAAAATAAATATTTCTGCCTTCGGTGGGACCTGAACCCACGACCTTCCACTTGCCGGGCGGAGGCTCTACCCACTGAGCTACGAAGGACAATATATAATCTCTTTACGAACGTATATATATTGTTGCCAGTTATTTCGCAGAATGGTGTAGTACATAGACTACTATTTAAACCAAATTGCAAAGAGACTGGTATTAAATTGATCGAAATGCACGTTGCAGCATATGTATTTATTTTATATAAATCGAACACTACGCAGATTAAATCAAACAACAATGTCAATCAATCAACGTTTATTGGCGTAGTGATACCAACGCCGATGGTATGGCGTGATTAGATGGTGAAACGTTCGAAAGAAAATAAATATTTCTGCCTTCGGTGGGACCTGAACCCACGACCTTCCACTTGCCGGGCGGAGGCTCTACCCACTGAGCTACGAAGGACAATATATAATCTCTTTACGAACGTATATATATTGTTGCCAGTTATTTCGCAGAATGGTGTAGTACATGGACTACTATTTAAACCAGGCAACATTATATATACAATGCCCCACATCCAACTATTGAGGAATTACTGGAAACGCCATCCATACACACAGCAACAGTTGAAAGACGAATGCAGGCGCTTGCGCTCATCACTAGAGAAAAAACGGGTAGAACTTTTGTACATACCGAATAATATACTATTCAAGGCCGTGCACAAGGTAAGAGTTTTGGTGGTTAACCCCCCATTTGAACAAAATTATTGAAATTTCCTATGTTCATTTTTTCCTTCTTAGGTTTGAATGAAGCATGTAAAATTAAATTGCTGTATATTTTATTTACCTGTGCACTTATATAATATTCAAAATTATTTATTCAGGAATGTAATATTTATTATAAACATAATAGCAATGTTTATTAAACATTATACTTTTATAAGCATACCTTTTATTAAACATTATATATTTATTACATACCGTAATTATTTATGATATTCTATTTTATACTTATGGAAGCATTGTATAGTGAGCGCAAAACCTAGCGTCGCCTCTGATAATGACTTGCAAAAAAAAAGAAAAAAGAAAAAGAAAAAAGAATTTTCGGAAACCTGATAGGATACGATCTCACATCTCTTACTTGCCGGGCAAGTGCGCCACCATTAAACTTCAGCTAACCTGTCATTCCCCTCTCTCTGCGAGTGTATTTAAAGCTATTTCTTATGAACCGGTTTTCTCGGAAAATGGGCTGTACTGCGATTTAAATATTAGCCGAGACCAGTTTTTCGAATGAGCAATAATCAGAAAGCATGACAGGAGAGGAATAACAGGTTCCTGTAACTTAATGGTAGAGCACTCGACCAAGTGAGGGATGGAATTTTATCCCACCAGGTTTCCGAAAATTTTTTTTTTTTCTGCGACTAGTTGTACCATATCTTCCATACATCCATTAGGATGAAAGAAAAAATCGTTTCTAAAACCTCGTAAATCATGGTTTCCGATTACTGCTTATTCGAAAAGCTGGTCTCGGCTGATGTTTAAAGCGCAGCAACAATACATCTCATTTTCCGAGGAAAAACCGATTCATAAGCAAAAACTAAATACACTCACAGAAGGAGGAATGACAGGTCGCCTATAGCTAAATGGTGGAGAACTTGACCGGCACTCAAGAGATATAGGATCGTATCCCACCAGATTTGTGAAAAATTCCTTTACTTTCTGCAAGTCTTTGTACTAAAAAAAGTATTGACTAAATTTTAACTTTAATTAAAACACTCTGCTTATAATTATATTCTTTCTCCCAATGCGTAAATAAGACACGCACGCATTAAAGGCTTTTCTAGAAGACAGGTTTTTAGATTATACAGTTTTACAGCAAACATAACATCTCTAATTTCTATAACTAGATTTGAAATTTTTTTTAAAGTAAATTACAGCCGATAAGTACGTGCCGGGGATACACCCAAATGATGAATGCAGTCAAACTGAGGTATAGCAGACAGTAAGGGACCAAGAGTTTTTTCCATAATAGCCGTTATTCGATATAGCCATTTGTCAAAAATTTTATTTTTGTATAACCATTAATAGTTAATATACGTAATTTATAAATGAATATACTCAAACAACCACTGTAATTTTTGTTGTTTTAAAAGAGTTGGTTGGTTGGTTGTTTGTTTGGTTTTATTTTTATGGCACAAGGACAGCAAGGGTCACTTTGCGCCAAACAATATGTTTTAAAAGGGATTAATATTTAACAAATAAGGTGTTTAAATATTAATTATTCGCAATAATTCATAATACACGTAATATAAAAGATACACGTAAATATATACATTTTACACGGATAATTGCTCTTTGCTTTCAAACGGGAAGGATCACACACACACACATATAAACACACTGACCTTCGTTCCATTTATCACTTCGAAAGATTGTGGGGTCCGAGCCTGACCCTTAAACCGAGTACTATGGAAATTTTAAAACTCCCGAAATGGTTTTTGCATTCTTCTGAACAGGTAAATCTGCTTCGCATGATCAATGCCGCTAGCATTTGGTAAAGTGTTAAAAATACAATGGATATTATAACACTGTTACGTCGAAAATTGTAAAACCCATAAAAGCTTATTTTCGGAGATACTGGTTGGGAAGGAGGTGAAGAGGACCACCCAAAACAGAAAATATGGGACGTTATAAAATCCGGATTCTCTGCTAAGATGTCTTTGTAAACTTGCTGTCTTTTTTACATCCGTCACAGACTTTCTTTTATTTTCTTTATCGACACGTTGCGACTTTTTCCGTGATATCCCACTTTGTTCCCATTAGTTAAGCATTACTTATTATTAAGTTATTTACCGTTATTTTCCAACTGATAATAACTCGGCAATCTCCCAATATGCCTTTTCTTGCTTGGAAGGGTTTATAATCGCCTCTCGCAACTGTAGCGCTGTAGGTCGCGGCATTGTGTCTTTCAAATGACTTAGGAAATGAATACAAATTTTAGCAGAGTCCTACATCGAAAACATAGTCAACAAACGTCGATAAACTTTCTTAGAAATCAACTGTCCACCGGGTGTAAGAAATCATTCTAGATACCAAATTCTGACTGATAAATACTGAGGTGGTGGGGTGATGATACGGGGTGTTTCCTCTCTCTTTCTCCTCAGGAAGTTGATCCATTGGTGGAGATTAATGGCATCGTGGACCGCTTTGTTTACAAGGATAACTTAGCGGATAATATGCTAACGTATGCCAGGAGAAACGTGCCCAGGGGGTCAATTTTTCAACACGATAATGACCTCAAACTCTCACCAGGTCACGTTAAACACTTAATTGCTGCGTAAAAAATTAGCGTTTTATCCTGGCAAGCACAGTCTCTAGATCTCAATCCCATTGAGAATCTGTGGGATGAGCTCGGGCGTCGTGTGGGAAAAAAGAAACACTCCAATATAGTCGATTTGATAGGTCGTTGCAAGAAAAAGGGGCCAATATCCCTAAAGTATGTGTTGCACGTTTGATTAAATCAATGCCTCGTCGGTGTGCTTCAGTGATTACTAGAAAGGGCATGGCTGCAAGGTACTAGGTGCAGTTTGAAAGAATTTTTTTATGTTAACTATCAAGTATTTATATAACAATATAATTAATTTATGCTTGTGGTCTGATACTTTTGTCCAAGGTAGTAACTTATATTTATGTTCACAGATTAAAATGTATGGTTCTTATGTGTAATTTATACCGATTTATAGGAAATAAAAAAGAATTTATTTCATGTCTGATCCATCTTTTTCTTTTCTTCTTCTTCTTCTTCTTCTTCTTCTTCTTCTTTTTTTTCTTTTCTTTTTTTTTTTAAATAACCCATACATTTCCTAATAACTTCAAAAATCTTTGTAGCCCAAAATTTTGGCCACCACTGTATATTTTATAAGTGTATAGGATAAAAGTACCTTGGTGCCTTGTTTAGAAGAGCTGTATCCTCTAGTATTCTTATAATTAATCCATGCTAGAGTAGAATGTGTCTGAGCCACCATGTCCTTTGTTAGTTTTTTTCTTTTCACTTGCATTTTTCAAAAAATTTTACCTCTCTATCTAACTACAACTAATACAGAGGGTGTTTACACATGTTTATAAAGACTTTGATTTTAAATTAAAAACTAGAGACTTGGAAAAAATCCGGCAAGAGGCTATTACCTGAAGACTGAAAAATCGTTTGCGACTAAAAATTTAGTTTGTGCTGTGAAATGGCATACAAAAGGAACCTGTGGCTTGAAGGTTATATATTTACCCTTTCCGAAGAGAAATATTCATATTCAATAATTAAAAAACAATGCAACAAGCATGGTTTTCCAGTTTCAAAATATAAAATAAGCGATATTATTAATGTAAAATGAAAAAATAGTCAAGCTTTAATGCCAAAAGAAAAAAAAAAAAACCAAAAGAAATGCTCCAAAATGTTCGTACATCTTCTAACATTTCTAAAGTGCAGTCTATGGTTTTACAAGAAAATCCAAAACCTCAAAGAACTATTGCAAAAGTTCTGCATCAGCTTCAACTATAAATAAATAAATTAATAAAGATTTGAATTTAATCAAAGCAAAAAAAGTGCAGTTTATCGTCTGCTACCTCGGCATGTTGCTGAGTGGAAGACTAGATGCAGATTGTTATATGCATAGAATAGATGGAAAAATGTTGTTACAATTAATGAAGCATCGATTTATTTAAATGATTGCAATAAAAAGTGGTCGATTTATTATCGAAAAAGAGGCCCGAGAGACTCAAAATTCGGTTCAAAGAGAGCAAAGAAATTTTCAGTAAAGGATTTATGGTTATCGCTGGCATCTCTTATAACGGAAAATTAAAAATAAGAAAAGTTGAAAAAATACAAAAATCAACTCTATATATTATCAAAATAATGTTCTGACTCCTATTTTTAAAGAAGATATTCCAAAACTGTATCCTATTTACTTTCAAATTGTGGAACTCCATCAGGACAAAGCGAGCAGCTACACCTCCAAAAGTACAACCGCATTTCTAGAAAAATGAGACAAGAAACTGGAATCAAGTCAACACCAATTAGCCATATTCCTACCCAGTCTCCAGATGTAGCACCGATGGCTTATTGTGCATTTGGACTTTTAAAACAATCTCTTTCAAAACGCCGACCCACTACCTTGGATGGACTGTGGAAAGATGTGGAGGAGGAATTGGAGAAAATCCCGCTTGTGATTTTACGAAAAGTCCTATTATCGTAGAAATCTAGATGTAATATGATAATTCAAAAACAGGGCTATCAGATAGAAGACATTAGAAAACAATTTTTTATTGTATGTATTTTATTTACACTGTCAAAATCTTTATAAATATGTGTAAACACTTTCTGTATATTATAATTTTTTATCTATTGTTTCACTCTATATATCTATTAACTGTCACAACTACGTGATATTTAACAAATATAAATTAATTACATATAAAATTGAAAGAAAAACACAAATTATATTGTAATTAGTTGTGAAGTGACGTTCAGAGAACGATGACAATGATCTCAGCAATGAACTTCCGTCGACGAGAGTTTAAATATTCCAATACGGTATTTAAAGTGCTCGTTGTCTTCGTTTATCCTTTCGCTAACACCTTTATATTATCAAATAATATTTTTCATTCTATTTGACAATGTTTGGACGATGGAATTAATGTACTTATTACTTATAATTTTTCCGAAATAAAATTTTCAACAGGTATGGATTTTTATGGGAATAATAATATATTTTCTCTGTAAATGAAGTTTTAAGATGCATCTAACAATTCGTTTGATAAAAAATGGTTTCGTCCATATAGGATGTTTCCAGAGAAAGACAGTAGAAATGATACCGTGTTTATATATTATTTTTATGTATATATAAATTCCTTCCTTCGCGTTCTGAATGTTGATAACATAGTCACATATAATTTAACGCTCTTTAGATATAAAATGATGCTCATATTATCTCATTATATTTGCACTTAAATTTTTGCGTTTATTGTTTCAACGTTTAGTGCTAGAGTAGGGCCTTGTGTTTCAGCAATTTTCAATTATATCGAATTTTTTTATGCAATTGCGCACTTGATATATAACACTGCTCACTGTAGTCCGGGGTTTGGTTTGGTTCCCTAGGCCTTAAGAGGTTCGGATTCCTCGGAAAACAGTAGGTCCCGGCGCAGCATGACCACTGTAGTCTTTGAGCCGTAAAACCACAAACAAACAAACGATATATAAATGGTAAAGTTTTATTTTTACTGCGCTTTTATATTATACTTATATGCCAATAAAATATATGACCAAAAATAGTCAAAATCCATTTACAACGCAGCTAAAAATATCTGGCACATTAAAAATTTATTCCTTTGTTTCATTTTATAGTACTGCAGTAAATATCTGCGTATTGTAACCTTTTTTCCTTTCCTCTGACGATATTTTACTTTCAGGAGGTATTTTTATGTAAAAAATGAGTTTACTAAATAAATGTAAATTACATAGACGAATGAAAATGTTTTATTTGGCAACATATAAAAGGGCGTCCACTTTGTTGTAAATTTAAATGAGGAAAATAAATTAAATGCTGCAAACACAACCTTTTCAATTATCTCCGTATACTGGATTTTTGAATGTTGAAGTCGCTTGTATATATATCGGATTTTCACCCTAAATTAAAAAATGAAAAATAATAAATAATTAGTACGAGAAATAGCTTATCAAATATTTATTCTTTATTAATTTTAATAAAAATTAATTAAAATAGGAAAAATTCGATGTCATAAAAATATGCAAAATTTATCTTAGTTCTCGTCTTAGTTTAAATATGATTTATGTTCATAGAAAGAACTAAGGAACAATCGAGAATTATGAATAAATAGATAATACACATTTTTATTGAAATACACTAGAAATTGATGCATATTCGAAGGAAAAAAAATATTTAAACAACACGTACGTGATGAACAAAGTTAAAATACATCTTACAGAATTAAATAATATCTTACAATAGATTTTGAAGAGCTACCAGAACTCGAAGAAATGTGTTTGAAAAATATTTTTTATTATTTTTGCCTTTGAACAAAATCTTCCTTTATATGAAAAATATATTTAATTGGTTTCCCTTACATATCAGTTTAATTATATTTTTATCAAAATTAGCAAACATTAGTGAGCGATGCTGATTTTCCGTATGTAGTTTACTTGATTATAGTGTTTAATGTTAAGTTTAATTTTAAGTTTGTGGGTAGTCCTTGCAAGACATTTCGTGTGAAATCATGCGCTGAAGATTGTAATAATAATTTGCTTAAGAGACCTCAATAATTTGTGACCTCTGAGACATTACATTATTGGACATGGGGTGAGGGGAGCGCTTGGGAAAGGTGGCCGCCGAAGGCGTGACCTCTGAAACGGTGATTGATGATTGTGCGCAGAAATTTTAATGGGAAGGGTGGTAGCTGAAAAAAAAAGCAGCCTGTAATCCCAAACAGGTTAGACGTTAAGAAGACTTGACAACCAATGGGAGAAGGGGGAGATTGTAGATCCGTACTGGCGTACAGAGGCGCACCACTCGCACTGATATCGCCATCGTCAACCGAGAACCATCCACGATCAATCCACTCTGAAGAGCAGATGAAATAGATAGATGGCACGGAAGAACATCCCGGGCTTGCCGATGCTCCTACAGAAGCCAACCGGACATCGTTGAACGGGTACGAACCGACACTGCAACTAGGACGCACGAAACGCCATCCATCCCGTCTAGCCCATGTCCCATCCGCGGGCTATGAAAGCTTTCCCACGGCTATCGGCGCCACACGCAGAGGAAGACTGTGCCTAACAGCCCGGAAGAGAACAAGGGACGTCCACAGGACCCCAGAGACAAAAACCGGTCCACGATGAAAAAGTAGAGCCCGGATCCAGAATAGCGGGCACAAACATCGATCCACCGCAGTTCGGCGACCTGGTCAATGTCCAATTCACTCCGCCCAAGCGAGCAGGAACCAAGATCCTCTAGATTCGGACCGCATCAAAAAGACGTCTGCACTGCTGCGACTGAGACCGACTTCAGCGCCGGAAGTGTGATGTGACGTTCGCAAGAGGGCAATGACCGAGTGGCCGCCGAAGGTGGCGGCGCTGTAATCCCAGACAGGACGCTTGAACAGCGTAATCAGCCGCCGAGGCGGCTGAGGGGGAGATGGATTGCCAATCAACACGGCATTCATAGATGCACGTTCACGTAAAGTCGTCATTCAACGCACACCGAAACCAGCAGCCGTTGGAACCGTCACGGGGAACGGCCACGGCCCAGGCAGCAGGACCGGAGACACCCCCATGGGCCAGCCGAGTAACCTACAGGAACCGGCCAAGCCCGGAAAGGAAGGTGTTTAGCACAGCCACGGAGGCAGCGCGAAGGCGGGGGGATCCGGTGGGATCCAGGAGGTCGGACAGACCTGGTGGCGAGGCGAGGCCTAAACGGCGGCGGGCGAGAAGGAGCTCCTCCCTGAGGTAGCCGTAGGCCGGACACCGCAAAAGAATGTGTTCCAGTGTTTCGTCAGCACCTTCCTGACACTGGAGACACACAGGCGACGGGAGTTGCCTAATGTGGTGGAGGTACTTGTTGGTGAATGCACAGCCAATTCTGAAACGATGCAGCCTGGTCTGTGCCCCCCTTGGGAGACCTTGGGAGTGCCCCGTAATGTCTCTTATCAAGAGGTTCACCATGTCACTTCGATAGGTGTCCTTCAGACTCCTGATACGGCAGGAAAGGGAGGGGTTGTGCGGGGAGGGTCTGTTACTGCAGGAACCGTTTACGTCCTCTAGGGCTCGACGCGCCCAAGTGTCCGCAATTTCGTTACCACGATTACCGGTGTGGCCAGGAAACCAACAGTATATCACAGACCTCCCCTCATCCGCACATCTAGCCGCCGCGACCACAATGTCCTGGACAATGGGGCAGACCGGCCAAACAGCAGGATCGGCCTGGAGGCCAAGCAAAGCAGCCTGAGAGTCATAGAAGACGGTAGCATCGGAGCTACCGTGGTGAAGGACCCAGTTGGTGGCTTCCCAGAGACCGACAAGCTCCGCTTCCATGGAGGAGGAGCACAGCGGTAAGTGGAAGCATAGGGCCAAACCGATTTTCGGGATCGCAAGCGAGGCACCCCCCTTCCTGGAGACTGCACAGAAGGACCCATCCGTAAATATTTGGAAGGGAGGCAAGTCCAGATTGGCGATGGAATCATGTACCAGGTCGCGCAGGACTCCGGCGTCCACTGACTCCCTGCTCGGCACTCCATGGAGGGAGGGGTGCACTGTCGGAAGTGCAAGAAGCCATGGGACAGCAACAGGGTCCCGCTGCACCTGCAGCGCGACGTGTAATAGGATGGAATTCCTATAATTGCGGGCGATCACCGAACCATCAGCCCTGCTGTGCAGACGTTGGTGGATGCGGTGCTCAGGAGCCAGGAATAGCATCTTGCAGAGGACCTTTTCCAGTCGGCTCTCCATTTCATTGATGATAGGAGGACTGGCGGTTTCCGCCCGCATGGCTGCCGGATTGGCGCACTGCGGGGCCCCAAGGCAGAGCCTTAAGGCGCGGGACTGGAACCTATCAAGCTGTACCCTAAGATCGGAGCGAAGGGAGACAGTTGCTGCTCCGCCATATAATACCTTTGACAGAACAAAGGCCCTGTAGAACTGCAGCAGTCTCCTCGGAGAAGCTCCCCAACTCTGACCAGCCAGGCATTTGAGCATTCCAAGGCGACGAGAGGAATGACCAAGAAGTTCAGAGACTTGCTTGGACAAATTTAGCCGCCGGTCAAACGTCACACCAAGGAAGCGGTGACACTGCACCCTTCTGACAATATTGCCTCCAATGGTAATATCTTGACCTCGGAGGAAGAGTCTTCTCGTGACCGGGAGGAGAACTGTTTTTGCAGCGGAGACGGTAAGTTCCCAGTCGGAGCAGAAGGAGGAGAGCCGGTTGGCGGCAAGCTGGAGCCTGCGCTGGAGGACCTCCGCAGTGCTTCCCGAGGTCCAAATGGCAATGTCATCCGCGAAGATCGAGTACTGGATGTACCCAGGAAGGTAGGCTGGAAGGTCCGCCATGAGGACGTTGAAGAGCAATGGACTGAGGACTCCTCCTTGTGGAACACCCCTCAGTGACCTGGCGGAGGCAGAGAATGTATTGCTCAGCCAGACCTGTACATCTCTGCAGGTCAGGAACGAGGTGATGAAAGCCATAATGTGACCCTTCAGTCCCAGAGCTGAGAGCTTCCGAAGGATAGCCTGATGGCTGGCTGAGTCGAAGGCAGCTTCCAAGTCCACGAACAGGACCGCAGATGGGATACCATGATACTTAAAACTGCCAAGCGCGGAGGCAAGGTCAGTCACGTTCCAATCTGTCGAGCGGTGGCGCCTGAAACCAGTCTGATAGTCCGGAAAGATCCCATTGACCTCCAAGAAATGGCTCAGTCTGCCAAAGACCATTCTTTCGAAAATCTTCAGCACACAGGAGGTGAGCGAGATCGGTCTGTAAGCAGCAGGGTCGGTGGCCGGCTTCGATGGCTTCCTAATTGGTATGATGTGAGCCGTTCGCCAACTCTCCGGGAAGGAGTGCTCCGTCCACATGGAATTGAAGAACCGGAGCAGTTGGCGTAAGGAGGCATGGGATAGACAAGTGAAGGCACTGTTGGGAATGCCGTCAGGGCCTGGAGTACAGTTCCTTCTGCAACGCCTGATGGCACGGGAGAGCTCTGTACACGTGAAGTCAGCATTGATTTGGAGCGTGTCGGCACCAATGCGGGGCTGCTTCAGTCGTGGAACTGGCTCAGCACTTTGTCGGCTGACCGGGGTTGGCGGACGCATCACCTGGGCAAGAAGAGAGTCGGCCGCGGCCTGCGGCGAGCCAAGTGCGCAAGCAAGAGCATGCCACTGGCAGGAGGGCATCGCAGGAACCGATATACTACGGATCTTCTTCCACACCAGGCTATCGGGCATACGTTGGTTGAGACTATTGCAAAATTGCCTCCAACTTGTACGCCTCGATGCTCTAATGCGGCGCCTGAGCTTAGCCACCGTCCGCCTGAGTTCAATGACATCCCTAAGATTGCCGGAGCGCGCAACCTTGT
>QLNU02015360.1:94136559-94156201 GCA_006491805.2 Dysdera silvatica | reverse complement strand
ATATCCTATTCCAATCTATGTTTTTTATATTCCATTTGAATTTTCCTATATTTAATTAGGCAAAATTCCTGATCTCTTTCACATTATCTTGTTTACTCACATCTCTCCCCTCATCATAATTCGTATATAAAATCGGTAGATGATCGCTTATTGGTTTTTTAATATCTGATATGTTATATTATTAGTATTTGTAAAACATAAATCTATTATACTCTCAGTATATTGGTCAATTCTTATTGATTCATATACAGTATTAAAAAATCCCCATGGTTCCATTAAATTAAGCAACTGTGTTTTATTTGAATTTTTATTTTCTAAACGTATATCAAAATCCCCCATAATACAAACTTTCCGTTTGAATTTTTTTGCTTGAGAAATTATTTTATCTATTCTTTCAAAAAAATTGTGCGATATGACCCACTGGAGGTCTATATATAATTATGTACACAATACCATATATTAACATTCCCATTATCTTTATATTCACATCTGAATATTCAAAGTCCTCCAGATATTCTATACTACTGATTTTTTCGGAGGTATATATCAATAGACCTCCCCCTCTTTTTTTCACTCTGAAAATCGAGTATTCATTATATTTCTCTCTCTATATATATATGTTCCTGAGTTTTCTGTTTTCCACGTTTCAGTAATACAAATAATCTCAGGATGACGCATTGTTCTTATTAAATTTTCTATTTGTTCTATTTTGTTCATTACACTTCTTGCATTCATAAAGAGGATCCTCAGTTCAGAAACCTGTTTTCTAAATTGATTATGGCCTAATTCTATTACTCCATTACCCCTAAAACTTATCCTAATTTTTCCCTTTTATTTTATTTTTTATTTTTAGTATTTCATTGCATATTCTCAAGATCCTCCACAGAATATATATGGAAAATTTCTGTGTCCTCCCTTTCTCTCAACATTACTTTCCAATTTTTTGTCCATGCATATTTCCAATTTCTTTGTTTCATAGATTTTAATGCTTCATTTAACACATGCTTGTTATGATTAGTCAGATGTTCGTTGATGTATATCTTTTTGTCTGTATCCAATCCCAGGATGTTAGTAGTGAGTTCAGCATTTTTTCTTCCCCTCCGGAATTCATTTCTTGTCTTAATGTCACTAAATCTAATAATTATATTTTCACCCTTGCCTTTAAGTCTATGTATCACTTGGATATCGTTTTCCTTAATTTGGATTTTCAGCTTTTCACCTACAATATTTATATAGTCCTCCAGCTTTTCATTTTCAGTTACTGGGATTCCGTTCACTATCGAATTTGTCCGTCTCGAATATTAGTCAATATCGTTGATCTTCATATGCAATATGAAATTTTCATTATCTATGTCATCAATTCTCTTATTAGTGTCATTGACCATATTTTCATTATCTTTACTTATTCTTTGAATTTTTGTATTTATACCAATAATATCAGTTTTTATCTTTTTATTATCTTCCAGTACCTTTCCGAACTCTTTTGTTATATCTCTAAACGCTGATCTCATTTCCTTTACTAGTTCAAGGGTTCCTTCCATTTTTCCATCACATCCTTATGCTCCTGTTCTCTAATCAACTCTCTTTGTGTCATTTTATTCACCATTTCAAGGATCCCATCCACTTTAGCCATCACTTCTCTGTTTGTTACTTCTCTGTGCTCTTCCCTTAATTTGATTTCCTCCTTCAATTGTCTTATTTCGTTTAAAATCAGAAGATTTTGATCCTCGGTAGCTTCTTCCATTTCGTTATCTTTTCTATCTCTTTTATTTACTCTTTTTCTATACCTTTCTGCACGATCAAGATCTTTTGGCATGTCACTTTATTTTCTCAATATATATGATCCAATTCATAGCAGTTATTCATATAAGTCTTATTCAAAAGTCTATTTTTCACTATTTATAAATTGCGATCAGAAATCACCAGAATTAGTCTCCTTTTCTCCTTTCGGCATCATTCACTTCTCATACATCATTTACATCAATTTGCGTCATTTCTAGTTCTAGATATTTTTCAGCAGTTTCGGAAATCTCTTTACAAAACTTCTGAATTTTTTTTAGAATACTAAACCAAATCAGATTAGTGAAATCAGTTTTCTTTCATTTTTTAAGGGGAGTTGCATAAACAAATTAACTATTTAGCATTTGCAATATCTATAATGCAAACATATAAAATGTCCAAGTATATTGACTTTCGGACGAGTTTGCTCTATATAATTAGATTAACGTTAAGATAAAAGAATACATGCTTTAGAAAATATTGATAAGTTTTGAAATGATAATAATTGAATTGTGTGAATTAAAATGAAAAAGAACTGAAGAAATAATATCTAATATATTCCTTGTATTAATTAAGATTTTATAATTAAAATGCCATCCCTTCTGTATACACTTTGGGGGAAAAAAATCTGCACACCAAGAAGAATGAAGCATATTTCAATGCTTCATTCTTCTTGGTGTGCAGATTTTATTTTTTGTGCAGATACAAAAATAAAAATTTATGTTTGTAGTGGAACTGATGATGGTAATAAATGATTAAGTATCATAGAAAAATAAGAATTTATTGCGGAACAACGGTACAATTTTAGGATTCCTTTAGTGCCTCCTCTTGTTTGAATGAATACATGCGACAATACGGTTGGGTATTCCGTATGCTATCCTGAGACAGATTTACCCATAAATGTTGCTCCCGCTCACTCGCACATAACTAAAGCTATCTCCCCATGTACGCCCACAAATACTCGATCGGCGACAAATCTGAAGAGAAGCAGGCCAAGAAAATGTGCCATCATGGTGGAGATATTCCCTAGCCGTGTATGGAGGGAGAGTATTATCGTTAAAAAATGACTTTTCAAAGGCCTGTCGTGAAAGGTAACACATGATGACATAGGAATTTCTGCACGTATAGCTATGCAGCCAGTGTCTCTCGTGTCACTATTAGTGGTGGTGCATTATATACGAGATCGCTACGTCAGCAGTGGGTGAAGTATGGCTTTCAACTGTGAAGTTATGATTGAATCTTTTACCAGTGGTCAGGGCATGATTACCGACTAGACCCGCAATGCCTGGGCTTAGGGCTCCTTGTTGGAATGGAGGCCCCAAATTGTATTTTTTTTCCAAGCTGACTTTTGGTTTATCACTTTTGATCAGTATCTAGAAAAGTTTTAGGTAAAAGTTTATTTTTTGGGCTATTTTGGATAGTTTACTAAAAATCTGAGGTGTTTTAGAATGAGTATATGTGAGTACTTATTTTTAGATGCTTTCAGACCTCTTCTAAATCTGTCGCAGCGCAAAAGGGGGGCTCCCAACTAATAATGTGCCTCGCACATGTATAGCCCCACATGTCTTAATCGGGCCCTGCCAGTGGTCCCCTACGCTTTAACCCGGTGATCATCGGTGCGCAAGAGGAAGCAGGGTTTGCAGCTAAAGATGACACTTTACTTACACATACCAGAATAGGTGCAGAGTTATATGGGCCCATGGAAATCCGACCCCACCCCCCATAATAATTTGAAGTAAGTTGCAGTTCTATACATATTGCGATGTATAATTATATGTAATATGTATTTGCTCCTCCCCTCCAATAATTTTGAAAACTTTAAGCTGATTCATACCAGTCTATGTTTGTCAGCACTGCAAGCGAACCCAACGATTTAGTATGTGAAGCAGCAGGATTCTTCTGCGAAGCTTCCATAGGTCTCCGGAAGATGGGCAAAGATGCTGTCCTGTTGTTCATGATTGCCTCATGATCACGCGATATTTTCTCCTGATTGTCTGAGTTTAGCAGAGCCTTTCCACCGTATATGCGTACCCTACTGTGCGTCTTGCCGAAACTAGTTTCGCGCCGAAAAACCAGTTTCGGCAAGACGCCCTTCCCTAAACTGCAATGGACTAACCCGTCTGCTAACGGTATCACACGCCAACTGAGCGCGAACGCACAATACTATCTACTGCAGCACTTCCTCACAGTCAAGTCAGAACATCCCAAATGGTTGGAAATTCTATGAGCCGACCACCCTGCTTTCGCAAGCAACGTGGTATAGCCTCTAACAAACTCAGTCAGTTGTTCATAGTGTGACGTATGACATGTTATTGTATAATACGTTTTCTAGGAATGCTTATATCGCTCGCAGACCTACAGGGGCTGTTTGGAAACCTTTCTCATATATCACGATGATCGGAATTTCAGCGCCCTCGTTTTTGTACATCCATGCACAGTGGCGTCAACCCTTAATCATCTGCATATCTGCCCTATACGTAGCTATGTATATGAACTTTGAGGGTTATAGGACGGTTCTATCTGGGTGCGCAAAGTTATTTTCTGTCACAAAGTGCATATAATTAAATCTGGCCAATTTTTTATATTTATATATCGAGTTCAATTATATTTGAAATCTGTTTAAATACGAATAGATAGTTCAGAGGTTTGAAACAAAAATAAATTTCTTTGGCATGACATTAAATTAAGCTTAATTGCGTTATTATTTTCCTTACCTTTCATTTTCTTTACATAGACTATAGGCTGATTTTGTTTGTCTATCTTGTATTTGAATGTAAATCGGCAATTTTGTTCGTCTTCAAACGTACACCCTTTCTCATTTTCTTGGCCATTAACTGTGAGGAGTGCATAAATGATAATAATATAATAATTTTTTAAATTTTAAATATACAAAACGGTGATGAACAGTAATAATGTTAGACACAACATAACTGCTATATTAACAGCGATGTTTTCAGAATAGTATTTTTACTTTTTGTCAAATATGCAAAAAATAAAATGTTATGTGTATGATACACGTTGTATTTGTGCTATTTTATATTTTATTTTCAATTTTGCAAAATATTTGGACTTTTTAGACACTAATATTTTGCTAGTAGTTTTTAAAAGGCACAGAAAATTTGTAATTATCACACTACTTAATTGAATATTTAAATACGCAAGAAATACTTAAATATAAAAAATTAACAATAAAGCAAAGAACATAATCAACTACAGGGTTTGTCCCAAAAGTTCCCGAAATGATTTTTTTTAAAATCATTTATTCAATATCAGTTTACAATCTTTTCAGAACTTTTCAAAGTATTCTCCCCCTGCTTCGATGCACCGTTGCCAACGCTTCACCCAATCATTGAAGGCGCCCTGGAAGTCGTCAACGGGAATCTCCTTCAGTGAGGTCGTCGCGGCTGCTTTTACCGCCTCCAGCGTCCCATGCCGAGTTCCTTTCAGGGTTCTTTTGATCCTTGGGAACAAAAAGAAATCCGCTGGTGCCAGATCGGGGCTGTACGGCGGCTGGGGCAGCGTTGCCACACCCATTTTGGCCAGCAACTCGGAGACAATGAGCGCGGTGTGGGTTGACGCGTTGTCATGGTGCAAGATCCAATTGTCGCGAATTTCGTTTCGGACGCGTCGAACCCTGTTGCGCAACCGTTTGAGCACTTCACAGTAAAACTCCTTGTTGACTGTTTGTCCTTGTGGCACGAATTCACTGTGAACTACACCTTTTCTGTCAAAAAACACAATGAGCATTGCCTTGATTCGCGATTTGCTCATCCTTGCTTTTTTCGGGCGAGGAGACTCCTTGGTGTGCCACTCGCTGCTCTGGCGCTTTGATTCGGGATCGTACTGAAAAATCCACGTCTCGTCCCCTGTGATCACTCTGTCCAAAAATTCTGGGTCCGTTTCGTAGCGTTCATGCAATTCCTGGCACTTCAACAAACGCTGCTCCTTCATCTCACTCGTCAGGACTTTTGGCACCATTTTCGAGCAGACTTTCCTCATTTGAAGATCCTCCGTTAAAATGCGATGAACGATTGTTTTGGGTATTCCACACTCCTCTGCAATCACCCGAACACTTAATCGTCGGTCATTGTCCAAAACTTGACGCACTTTTTGCACCGAGTCGTCCGTTTGTGATGTCGACGGGCGTCCAGAGCGGTCGTCGTCGTTGACGGACTCCCGACCTTCCCGGAACCGCTTGTGCCACATGAAAGTTTGGCTTTTTTTCATCGCCCCGTCACCGTAGGCTTTCCGAAGCATTTCGAGTGTCTCCGCCCCGTTTTTACCCAGTTTCACACAAAATTTGATTGCATAACGCTGCTCCAAAAACTGGTCCATTTTTTGATCGACGAGGGTGCAGTAGATACCTCTGCGCGGAGCGTGACCCTGCCTCAACAACTGCCCGCAGGCGACTGATACCGGTCTCGTTTCCAAGCTCAGATCCCCCACCAACTTCTCCGCCCCGTCAGCCAGCGTTGCCAACTACAAAAAATCATTCCGGGAACTTCTGGGACAAACTCTGTATGAATGCATAAAGTTATATGAAAAATATCTTATCTCTATTTTAGGAGAATTTGATTATTTAAGTGGCAAAAATAAACGAAAGCGTTTAAAGCAAAACCACTTCTTCAGGCTGGTTTTGATTCAGCGACTTTCAGAGAGTTGTTCTCTCCTTCTTGACATAGTTTGCAAGACTTGGCTTCTGTAGCTTAGTAGCTACAAAAGTACTGGATAAAATATGGTTTTGTCTTCGTATTTATAACATTGGGGTGTTTAAATTACTTTTTTGAATATATTTTTCACCCATACATCTCTCTCCTCCCGCTTTAGAAAGGAAGTTTAAAACATCATTCATTATTCACATCCCCGTGTGTTAAATAAAAAGGATCATTGGATTTACAATAAAGTTTACCAAAAGGTAGTATTATTTAATTTATGCGTAAGGGCCCATTTCATAATAAAAATTATAGTAACTGAATTTTTCAAATGTCAATACCCAGTTTTAATTACAGATTCTGATCGAAGTAGCCGGAATTCAGCACGACAATGCACCGCCAAGCATGGCATATGCAATGCAACATGTACTTCAGGGTGTGACACACCTTTAAGGGCTTGCACGTTCACCGGACTTGTCTTTCATTGATCATATGTGGGAATTATAAGTCAACGATTTATCCGATCTCCATGACCAGCAACGAATACCCCGATTTATCTATTAAGCTTAAGGATGCTTGGAACTCTATACCCCAAAGTGACATCCAACATCTGTACGACAGACTCCATACCAGACTTGCAGAGTCTGTTGAAGTTCACGAAGGTTCTACCCAGGGTCGGCGCAACTAAATTTGCCGTCCTAAGCAAATGACGTGTGCGTCCTCTCCGTAAAAAAATGGACACCCCAATACATCTTGCAATAATTGAAAAGTGAAAAAATACGGCACATTCCGTCTTCTCACTATAGTTAAAGCTAAAACGAAGTATGATAATCACAACTTGTCTCATAAAATACAAATAAAGGATCGAAAAAAATTGTCTAGTATTTTGCTGTTGAAGGAAAAAATTGTAAATCTCAATGCCTTTCAATAATCACAAAGACATCAAAAACAAAAAAACGTCCTCCAAGCCTCTATTGCGGCAGCAGTACTACTCGCACTACTAAAATGTGCAGAGGTAATTGGGAAACTGTTATTCAGAATTAAGTAAATTGGTTAGAGGAAATTTTTTAATGTAAAAGAAAGCACGTAGTATAAAGAAGAGTAAATATTGGTGAAGACATTCAATCGAAAATAATCCATTTAGTTTCATGTATTTATTATTAAGGTTATCTCAATCATTCTACAGTATTAAATATCTTTTAAAAAAATCTGCCGTGGTACCGCCCTATGCGGCCGCCTAGTTCGCCTATATGGTCGTTCCGGGCCTTATTCTACCTCGTACTGACCATGTTATATGACAATGATATTTTTCAGTTTACCAGCAAATACAACTGCATTTTGCCATACCGTTTCATAATTCTCTCTTCTGTGTTTCATGATTATGCCGTATAAATTTCACCAAGGTCAAACGTTTTCTTCTTGGTGTTTTTTTTTTTCATTTCTGGTAGGGGAAAAAGTTAAATTTTGTCTGATAAAAGGAAGAGTTGTTTTCGAAACGTTGGAATCTTTTTGCAGGTAATAAATTTTATCTTTCTCATTATTTTGTTTTTACTGTTTTCTATCTGCTTCCTTTATTTTTTTAAACCTTTACTTTTGGTCTACTTTTTATTTTTTCATTATCTCTTTCTAATTTTAATTTTACTACTTTTCCTTTCTCGCAAACTTTCCTTGCCTTAACTTCATTTTCTCTTTCTTAGTTGGATTTTTCATTTTCTGTTCTTAGCATTGCGACTAGTGGCAAAAAATTAACTGGTTCTGGGAGAATATACTAACTTAACGTCGTTAATTCTTCTCGGCTTCCATGATGGCACCTGTCTTGGAACTATGATCCTTGCTGTTGAATCTGTACTTGAGAACTACATTAGTGCTTTGGAGGGAATGATTCCTTTTTGTTTTTTTGTTCTAGGATTTTGTTGAGTATTTTGCCCTACGGGTTCGTATATTTCTGCATATGCTATTATAAATATTTTATCTTCCCGCTTATTCCACTTCAGCGTACTAAAATGTGTTTCGCAAACTTCTGTTTTAGATCTTGGTAATATAACTTAAGTTATGAAATTTCTTATATTATTATGCCAGTGAACAGTTTTTTTTAGTATTACCATTACACTCTATTCGGATAATTTCCATTAAAGTTTTTTTTAAAAGCCGACAATTTTTTACAAATACGTTACAAGTTATTTTCTTTTGAATCATTACTTTTTTCATTCGTCTTATTAATAAAATTTTTACTTCTAGTGATTATAAGTAATTATATCTTAAAGATATGTTTTACTATGAAATTATTTTCTATATCCAATTTCAATTTAGATTCTAAAAAAATAAAGAATTGTCTAGAACAATGCTTCCCAACCTGCAAGTCGTGACCTCCTTTTTATAGTAGGCAATAACCCGCTATCCCGTTCTGTAGTCTTTTTTATAACCAAATAGTCTGCGCCCCCTATCTGTCAGCTCCCACCTCATTTGAATAGTAAAATCATTTTTAACAGAGTAAAGAAAACACATTAAATATAAAATTATATTAATTATACATATTATATTAACGATATATATTAATGTATATTATAGATATAAAGCTAACCATCAGTAAGATATTGCAATGTAGCCATGTTGAAATATAAAAGCGTTGGAAACATTTGGTATGAAATTCCTTATAAAAATAATTGCAACTAAAAATAATTTCAGCGACCTCCAAGAAATCAGTTGGTGACCCACTGGTTGGGAAACACTGGTCTAGAAGATCCGGCATGTGAAATTTAGATGAAAGGATATTGAATTATCTGAAGGCATACTCACTTTGAAGGGTTTCAACTGGGTGTACATTACAGTAGAAGCTACAATTCCGTTCAGTTTTCGACCTTGTCATATTTGAAAAGAAACAATCTACACATGGACGAATATCTTTACATTTTTCGATGCAGTGCTGAATAATAAAAGCTTTATTATATATATATATTCTAATAATCAAGGTTAAATGTGTATTGAAAAGATGTTACTGGTTTATTTTAGAATTTATAAAATATATAGTGATATTTACTTATATACGACAAATTTGCTTACGATATTTTTGCATTATTAAGCCTTTTTTTAATTTTGTTCACTCAATAGTTGATAATATTCAATCATACTTACCGGTAAAAAGTTTTCCATGTTCCTGATGTCTTTATACAAAAGAAAGGATTTTTTACATCGTAATATACAGAGTGGTTAAAATTAAACTGACGGTACTCAGATACCGGTAGCTTCGGTTCTACTGAACGGATCCGAATGAAGTTTCAAATATGTGTTATGTAGATCATGCGGCCGAGGTTTACGTTGGAAAAAAAAATAGTTTGAAATTTCGCCAACAGGTGACGCTTTGCAGATAAAACTATATGCAAATGAGTAAGAAATATAATTTTGTTGTAAACGCGATGCTTGTCGTTAGAACAAATCATTCACCCGCAGCGATCATGCCGCTTGACAAGAAGGAACGCGTATTAATCGTAAAACTGGTTTATCAGAAAGATAGTAATCCTTCGGTGGCACTCCGTGCTCATCGGTAGATGAAACATTTTTGGAGAAGACGGTAAGACGGAGCAACTGCTCATACGGCAATACATGAAAAGACTGATTCGTGCTAACTTCCCTGATGAACGTGTCATCTCGCGTACCTTTGCAGATGCCTGGCCAGCCAGATCACCAGGTCTGAATCATTGTGACTTCTGGCTGTGGGGTTTCCTCAAAGATCGCGTGTATCAAGGACGTGTGATTAATGAAGAGGAATTGAAAGCCAGCATCGTCCGTCATGTCTCATTCATTCCCAGCGATATGTTGCGTGCGGCCGTTGATAAAGGGGTGGTAAGCTTTCAACATGTTGTTGGCCGACAATGCATGCATATAGAACACATAGTGTGCAAGTAAATAAAAATTCCTGGTTGTTTTTTTTTTGTACTCCTGTCTTTCCTTTTACTTCACTACAGCGTCACCTGTTGGTAAAATTTTGAACTATTTTCTCCGACACAAACCTCGGCCGCATGATCTACGTAACACATATTTGAAGTTTTATTCGAATCCGTATAGTAGAACCGGAGCTACCGACCTCTGAGTACCGTCAGTTTAATTTTAACCATCCTGTACAAATGACCAATTTTTAAAAATACTTTTTTTTACTTTTTAATGTAACACACAAGGAAAATGGGTATTTTTAAAAAATAGAATGAAAAATAATCCGTCCTTAATTCTTCACTTATTTTTACCCTTAAATTATCTTCATGTTGATTTCACGTAGACCGATGGTCAATGTTAACAATGACTTTCAGATAAAGTTACCTTGTGCACATTTTTAACACTTCAAGTACGTTTGAGCTTGTGATCATGAAACTTTCGTCAGAAACTGCAGTTCGAATGGCTATTTTTCCATATTACACAAACGTGATTGCATATTTGATTATCCCATCTAGTCTGAAAACATTTCCTAGATCTTTTTTGGGGTCTTTTAGAATAAAGTTAAGGATTTCAGTAATCTATCATTGGTGTGATATGCCCAACCCATTGCCATTTCTGCTTTCTTATTTTAAAAGTAATGTCTTCAAACTTTGTTTGACATATCACCTAAATATTTTTATCGTGTACTATATATTTTTCACTTATTATTTACTTTTATACATATTTTTAGCATATATATGTGTTAGGTTATTTTAACGTGATTTACACGTAGTTCGTATGTTGAATTTTTCAATTTCTTCAAGTTATTCACTTCCGGTGGAAGAAGTCAGCAAGAGATTTTCAGCAATTTATGCCCCAGTGCCATCTTCCGTCTACGATGGAATATATTTCGTTAGTGTTGGAAATTATTAATTAGATCAAAATGTAACTGCATTTTTTAGTTCAAAATGTTAATAGACCAAAATTATTTTATACATGCGCAATTTAGATACATAAAAATAAATGAAAATGAGTCAATATTAATTTGAGTTTTGAGCTAAATATTGTTTATGTTCAAATTAAATAATTTTATATATAAAGAGTAAATATGACTAAGTTTTTACTTATCACAATTTCGTTTATTATTAATTTTTTGTGTGTGCTATATATATATTAAACTTTGGCATGGTTTAATGGATTAACCCTATATTTGCATGACTATCAAATGCTTAGAAAACAAAATTAATTGTGAGAACGGTTAATTGCCATAATGATCATTACATAATAATTGATTAAACTAATGTGAAATATTTGCACTTACAAGGCAATCGTCACAGTATTTTCCAAAGTAACCCGGTTCGCATTCACACTCACCGCAGTCGCATTTACCGTGTCCACTGCATGTTTCCTAAAACAGTAAAAAAATGATTTTAGATTTAAAATTAAATATGAAAAAAAATAATGCTACCAGGATAGCATAAAATAGTATTTTTTATACGATATCGCATTAATTTTTTTCATTGAAATTATTATGATGTAATTATATGCAAACAGTAATCAAAAGAATAAGATTTTCAGAAAATCATATTTAATTTTATTTTTAAATTTATATACGCTTTTTCGAAAAAATTGGAAGTTTATAAAATTTTATCTATCTTGTTTAAAAACTGTTCTTCTGTGTTTCTGCTGGTTCATAACTATCCGATGAAGGTTCATTGTTGTTCATTTATCAGATCTGTTTTCAGGAAGGTCTAGTTATTTTCGTTTAAATTTTTTTTTATTCTGACAACGTTCCTTCACTCTCTTTACGTTTTTAAAAATTCTTCTAGTTAATTAAAGCTTTGTAGATCTAAGTTATTTGCAACATTATATCTGACTGCATTAGTTAGGGTTTAAATTTAAGTTTCGTAAGTTGGATGTAAAATGCATAAAAATTCTGGTAACCTGGTGACGACTTCTTCTTTAAACCATGGCTCAATTTTGTCATACATCCTATGTACGCCTATGAAGTTCATTTATAACAGTACTGTACATTAGTTGTATCTGCTAAATGGAGATTTATATTAGAGTTTGTTATTTCTAAAGTTCGTCTCAAAAGTATATTGACAGCAGATTTTGTGGAATGAACGTAAAAAAAATGCATTAAATTGAAAGTTTGCATGAATAAGTATGATAAAGATTCACATACGTAAATAAACTTTAAATCGTTTTTGATACAAAAATTAATAAAAATAAATTTATGAAATCTAGGTGTCTCAAAAGTATGTGAACAGTAACGTAAAATTGGTTTAAAGGCACGGAAGTAAAAAATTTGCATATTTTAATTCCAAGTATCTGACGTAATCGTTAAGGCGCTATAAGAGGTAGTGAAGAAGTAACCCCGCGTTCATGCATCATAATGCCACGCAATGTTCAGTTTACGGCGACCGATGTAGCTAAAATATGGGAACTAAAATTTAAAGAATGGACAACTGTAAATATTGGAAAGAAAATGAGACTCAGAAGATCTGGTATTTACCAAATATTATCAAAAGTTGATAATACGGCAGTGAAACCGCGCTCTGGATGACTTAAAGTGACCACTGTTCGAGAGGATAGGATAATTTTACGTTTGGTATCAAACTAAGAACTACCTTTACGCCAAATTTCTTGTAGCTTAGCAAGCTCAGTGTCGAAAGACACTGTTCATCGTCGCTTAAAGTCGAGAGAATGACACTATTTTGCAGCATTCGTTGTTAACCTTTATTAAAGCAACACCATAAACATGCTCGGCTGTTGTGGGCTAAAACATACATGCATTGGAAGGACGAATGGGTCAATGTTACATTTAGTGATGAAAAAAATTCAACCTGGATAGTCCCGATGACTGGGCATGATTTAAGACGCCAGCCCCTCATTTGCTATAGCCGGCACCAAGAAGGTCGCTCCGTTATGGTGTTGGGCGCATTTGATTTCAACGGTACGATAGATGTTGTTTTTCTATCGGGTCATCAAACTTCAGAAGATTATCAACACGTTCTTGAAAATGTCTTACTGCCAATTTCAAAGGCAATTAAAGGAGATAATTGGGTATTTCAACAAGACAATGCTCCAATACAAAGATCCAAGTCTACTCATACATGGTTTACAGCTAACCAAGTACATGTTCCGGACTGACCCACAACAAGCCCTGACCTAAATTCTGTGGAAAGCACAATTATCACGTGATGTGTATAAGCATGGTCGTCAGTTTGTAACTATTGATGAACTAAAACAGCAAATTGAACGTAATTGGTTCTCTCTTAATCTCATATATCTTCAAAATTTAATTAACAGTATGCATGATCGAGTATTCCAAACCTATCGCAACAATTGTGCAACTATACAAATATGAAGACCTGCACTTTAATAGAATGTTTATGTTCGTATAATTTTGAGACAGGCAATTTTTGTAATTTCTCTCTTAAAGTTATTTTTTCCACAAGATTTGGTGCTGAAGTCTTGTATACTTATTCTAATTACATGTCATTTGATGTATATAAAATTGTGTCTTTGTACAACTTTTTTTCAGTTTTTATTTTAAATTTGTTATGTCCATATACTTTTGAGACACACTATATTTACATGCACGAGTGCTTCTGACCAATATCTTTTTTCGTTATGAAATAGTTACCTAAACAATAATATTTGTTTTATAAGCAATAGTAGGCAAAAATGTAATTTATTTATTAGTAAGTCCTTTTTGAATTCAGTTTCTCTTAATGAGAGTTTTTGCACAGTGTCTTGAGTTTTAGGAAATTGCCTGAAACGTACTACTGCGTGTGTTTGTGATTTTAACGTTTATCTTAATTTCTTTGTTATCAAAGTAAACTGAAGAAAAATAAATATTTTTGTAGGAATGAGATAGAAGGTTTTCCATCAATGGGGCTTTACCCGTTACACCTATTCCAGTTTTTAAATCTTTGGTATCCTTATTGAGCCAAAGGGTTTGTCGACACTTCAAACTTATAAACTTAGACATTTTCAATTCGTTTGCCGCTTTTACAAGATTAATAAATTCTGAATTACGAATTATGGTCATCATAGGTGAGTAGTGCATATAATAAAGTTTATATCATTTGCGTTTTAATAAGTTTTTAAAAATTGAATATAATCCAGAGTAGTGATTCTCTCGAACTTTTTATGTCATATCTAATCTTAGTTTATTTTTTTTTTCTCACCTTATTGGAATTCATGCAGTTAGAGATATCATCGTTGCAACTACAATCAGATTTTAACCATCCATTGTGACATATGCACTTTCCACATACACATTCTCCATGACCTGGACATAAAATGATCATTAAAAAGATTAGTAATTATAACCTAAAGTTTGATCTTCCAGTTTCTTTAATTCTTATTAACTGTAATTTATTTGTGGTAGTGATCATTATTTATACAGAATCTTGATAGGACAATGAAGCAAATTTTCTACAAAGTTTAATTTTTTTGCTAGTAAGAAAGTTAAGTATATAATTTTCCGTTTTAGTAAAATATTTGAAGTCACAATATTCTCTGTTTTCGAAGCAGTTTCATAAAAAAAGCTATCCTCACTAATAGCAATATATTGTAACGTTTAATGCTACCCCTTGAATTTAAGAACTAAATTTGTATACTTTTCCTCGAAGATTAGTTCGGAATACCTCTCTTCTTTTCGAATTAATAGAAACATCTGCCTATGTGACTCCTTCTCTCAAAATCTTTCACCATTTCCTAAATTTCCAGGTTTTCCTGCAATAGTTCAGAGATCAAGAAAGGACCACACAACGAATGCTATGAGGGTCTCGTTCTCGATAACATAAATCGCTACTCAAATGCTTCTCTTGACACTACAGAAACCATAAAACTCCCAATTTTGACTGCACGGATGGTCTGGACTGAATACCTGTCAACGCCTTAAGCTCCTTTATTGCCTCTTGCGGAATGATGTCCAACAGCCCCAACTGCACCTGAAATTCATCTTAATATGCTTGCACAGATTTCTTCAACCAATAACAGTTCTACTTTCCGTGTAACTCTTCCCACCAAAATTTGGACAAAACTCTAAAACGTGCAAAATTTTAGTGTGTTCGAGACTTCGCCCTGAAGTAATTAAATCGCACCCTGTTTTACGCTTCGTGAACAGTTATGTATTTTCTTAGCTCGCCTATCAACTAAGAACTCATGTACAGAGCGGCGTATTATCCCTGTCTGGTATAGGAGCGGATTGGAATCCCTCCTCTGAATTGTTTCGTATTCCTGTCACCGACAAATGCTTTTGTATAAGCAGTGTTTAAATATGTGTATAGCTATATGTGTATGCATGTACTAATAAACAAGAAAAAGGCACCAAAAACGCCTCGTCACTGGATACCTTCCTGCGCTACAAATTTCGTCGATACGCTACAATAGTCTTGAACTTAAAGCTGAAAACAAAAACTAATGCATCGCTTTCCTAAGTAATGATAATTATCATAGGTTTAAAAGAAGTTGTATTTTTTTTAAATATTCTGTGTTTAAACTTAAGGGCTCATAAAGAGTAAAAGAATAAGATATATCAGGTGGGTGTAAGGGAAAACAGAGGCAAAAATAATGTGTTTGTTTATGGGTTATGGCGCAAAGACAGATGAAATCATGTTACACCACAACCTAAAATTTTGCAAGGAATCTGAACTTCTTTCGCTTAAGGAATTAAACTCCGGGTTAAAATGAAAGTTTTAAGAGTTCAGTATATCGAACCGATTAATAAGATCTTCTTGTTTAACAGTACGATTATAAAACGACTTAAATATTTACCGATGAAATATGTTTGTTAACACTGGGCGAAGGGTTCTCAATTAGTTATATATTAGATATTAAATTAATTAAGCAAAGATTAAGAATATGAATAAATTTTTACTCAACTTTTAACAAAAAAGCTTCGAAATAATTGAAAAATGCAATTGAAACAAAATCTTCTGGATTATTTTAATGATGAAGCTTGGAACAAAAAAGTCGCTTACTTAGCAGGCATTTTAGACCAGCTAAATAAGCTAAATCGGAAACTTTAGGTAAAGGAAACACATATTTTCCAATTTCAAGATAATTTTCGGGCATTTGTATCCAAGCTGCACAATTCACATAGGAAAGTAAACATTGTCGTGTTTAATAGACTCTGAAGTGTGGTTGAGATATTTGGAGGTGAATTGGATAAAAATCTGAAAGTGAAGAACATTGAGCATCTTTAGTCGCTTGAAAAGGAATTTCAGTGATATTTTCCTAAGCTCACAGAAAAATCTGCGTTTGTGCGAAACCCATCATTTTATTTCCTGGATATGGCTAGCCTTCCAAATGAAATATAGAAAGAGAATTTCTGGATCTTCTAAATTCTTTACACGTAATTTGTTTCTTGGAAAATTACTGACACAGTTCTGTATGCTATGCATAGTTCATATTCAACTGTCGCCATACTTAACTTTCAAGTTTTACTTCATTTGCCTCCACTTATTTTACCGAGAGTGAATTTTCAACACCACTCCATATCAAAACAAAGACAAGAAACAGACTGAATATTGAGGACGGCATGAAGTTGGCTTTGATGAAAACGCAGTCGCGAATTTCGAACCTTATTGCTCAAATACAAGCACAACCATTGCATTAAATATTAGGCTAATTGCACATTAAAATTATATTTTGAAAATTTTATATTTAATGTGTTTTCTTTACTCTGTTAAAAATGCTTTTATTATGCAAATACGACGGGACGACGCTAGTTACTTTGCTAATATAGAAGGGGCCGCGACTTAAGTTGGGAAACACTATATTAAGACCTCAAAGAACCAACTCTCAGACTACAGTGAACAGTTAGTCGATAAGTGATTTTTTTCGGGGGAGGGCACTGTTGGGAGTCGAACTTGTGTTAACGGCACGCTAAGCAAACGAGTTACTGCTACATCACTGGAGGGGCCTGTTTTTACTTTGTGTAAATGATCATCAAACAACTACTGCTAAATGCATTTACGCCAAAAGAGCTAATCTATCATAGCAAATGCTTGTTGAGAACGTAGAATTTAGATCAGAAGACAGAACGCACAATATTTATTTATTTCCACTTTAGTATGTACCCGCCTTTACGAGTGCAATATCTTCTGACGAAGAAGTTATAATCGTGGATGCAAATTTCTTTATTTAAAAAAAGGTGATGGTAGGTGATAACTTCACAAAAAAAGTAATTTCTAATTACAGTCTGCCCCACTGCCAGTTTTGGTTAGTAAGTACTTTGCTTTTTCTGTTAATAAGATACTAAAAGTGATCCAGTTTTCCTCTGCAACGTGAGTTACATAATTCATGTGAAAAATACTTTCTAAGAGCCTTCTCTTTCTTTAATTATTTTTATAATATTCAAAATCAAAAAAGTAATGGCCCAAAGTAATTCACTTTTTAATACTCAGTATGTTGCATAACTTGTTGTCCCACTTCATATTGTTGTTTGCTATAGAAACTGTCGCTTACTATGGCCAAATGAAAAAATGCTTTTTAAAAATCACCCTACTGAGCAAGCGCTTCTGAACCCAACCGAATACTCCAAGAAACTGTGCACTTTTTGGCGTATACATCAACAGCGCGAATATTTTTAGAGCAGAGCATTCGAACACATATGGCAACCAATAGAGCAAAAATCACCGAGCAAAGAAAATGGACCATATAATTGAATTTTGAAAGGGCAGTGGAAGAACGAGCATTCACTCGCTTGGTTTAAGTACGACTTCATACAAATAAATGAAAATGAAGAGAAACGAGTAATAATTGAGTGTTCGTCGATGCTCGGACACTTCAAATGGATAAAGAGCACATCGTTTTCCGTTCCGTCCTCACTTTACAAATGCACTCAAACTAACGTTTTTCTTTCGAAGTGCAAACAAGCGTCACTTTGGCTAGAATTCGACGTTGGTTCGAAGAAATATTTGCGCAAAACTTCTTGGAGGAGTTACCTTAATTAATTGAACTATTAAATGCACCAATGGATTTTGTGGAAATATTTCTTCGATTGGGTTATGCAATCTATCTCCTTTACATTTATTCGATATTGATTTTTCTTGCTCGTTTATGCTTGTTGCCACATCCGTAGTACCTCTTGGTGCATGTTTCATTCGCGCCCGTTCGTCGTGAATCCGCAGCTTAATGCTTACGAAGACAAATGAAGTGTTTTAAAACTTGTTTGAAGAAGGGATAATCATCGAGTTACATATATTCTTTCAAACAAAACGTGTTATAATATTTAATATTACTTCATTCGTAATACATATACTAGCCAGCGATTTCTTTGTAATGTAATAAATTACTTATAAATTAAGAAAGGATTAAAGACAGGATTTAAACCCTTGCTATATTTTTATTTACATCTTAATAATTTTAAATTTTGTATTCCTTAAATTTTTGCAAAGTTTCTATGAGTATTTAAACATTTTGAAACTAAATTATGCAAATTACACAAGGCACACGTTGAAGAAGCAAATGAAATCGCAATGCATTGTGCCAAAATAAAAAATAATGGTATAAATACACTACCGGAAAATGAAAAAAGAACACCAAAAAGAAAACGTTTGATATCAACTAAATTTTTACAGCATAATCATAAAAGACACAGGATTAAATGATCAAAAAGGTATGGCAAAATACAAAATAACATTGTCATGTGACATGGTTAGCACGACGTGGAAACCCCATGAACTGCTACACATTCTGAAATTCTGGCATATATCTATAGTACAGATGTTGAATGTCACTTTGGGGTATGGAGTTCCAAGCCTCCTCAAGCTGCACACGTACATCGTGGATATTTGTTGCTGGTCGTGGAGACCGGATAAGTCGTTGTCCCATAAAATCCCACTCATGCTTAATGGGAGACAAGTCCGGTGAACGTGCAGGCCATGAATGTTGTCTCACACCTTGAAGTGCACGTTGCGTTGCAGGTGCCGTGTGTGGGCGGGATTTGTTATGCTAGAAGATACCAGTATGGATCAACCTTACAAATGACACAACAATTGGCTGAATGATATTTCTGATATACCGACTGCTGTTTAACGTGCCCGGTACAAACACTAGTTCTGTACGGGAGTGATAGCTGATCGCTCCCCATACGAGAAGACCAGGTGTAGGCCATGTGTGTCAATGGCGGATGCAAGAAGGGTGGAGAGGCTCCCCTGTGCGTCTGCGAATAAGCATACGGCCATCTGAGGCTCCCAAACAAAATCGCTTTCATCGCTGAAAACGACAGATCACCAGTGCGCCCTCCAGTGAGGACGTTGTCGGCACCACTGCAGCCTTTC
>QLNU02015360.1:94107799-94129355 GCA_006491805.2 Dysdera silvatica | reverse complement strand
TGCGAAGATCGCATACATGCATAAAATATCGAGCCACAAAACTTCTTCTATCTTTCTAATGTTACCTAAACCCGCTTAAGTGCGATTTTATACATGCGCAAACCACATACGTGCAAGTATTTTTGAAGCCAAACGAATGTTTTATTATAGAATTTAAACCAGATATATGCAAACAAATTTTATGAACAAGTTTTCAATCGATAGTGAATGGTTGGCAATTCTTATTTTTAGTTATAACATATGCTTTCAAGGTTTACTACCAGTGACAAATTATTTGCAAACATCTTCTTTTTCTTGAAGAAGAAGAACAGTCTTTATTAAAGTTTGCCAAAACAATTAACATCTGGGAAGCAGTGAATATCATCAAGCAGTCCTTGAAATTAGTCACAGTTACTATAATACGAAATTGTGTCAGAAAAGCTGCATTTTCTTGTCTGGTTGAATGTGATGAGTTACTTGAAGATAAAAAACCGATAGTGGAAATCTCAACAGAGATTGCAGAAGACAAATTTAATAATTTTATCAAAGTTGATTACGATTTGCATTGCTATGGTGAACTTACCAATGAAGATATTTTCAATTGTCATAAATGCTAAAAGTATCTTAGATACTGTAGACGAAGAAATAGTACCAAATCAAGTGAAAAATGTGTATACTCGTAAAGAAGTTGTTTCTGCTCTAATGCTTTTGCAAGATTATTTAAAATCAAACAATTTTAATATGAAAAACGTTAATACTTTAATAGATCAAACCTTTAATCTGTCATCAGAACATCCATGCCTGCAAATAAAATTCATTGATTTTCTCTGCAAATACAGTAAATATTTTTATGTAAGCACTACTACATTACTTCCTGTTATTTTTGTTAATAGAGTAATAGTACTGTACATTATAAATATTGAAATAATGTGTATGATTTATAAAATTAGAAATAAGAATATCTAATTTAATAATAAAATTCATTAAAAATTTAATGAGCAAATTATTTCCACGCTATAGTTCAGAGAATACCGCTTTTATGTAAAACCCGCTTATATGCGAAACCCGCTTATATGCATAGGATTTCGTTGCCGCGTCCATTTGCATATATGCGGTTTCGACTGTATTATCTTATCGCACTCATTCTTAAATCCTAATGAATCCAATGGTTGGTTTGATAGTTTTACGTTCAAAAGCTACATCATGGGCTATCTGAAACAGGACCGCTGGTTTTACGTGACCTCTGAACCACGCGATACTTACAAAGTAAACCACCCGTGGCGTACAAGGATATGAACTCGCACTTAGTGAGTTGTCAGACTGACGCCTTAGCCAACTACGCCACTGGGACACTATGAAATCCAGTGAATAGAACAACGTCATCCAAAATGTTTATTAATGCTTAAGAATACTAGGCGAGTATTTGATTTTAATACGCAGCTAATAGATCAATGATAAGGTTCCTAAAAAATGCACTTCCTGTACTGAGAAATGAAAAAGTACATTTTGTACTAAAAAGCACTAGCAACTTGCACTGAATTAAACTAATAACGCTTAACATTATTTTTTACAACAGTTAGCTTAACATTATGTACATTAATTAAAATATACCTAATAACAATAATAAACTAGTTTCATTTCCAATAGGAAGAAAAATTGTTGTTTCCTTTACAGCAATTGTTCGAAATGGCCGCCGTTATTTGTGCGGCAAGAAAACGCTCGCCTTACAATGTCACATTGAACGCGACGTAGCATGTCGCAATCTATAGTTGCGAAAGCAGATTGAAATTTCGCCACTAGGTCCTCGATCCCAGTCAGTAGTGTTTTGTACACAAGAGTTTTAATGTGTACCCTTAATCAAATTCTAATGGCGTGAGATCAGGTGATCTGGGGGGGCCATGCTATTGGACCTCTTCTACCTATCCATTTGTCAGGAAATTTAATATTCAGCCATTCCCGAACATCTCTATCATAGTGGGCCGGGCATCCATCGTGTTGTAACCACATTCTGTCTTGACGTTCTTGAGAAACACTGTTGTTCAGTAGTTCTGACAAAACTTTCCCTAAAAACGTCAAGTAGTTTGGCCCGCTTAATCAATTGGGTAGAATGTAAGGTCCAACAAGAGTGATCCCGATAATTCCAACCCACATGTTTACACTAAATCTCGTCTGTGACACAGATTCGTGAACAACATGGCGATTTTTTTAATGACCAATAATGGCTGTTATGAACATTAAAAATCCTATTTTGGTTGAAACATGCTTTATCGGTCCACAAAATACGGCTTACGAGGCTCGGGTGACGTTGAAGTAATCACTCACAAAATGTTACCTTGTTTGCAGGATCGGTGGCTACTAACGTTTTACTCTTTGGGGCACGGTGGGATTAAAAATGTCCCACCTTTTTGATGTACGGTAATGCATGGTGGGACATTTTTAGACCCATCTCGTAATATTGCAATAACTGCATGCGCACTGGTTTATATTGAGTCTTATTTAAGTCCTGCCCTATAACAACAAATTAAATTGAATTATAATATTTTTTGTGCTTTTATATTATGTGATTCCTTTGTTAATAAAAATATACCAATTTTGTTTAATTTAAAACGCAACAAAATTTCTGATTTTGTTCAAAAATTCTGCGACATGGGTCTATTTATTCTCTGAAATCCTGTGCCTCAAAGAGTTAACTTGCGTGTAACGATACGGATGAAGCAATTCCCTGTGTAAAATGGATATCACAGCACGTTGACTTATTTGAAATTCTCGTGCCAAAGAGCGACTACTTCGTTCTGGATTCTGCTCAACAGTTAGGAGGACAGCTTCTTCTACAACAGAGGGTACTGATTTTAGACGACCGCCCCCCCCCCCCCTCAGATTAGGAATTACCGAAATTTGTCCAGTTTCCCTGGCTCGCCTAACTAAGCGACTAAATACATTTTTATGTGGACGTCTTCGATTTGGATGTCGTTGGGTGTACAGCCGTGCTGCAGCACTGGCGTTTTCATCGCATTTTCCTAATGCTAATAGCATATCAACGTACTCCGAATTTGAGTATCTCATTTTTTTTTTTACAATCCCACACGTGAATGTTTTCGTGAAATAATTTCAGCCAAACTAGTTTGTTTACTTTCGAAAATTGCATTTAAGAGTTTGGCGAGCTTTCTTGGCGAATGCTATAGATTACAATTCACTTCTACCCAATTTATTATATGCGTAATCAGTTTCTAGCCAAAATATGAAATCATTCCGTTCAGTCTATTCTGTGTTGAATAGTCATAAAACCAATAATTAAACTTATTTTCTTGGAACGAAATACTGCCGTAATAAATCTTATACTAATTTGGTTCAACAAATGGAATATCGCGCCAAGTGGGCATGTAATCTTAAAAATAAGGTTGGCCTCCACTAACCTATGATTCACTGAATCAGCAAATATAATCCGCTCGAAAAAATTAAAAAAACAAAAAAATATAAAATTCCATTTTTCGATCCAACAATGATTTGCAAATGGGCTTATAATAACATAAGGATTTCAAAAATGTATCGGAGGTGCGGTGGATTAAACTCAGCCTGTATATCGATATATCATTACCATCCTTACCTTCATCACCACCCTTCATCTTAACAATTACATCAATAGCTGTCAAAACCACACATTATTAAAATGTTTGCAGTAATGCTTAATTAAAAAAATTTTTTTTTTATTAACAGGAATTGTCGAGTTCTAGATGCAGTGGAAATGGTACTTACGAATGCGGAGTATGCAGTTGCTTGGAAAATTTTTCTGGTAAAATTTGTGAATGCGACGAAAGGGGAACTGATTATTTTGTTGGAGAAGCTGCATGTTACAAGTAGGACAAAATTCTTTGGAATATCACTTAAATAATTCATAAATATTTACTTTACATTTTATTTTATTATTTCAAACTTTTATTTTCTGTATCATTGTCATATTTTGCTACACTGTACCAATAATAGCTTTATTTGTTTATAAGTGGTAATGATACTGAAGAGTGTTCAAACCAAGGCAAGTGCAAGTGTGGAACGTGTGTGTGCAATAAACGAGCAGTAAGCATCTTTAAATTAATCCTTGTGCATAAAAAAAAATATAACACTTTATTAAAAACTGTTTTCCGTACTTACATTTATTTGTTGAAAAGATTAACATGCCATTTTTAATAGAATCCGGATGAAAAAATTTCTGGCACCTTTTGCGAATGTGACAACTTCAGCTGTGACAATAAATGCAATGGTAAAATAAACCGTATTTTATCGCCTAATAAAAATATTCTTTTATATACTACCGGAATATGAAAAAAAGAACACCAAGAAGGAATTGCTGGATGGTTATGAAATTTACATATGTTAATGGGATGGAGCACACATAGGCGTGATTTTAATTTCAGGATCAACCAGTTATCGCTTACGCCAAAACATGCTATGCTACGCAAATTATAGTCGGTGGTATTTAAGGAGAAGGGCGAAGTGAATGTAATCAGTCCGCTAACTATAGATGCTTGCGAAGACTCTGAAGAAGCTACAATCTCTGGACGTGGAAGACGTGTAGGATTTCAGTAGTTATCGAACTTTGAGAGAGGTCGATTAGTAGGTCTCCGTGAAGCTGGTTAGTCGTATAGTTGCATAGTATTACGGTGCAAATTGGACGGGAATCATCTGTGGTGGTACGATGGTAGCGTAGATGGTTCAAAGAACATTCCCACACAAAAAGGCGTGGAACAGGGACTCACAGACGGATTGCTGAGAGGACAGATTGACGCATAAGAAGAGCGGCGTTGTCAAGCAGAACATCCACTGCGTCCCAAATCTGAGCTGCAGTTGCACCTGAGGTGACAGTACGAACAATCCGCAGCCGTCTACTGAAAATAGGACTGCGTGTATGTGTGCCTTTTGGCATGTGTGCCTCTGACTCCAACCCACCGTCGGGAAAGGCTGCAGTGGTGCCGACAACGTCCTCACTGGAGGGCGCACTGGTGATCTGTCGTTTTCAGCGATGAAAGCGATTTTGTTTGGGAGCCTCAGATGGCCGTATGCTTATTCGCAGACGCACAGGGGAGTATCTCCACCCTTCTTGCATCCGCCATTGACACACATGGCCTACACCTGGTCTTCTCGTATGGGGAGCGATCAGCTATCACTCCCATAGAGAATTAGTGTTTGTACCGGGCACGTTAAACAGCAGTCGGTATATCAGAAATATCATTCAGCCAATTGTTGTGTCATTTGTAAGGTTGATCCATACTGGTATCTTCTAGCATAACAAATCCCGCCCACACACGGCACCTGCAACGCAACGTGCACTTCAAGGTGTGAGACAACATTCATGGCCTGCACGTTCACCGGACTTGTCTCCCATTAAGCATGAGTGGGATTTTATGGGACAACGACTTATCCGGTCTCCACGACCAGCAACAAATATCCACGATGTACGTGTGCAGCTTGAGGAGGCTTGGAACTCCATACCCCAAAGTGACATTCAACATCTGTACTATAGATATATGCCAGAATTTCAGAATGTGTAGCAGTTCATGGGGTTTCCACGTCGTGCTAACCATGTCACATGACAATGTTATTTTGTATTTTGCCATACCTTTTTGATCATTTAATCCTGTGTCTTTTATGATTATGCTGTAAAAATTTAGTTGATATCAAACGTTTTCTTTTTGGTGTTCTTTTTTCATTTTCCGGTAGTGTATTTATACCATTATTTTTTATTTTGGCACAATGCATTGCGATTTCATTTGCTTCTTCAACGTGTGCCTTGTGTAATTTGCATAATTTAGTTTCAAAATGTTTAAATACTCATAGAAACTTTGCAAAAATTTAAGGAATACAAAATTTAAAATTATTAAGATGTAAATAAAAATATAGCAAGGGTTTAAATCCTGTCTTTAATCCTTTCTTAATTTATAAGTAATTTATTACATTACAAAGAAATCGCTGGCTAGTATATGTATTACGAATGAAGTAATATTAAATATTATAACACGTTTTGTTTGAAAGAATATATGTAACTCGATGATTATCCCTTCTTCAAACAAGTTTTAAAACACTTCATTTGTCTTCGTAAGCATTAAGCTGCGGATTCACGACGAACGGGCGCGAATGAAACATGCACCAAGAGGTACTACGGATGTGGCAACAAGCATAAACGAGCAAGAAAAATCAATATCGAATAAATGTAAAGGAGATAGATTGCATAACCCAATCGAAGAAATATTTCCACAAAATCCATTGGTGCATTTAATAGTTCAATTAATTAAGGTAACTCCTCCAAGAAGTTTTGCGCAAATATTTCTTCGAACCAACGTCGAATTCTAGCCAAAGTGACGCTTGTTTGCACTTCGAAAGAAAAACGTTAGTTTGAGTGCATTTGTAAAGTGAGGACGGAACGGAAAACGATGTGCTCTTTATCCATTTGAAGTGTCCGAGCATCGACGAACACTCAATTATTACTCGTTTCTCTTCATTTTCATTTATTTGTATGAAGTCGTACTTAAACCAAGCGAGTGAATGCTCGTTCTTCCACTGCCCTTTCAAAATTCAATTATATGGTCCATTTTCTTTGCTCGGTGATTTTTGCTCTATTGGTTGCCATATGTGTTCGAATGCTCTGCTCTAAAAATATTCGCGCTGTTGATGTATACGCCAAAAAGTGCACAGTTTCTTGGAGTATTCGGTTGGGTTCAGAAGCGCTTGCTCAGTAGGGTGATTTTTAAAAAGCATTTTTTCATTTGGCCATAGTAAGCGACAGTTTCTATAGCAAACAACAATATGAAGTGGGACAACAAGTTATGCAACATACTGAGTATTAAAAAGTGAATTACTTTGGGCCATTACTTTTTTGATTTTGAATATTATAAAAATAATTAAAGAAAGAGAAGGCTCTTAGAAAGTATTTTTCACATGAATTATGTAACTCACGTTGCAGAGGAAAACTGGATCACTTTTAGTATCTTATTAACAGAAAAAGCAAAGTACTTACTAACCAAAACTGGCAGTGGGGCAGACTGTAATTAGAAATTACTTTTTTTGTGAAGTTATCACCTACCATCACCTTTTTTTAAATAAAGAAATTTGCATCCACGATTATAACTTCTTCGTCAGAAGATATTGCACTCGTAAAGGCGGGTACATACTAAAGTGGAAATAAATAAATATTGTGCGTTCTGTCTTCTGATCTAAATTCTACGTTCTCAACAAGCATTTGCTATGATAGATTAGCTCTTTTGGCGTAAATGCATTTAGCAGTAGTTGTTTGATGATCATTTACACAAAGTAAAAACAGGCCCCTCCAGTGATGTAGCAGTAACTCGTTTGCTTAGCGTGCCGTTAACACAAGTTCGACTCCCAACAGTGCCCTCCCCCGAAAAAAATCACTTATCGACTAACTGTTCACTGTAGTCTGAGAGTTGGTTCTTTGAGGTCTTAATATAGTGTTTCCTTAACTTTAAACAAGTGGTCCCTTAGTCCCGGTTTCAGAAGTTTCCAAACTGGCTGAGAGGGGTAAAACAGTGCAAGGAATAGTATGGTCTCTCAACTGTTCCTTCACTTCGTCCACAATTCTTCAAACAAAACAAGGCTAAAACCTCAAACTTTGAAATACAAAGGTCTTGGAAACCATCTAATACTAGATGTCTCTTGTGAGTCTACCAACCAGCTAGGAAAAATATGGTGCTAAATCACAAAGAGTAGAAACGCCAATCTCTATCAAGAAAAAATTTCTCCAAAATAACACCAGTCGTAAAATTCGAAAGCTTTGCTACTCAAACAAAAAAGAGTAAAGTAAAACAAAATCTCTTTCGGTCAAGTAAGGAAAACTCCCATTTCAGTTGTCTCCAAGAAACAGCAGCAACCATAGTGCAAGCAAGCTTTGCTATAAAGACTATTGATTCAGTATCATACGAAAATCCATTTAAACGGAAGAATGGCAGTACTACTAAAATTCGTTCACTCGAAACTGCATCGAATGCACAAGAATTCATTTCCACTCCTCAGCCTACTATTAAAATTGCAGATTCTCAGGTATCTACCATACTTCATCTGTTAGCAACTATTGCAAAGCTCCTGCTGCAAATACCAGGAATTCCTTCTCAACTTACTCCCATCCTGCCAGCGCTTTGTTCTCTGGTTTAGTTATTTATTTCTTTTTCAGCCTATACTCCTTTCGCTATTATGTCTCTTGCAAATCGTGTAAATGAAAGCACACCACAAGTATTTTAGCTTGAAATTGCTGTTACCTGCAAAACAAAGCAAATCTCTTAACAAATTTTGTTCAAACAAACAATGTGCCAATCCCCAATCCTTGCCATCTCTGAAACCAATGTTGGGACCAACTTTCAGCTTTCAGCATTTAATGCTTATCACTCTTCACCTGTTAATGGAAAGTGCAAAGCCTCCTTATTCATCAAAAAAGGTATTCAACATTGCCTGAATCCAATACTTACACCTCCATAAAGAGTCTCGGTGGTATATCTTCAAATCGGTAGCAAGAGGCCGTTTCTGATTTTCTCGGTACATATTCATCTGTTTGCAGCAATCACGACTATGCAGCTTGGTAACTTATTTCGGTCGCCATCGTCAACGCTCCCTGTCATCATCACGGATGTCTTTAATGCACAAGACCCTTTATGGGGTAGTAGGCAACTAGACAGAAAAAGAAAGGCTATATATAAATTCAGTCAAGATTTCAATCTTATTCAGCTTAACTCTCTACTTCCCAACCCGCCCAAAGTCGCCTTTAGGCTTTCACTCCCGAGGCAGGCGGATACGGGCGGCAATGGGGAGACAGATGGTACGCTTTGAACTTGAGGGGGACATGAATTCCCTAAGGACGATGGGGGGATTTGCCGTGATTGATAATTAGACCCTTTAAATTTCACAGGCTGCCCTATTCCATTTCTTCACAAAAGTAAAGGGGGTGTGTGAGATATAAACAAGAAACTCTTCTCTTATTTGGAGTGTCCATAGTACCTTATCGAAAAGATTTATTTCAGATTTGTTTTATTTTCACTGCAGACTCCACTCACAATTTTTTTACGACGTCTGAAATTTTTGGAGATTTTGTTGTTTATTTTTGTTTATTGGTTCACTTTCGATTTATTTTCTAATTCAGAAGATCTCAGCATCAGCTGGGCTACTCGATACAGGATATGTTATTTGTAATAGCGATTCCGAAAGATATAAAAGTTTTATCTCTTCATGGTCGGTCGGTGAAGAACCGTCATATCTTCGACCATGGGAAGAAAATGATGATGGTGAATCTATGAACGATGATCCTAATGATGTGGACTTCCATTTATTAACATGGGAGAGCGACGTTGAAAAGGTAACGATCAAAATTATACACAAGGTCGATCTGTTCACGATTTACCAATCGATGCGCTGGCCTTGGATGGATTATTTCCAACTTTTTGTCACCAATGAAATTATTGATATTATTCGTCATAATACCCAAAAAAATCAACCCATAAACCCAAAAATATCAAAAATTTAAGTGCATGGGGTCTTCTAACAAGTGCGGTCTGTAAATCTTGTCTTATTTATGATTGCCCATTCCATGCAGACAGCAATAGCTACTATGGAATATCGGTAAAAAGTTTATCCATTGTTTATCATTTACCTTTAATTGTACAGAAGGAGTGTTCATACAAAACATACATCTACTTTATTCTATATCATTGGCGCCCAATTTCGAGTTTTCCCATGCTATAAGAAAAGCACTTGTTATATCTGCTCTAAGGTCAGACTGTACACACACACACAACAATTGAACGAAGCAGAGCTGCTCCATTATGAACTTTCGATGTCCGACACAGGCTGATAAATTAATGCAATCCTAACTTCGCTTTTCACGAACTGAACATTATAGCGTTGATAATGAATCTGCCTTTCACTACTACTTTCGAATCGCCGCTTCAAATTATAAATTGCCTTTTGAAGTCTGCATTTGTGTTGCGTGGTGGCTACCAGTTTATGTAGAATAGATAAATATATACCTACTTCAGCGCCTCACTGTCTGTCTATAAAGGGAAAATTAACTTTCTAAGGCTACGTGGGATTCAAACTTTAACTTTAAATCATCATTTAAAGTTCGGCTAAACGCATGTATGTAAAAAGAATACAAACAATTTTATCTGTGACTGCGTTGTATGATATGCTGTACTATTTTTAATTTTCTATAGAGTGTTTGTAACTTCAATGTTTTCTTCAATATTTCTATGTAACCTCTCCATTTTACGTTACTTAAAGATATGTGTCTTCAATTGAGGGAGAAACAAAAAGTGGGGGCGGGGGAGAGAGAGAGAGAAGCAAGATAATATGCATTTTTTAAAATATTTCTTCCTTCATCCGCTCAAACACAGATTCAGAAATATACATATACAGTAAAATAGGTATAAGATGGAAACTTGTTCAAACGTGCTGGAGCGCACGAAAGTGTGATTGAATTATTCCTTATCTTTTTGCAAAGTTGGTTTTTATCTTATCATAACACATTCCGGCATTTTCTTTCTTATGCAATTGTTATATTTATAATGAAACTCTCGGTAACCCAGCGACGTGAAAAAGGCTATCTCAGACTCTGATGATATGAACCATAATGAAAATATGAATGGAGCATCGGTTGTCGCGCTCTTAAATCAGAACCGCGTTCGAGTTTTAAGCAGAGGGGCCAGTTCGAAAAATATGCAACAGTCTCTCCTTGGAGGTGTCGGCGGTTGTAGCGGCGCCTCCAACTGTACGGCTACTAGAACCAACACAGCCCAAAGTGCTTTGCAGCCTAGTATAGGTGCAACCACTAGGGCTGAAAGACCACGCCAGCGCATGTCATGGACAATAGATATGAACACCTACATCATGCGCACCTACTATACGATTACAAAGCTGGAAACAGACATGACAAATTACAGACCCACACTTCACGCCAAATTCGCACAACAGTACCCACACCTGGACATCAGTATAGAAAGGATAACAACCCAACGCAGGAACATAATAACCAGAAATCTCTTAGCAGAGCCCATACTACAAAGGTTAAGAGATGAAGTCGCCAATGACCTGGCAAACACTTCAACCAGTGTGGCCAACCCTGAAGCACCAGCTAGTAGCGCAAGAGAACCGCTCCAACCAAGCATAGAAGAAGAAGAGAGGAGGGACGTGGAGAAAATGGAAGAAGGTTTCCAATGTGCCCTGGCGGAATATGAAGGCTCGGATGCCGCAACAAGGCCAAGAATACCACGCCAACCGGCATCTTGGAAACTCTGCAAAGCAACCAAGATCCTCAATGAACATACTCTACCACTACACCTACAGAACCACAACTCCCTACAGGAAATACACACCGCCATATACTGTGCAGCAGTAGCGGCATCACGCGCCAATGGGTACGAAGTAAGGAACGAAGGCCGAAGTAACAGAGGAAACAAAGCCCAACCACCATGGCAAGTGAGACTGGAGAAAAGAATAGAAGAGCTCCGCAGCAGCATAGGGCGAATAACCCAGTACATGCAGGGAAATAGGAGTAAGAAATTAGTGAGGAAAGTGAAGATGGCCCTTAAGAGAAATAGGATTCATACAAGACACGAAGAGCCCAATAAACACATCAGCGAATATCTGGATACCCTCAAACAAAAACTGGGTGTATACGCCAGAAGACTCCGAAGATACAAAGACTATACCAACAGAAAACAACAGAACATGCAATTCCAAGCAAACCAGAAGGCCTTCTACAGGAAGCTTCGAGAGACCCCAGCGAACAAAGACAAGTACGAAGCCCCAAAGCCAGCAGAAATAGAGACCTTCTGGAAGACACTATGGTCCAATGAAGTACAGCACAAAAGCGCCCCCTGGATTCAGCAAGAAATGGAGGCTACGAGAGGAATAGAGGAGATGGAGTACACGGGCATCACGATAGAGGAACTCCAGCAGGTAATCCAACGTACGCACAACTGGAAAGCACCCGGTATTGACGGCATACACAACTTCTGGTACAAGAAATTTACCAGCGCCCATGGCCCATTAGCCAAGGAACTTACGGCGATAATTGAAGACCCCAGCAAAATGCCTGAATTCCTCTGCAAGGGAATAACTTACCTCCTACCGAAGGACCAGGATACCAGTAACCCAGCGAAATACCGACCCATTACGTGCCTTAACACCCTGTACAAGATACTCACGGGGTGCATCTCTGAAAAAATAAGCCGGCACAGCGAAAGCAACAACTTAATGACGGAAGAACAAAAGGGATGCCAGAAAGGGACTCTGGGATGTAAAGAGCAGCTTACCATCGACTCAGTTATCCTGGAACAAGCAAGAAAACAAAAGCGAAAACTCAACACCGCATACATAGACTACAAGAAGGCTTTCGACTCTGTTCCGCACTCGTGGCTCCTTGAAATACTCAGCATATACAAAGTGCATCCCTCAATCATCCGATTCCTACAGAGCAGCATGAAACAATGGAGAACCCGGTTACAGCTAAACACGCCAGACAGTAAAATAGAAACGGCCGAGATCCCCATCCGCCGCGGAATCTTTCAAGGAGACGCACTAAGCCCCCAGTGGTTCTGCTTGGCGTTAAACCCCTTGTCAAGGATGCTGAACACAAGTAAATACGGATACATGCTGAAGAAAGACAAGAGAAACCTACATAAAGTCTCCCACCTCATGTACGTAGATGACATCAAGCTATACGCGCCAACAATCACCCAACTCCGACAACTCATCAGTATAACAGAGACATTCTCCAAGGACATAGGAATGGAATTCGGCCTCGATAAGTGCAAAATACAGAAGAATAGCAAAGAAGATTTACCAGGCATCGAACTCGAAGACGGGAGACTACTGAAGACCTTGGACGAGGGCGAAACCTACAAATACCTAGGGATAATGCAAAAACGGCAGCAGGAGCACAAGAAAGTCAAAGTCCAGCTCACGCAAGCATTCCAAGAAAGACTTAGAAGCATTGTGAAGACGAAACTGAGCGGGAAGAACACCACGCAAGCAATTAACGCATATGCGGTACCAGTGCTCACCTACTCCTTCGGGATCATCAAATGGTCCAACACTGAACTAGAACAACTCCAGCGGAAAATGAGAACCATCCAGAGAAGAGCCGGACAACTACACCCTGCAACGGCAATTGAACGGCAAACACTACCCCGGGAAGAAGGAGGACGCGGACAAGCGGACCTCAAAGACTTACATGACAAGCAGATCCAGAGCATGAGGCAATACTTCCAGTTGAAGAGTCCCCGATCGCCACTCATCCAAGCCATAATACAAGCAGATGCAAATTACACGCCACTAAACCTGTGTAGTACCGAAGAGCGTGTCCTGGAAACAGCCAACGAACAGAAACTGAGAACTTGGGCCGGAAAACCATTACATGGCAGGCACTACAATGACCTGCAACAACCACACGTTGACAAAAAGGCATCAAATTCTTGGCTGGCCAAAGGCACTCTCCAGCCAGAGACAGAAGGATTCATGCTAGCCATCCAAGACCAAGTGATCGCAACAAGGAACAATCAGAAATTCATCCAGAGAAAAGACATAGAAAGCGACAAATGCAGACACTGTCATGCGGCATCGGAGACAATCCAACACGTGATGGCAGGATGCAAGATCCTTGCGCAGTCAGACTACAAACATAGACACGATCAAGTAGCGAAAATAGTCCACCAGAAATTGGCAGCGAATGCTGGCTTTCTGACAGAAAAATGCCCGTACTACAAATATGAGCCAGAGACCGTGCATGAGAACGAAACACACAAGCTTTACTGGGATAGAGCAATCATAACAGACAAGACAGTCCCACATAACCGTCCTGACATAACCCTCGTCGATAAATCGAATAAGACCACGTACTTAATCGACATAGCAGTACCCAACACCAATAACATACAGACAACCTACACAACGAAAATCACCAAGTACCAAGATCTCAGACATGAAGTACGAGATATATGGGGTATGGAAAAGATCCTCATCATCCCGTTAGTCATCTCAGCAACAGGGATAGTACCAAAAACGCTTGCGACGAATTTGGAGATACTCAACATTGACCCAAACACCTACATTGAAATACAAAAAGCCACAATCCTAAACACGTGTCACATTGTCAGGAAGTTTCTAGACATGGCACATTAAGAAGTGATGTAAAAAGAGGCTTGGGAACATGGCGCTCTGCCCGTCCCAAAGCCTGTTTCCGCCAAGAATGGGCGAGGAAAACTTTTATATATATATCATCATCATCATCATCATATTCAACCATTATCTATCCACTGCTGGATGAAGGTCTCTCCAAATGCTTTCCACACAAGTCTATCCTGAGCAATTCGCTTCCAAGTCACCCCAACCTGTTTTCTTATTTCATCTACCCATCTAGTTTGAGGACGTTTTCTAGGTCTTCGGTGGTCTCTTGGAATCCAGTTCAGAATTTCTGTTGTCCATCGTTGATCAGTTCTTCTTGCAATATGCCCAGCCCATCGCCATTTCAGCCCTTTTACTTTAACAATGATGTCCTCCACTCTAGTTTGCTCTCTCACCCAAGTGTTCCTTTTCCGATCTCTCCTAGTTATTCCAAGCATGCACCTCTCCATGCTCCTTTGTGTTGTCTGTAACTTTCGTATTGCTCCAACAGTTAGACTCCATGTCTCTGATCCATAAGAGAGGACTGGCAATACACACTGGTTGAAGACCTTTCTTTTTAGACACAAAGGCAATTTCCCCTTCAGGATAAAACTGTTTCTTCCAAATGCACTCCAGCCAAGTTTAATACGTCTGTTGAGTTCTTTCATAATATTGCCATCCATTGAAATCAGCTGGCCAAGGTAAATATATGAATCAGCAATTTCTAGCTCAATGTTGTCAACTTGTATTTTTGTTTCCTCTACAAAATTATTGAACATGATCTTAGTTTTTTGTAGGTTCATCTTCAGTCCAACTTCTTTACTTCTAGTTGAGAGCTCCTGTACCATGTCTTGGAGTTCTGATGGGTTCGTTGAAAAAATAACAATGTCATCAGCAAACCGCAAATGATTTAAATATTCACCATTTATTTTTATTCCCCTGTTATTCCAATTTATTTGATGAAAAATCATCTGTAAAGCTGAAGTAAAAAGTTTTGGAGAAATGGTATCTCCCTGCCTCACACCTTTACCAATTTTAATAGTTTTGGTATCTTTATGTAACCGAAATTTTGCACTTGCATTTTTATACACACGTTTCACCATGTCAATGTACACATCCTCGATGTCTGCTGATCTTAAAGAGTTGATGACTGCTGACGTTTTAATAGAGTCAAAGGCCTTCTCATAGTCAATAAATGAAACACACAATGGAAGTTCATATTCATGTGTTCTTTCAATTAATTCTCTTAATACTTGAATATGGTCCACTGTACTGAATCCACTTCGAAATCCAGCTTGTTCTCTTGGTTGAGCTGCATCTAATTTTTTCTGCAGGCGATGTGTTAGCACTTTTGTGAAGATTTTATAAATAGCAGGTAACAAGCTAATTGGTCGGTAATTTTTTAAATCCTCTTTATCACCTTTTTTATGCAAAAGAATTACTGTTGCCGAATCCCATTGGTTTGGTATGTTACCACTGTTGAGGCATTTGGTAAAGAATTTTGCGAGTATGTCTTCTACATGTTCTCCAGCTTCTTTTAAGATATCTAATGTAATGCCATCATCGCCAGGGGATCTTCCTTTCTTCATACTTTTTATTGCAAATGCTACTTCTTCTTTTAAGATTTTAGGAGCTGTTCCTTCGACTATTTCGGCGTCTTCGTTTAATCCACTGTTTCCTTCATATAGTTTTTTGTAGAATTCTTCAACTCTTCTAAGTATTTCTTCCCTATTTCTTGTTACAGTGCCATCCTCTCCTTTTAATGCAATGATGTGTTTCTTCCCAATAGACAAACTCCCTTTAACAACCCTAAGGCTCTTGTTGCTTTCAATGGCCTTCCTTACTAACTCACAATTGAATTTTCTTATATCTTCTTTCATGTTTTTGCGCAAAGTTTTGCAAAGTTCTACATACTCGATCTTGCGACTGGTATTTTGATTGTCCACCTTCATAAGTCTTCGCCTTTTCATGAGTTGTTTCGTCTTCTCAGATAATTTGCTATTCTGCTTTTTACATATTACACCACCAATTTCCCCAGCAGTTTCAATTATTGTCTTAACAATGTTTTCATTTGCTTCTGAGATGTCAACTTCTTCAATAAGTCCTTCCAGTGCAGAAAAGCGATTTTTTAATTCCAACTTGAATGCCTCAGTATTTGCTTTCAGTTTCATTAAATCCACCCTCTTACTTACTTGTTTCCTAATGAGCTTCTGTCTTTCTAATTTAGTATTTAAGCGCACTTTACATCTCACCATTCGATGATCACTTCCAGTATTAAATCTGTTCAGTATGCTGCAATCTTCAATAATTGATTTCTTGTTTGCCAGTATATAGTCAATTTCGCTGGTTCCTCCATTGGGGTGTTTCCATGTCCATTTTCTTTGCGGTTTCTTCTTAAAAAATGAATTCATGATGCTAAGATTTTCAGCTTCGGCAAATTCTATGAGTTGATCGCCACGTTCATTCCTTTCCCCGTATCCGTATTTACCAACCGATGTCTCTCCTTGTTCCTGTTGTCCAATTCTTGCATTAAAATCTCCCATGATGAGCTTGATGTGTTGTTTCCCCTTGGTATGTAGCTGTTTGATTTCTTCATAGAATTCCTCAACCTCCTCGTCGGTATGGCTTGATGTTGGTGCATATGCCTGTACTATCTGAAGTTGGTATCGCTGGGTTAGTTGAACAACGAGCCTCGCTGCTCGATCTGACGTGCTTTCGACTTCAAGAAGGTAGTCTTTAATTCTTTTGTTGATTAAGAAGCCAACACCACTTGTTCTTCCAGTTTCCGTTCCTCTATAATAAAACAAATGTCCACTTTTAAGTTCCACCAACTCTTCACCTTTTCTTCTAACTTCACTGAGTCCTACAATGTCCCATTTGATCTTGTCAAGTTCTTCTTCCAATTCTTGAAGTTTTGCTTCAGAAGCAAGGGATCGTCCATTATACGTTGCCAAGGTCAATAACAAACGGCAGCCTGGGCCATTCCAGTGATTCTTAGCACCCCCTGCTTTCATGCCACGCTGACCGCTGCCTTGATCAGGAGCACTCCAGCACCTGGAGACTAGGGGCCATGGTTTTTGGTGTATTAGCATATTGGAGGAATTAGCCATCATTTCACCACGCTGGCTAGACGGGTTGGTGAATTAGCCCTCCCCTTCCGCCTTTCCATCCGTGCAGCAAATATTAATTTGCCTCATAAATAGAAAGCCCAGCCTGCACCACTTGAAGGCGGGGTAGGACACTAGGTTACTGGCCTGGCCGGTTCCACACATCGTCACATACGTTCAGCGTGTGGGTCTCCTTCCAGTTAGATACCAGCAACCCTTTTGCAGGCCATATATATATATATATATATATATATATATATATACACAAGAGTTCTATAGAATGTCCCATATTTAGAATCGTATTTTTGCTTTAAATCACTCCTCGTGCTGTAGGTTGTCTACCTTTGATATAAGTATTCAAAAACAACAAGTCACAGGAATATACTACATGAAAGACAACATGCGATAAAATAACATATATTTTCTTTTAAATGTGATATTACCAATGTACATTTATAAGATACACTCAAGTCTGAAAATACTATGGATTTATTTCCATAAGTGGATTGAAAATATCTCTGAACGAAAAATCATGAAACATTCCAGCCAGAAAGAAATATTATTACTAATAATCTTAAGAATAACTTTGGCATCCTGTGGAATTATATACGGGAAGCAGGACCAACACAAGTGAGTGCAGCGAAAAATGTGGTCCATGTGTTCTGAGAAACCTCAATGTCGGAGAAGGCATTTGGCAAATAATTTCTATAGGTGGAAATGGTTGCAAATTAACATTTTTTATGCAGTGCACCAATCTTTATTGTTGTTATTTATTTCCCGATATTTCTGCAGAGGCATAGCAATTAAAAATTATGGAGGCTTCAAGCATCTTTAAAAAAATTCGAGTGACTTGTCGTCCATGGAAAGTATGTGTTTCGTCATCCAATAGGGGATGGCTTGAGCCCGCTGTGCCTCCCCCTTTACTACGACCCTGTACTTCTGAATTCGTGAAATCTTCCCTTCGCCCTTACTGATAACATGAATGTGGTTCTTCGTAGAACGCTTAACGTTTTCGCTTCAAAAGTAGAATGCGCAAGAGCACTGTCAATCAAACACCATATCGATACAAAAATTGCAAAGCTAGTTGTCTAGTTTGACTAAAAGGTTTTAAATTAGATGGAAATGACGGGCTCGGTGACACTTTTCGCATCACTAAATGTATCTAAAGCTTGAAAAATCACCTTTCTGGCTATTTAGACCCGTGTACGATCATTCTAATCAATTTTAGAGTGCTAACGACTTCGGTTAATTGCGTCCTGCATCGCAGATTTCTGCCTACGCTTACTACGTATTTCATATTGTCAAATCTGCTCAAATTTGAACTGAACTTATTTCAGAAAACAAGGAAACCCGAAAGCATGCGTATTTTAAAATTATTTTATAAATTAAATACGGGCGATCGTTTTGTGGAAACACACAATCACATTAATTGAATTGTCTTAACATCATCACCATCGTCATCATCATATTCAACCATTATCTATCCACTGCTGGATGAAGGTCTCTCCAAATGCTTTCCACACAAGTCTATCCTGAGCAATTCGCTTCCATGTCACCCCAACCTGTTTTCTTATTTCATCCACCCATCTAGTTTGAGGACGTTTTCTAGGTCTTCGGTGGTCTCTTGGAATCCAGTTGAGAATTTCTGTTGTCCATCGTTGATCAGTTCTTCTTGCGATATGCCCAGCCCATCGACGTTTCAGCCTTTTTAATTTAACAATGATGTCCTCTGCTCTAGTTTGCTCTCTCGCCCAAGTGGGATTTTTTTTTTCGATCTCTCCTAGTTATTCCAAGCATGCACCTTCCCATGCTCCTTTGCGTTGTCTGTAACTTTCGTATTGCTCCAACTGTTAGACTCCATGTCTCTGATCCATAAGAGAGGAAGGGCAATACACACTGGTTGAAGACTTTTCTTTTTAGACATAAAGGCATTTTTCCTTCAGGATAAAACTGTTTCTTCCAAATGCACTCCAGCCAAGTTTAATACGTCTGTTGAGTTGTTTCATAATATTGCCATCCATTGAAATCAGCTGGCCAAGGTAAATATATGAATCTGCAATTTCTAGCTCAGTGTTGTCAACTTGTATGTTTGTTTCCTCTACACAATTATTGAACATGATCTTAGTTTTTTGTAGGTTCATCTTGAGTCCATCTTCTTCACTTCTAGTTGAGTGCTCTTGTACCATGTCTTGGAGTTCCAATGGGTCCGTTGAAAAAATAACTATGTCATCAGAAAACCGCAGATGATTTAAATATTCACCATTTATTTTTATTCCCTTGTTATTCCAATTTATCAGCTGCAAAATCATCTATAAAGAAGAAGTAAAAATTTTGGAGAAATGGTATCTCCCTGCCTCACCCCTTGGCCAAGTTTGATAGTTTTGGTATCTTTATGTAACCGAAATTTTGAACTTGCACTTTTATACACACATTTCACCATGTCAATGTACACATTTTCAATGTCTGTTGAACTTAAAGAGTTGATGACTGCTGATGTTTTGATAGAGTCAAAGGCCTTCTCATAGTCAATAAATGCAACACACAATGGAAGTTCATATTCATGTGTTCTTTCAATTAATTCTCTTAATACTTGAATATGGTCTACTGTACTGAATCCACTTCGAAATCCAGCTTGTTCTCTTGGTTGAGCTGCATCTAATTTTTTCTGCAGGCGATGTGTTAGTACTTTTGTGAAGATTTTATAAATAGCAGGTAATAAGCTAATTGGTCGGTAATTTTTCAAATCCTCTTTATCACCTTTTTTATGCAAAAGAATTACTGTTGCAGAATCCCATTGGTTTGGTATGTTACCACTGTTGAGGCATTTGGTAAAGAATTTTGCGAGTATGTCTTCTACATGTTCTCCAGCTTCTTTTAAGATATCTAATGTAATGCCATCATCGCCAGGGGATCTTCCTTTCTTCATACTTTTTATTGCAAATGCTACTTCTTCTTTTAAGATTTTAGGAGCTGTTCCTTCGACTATCTCAGAGTCTTCGTTTAATCCACTGTTTCCCTCATACAGCTTTCTGTAGAATTCTTCAACTCTTCTAAGTATTTCTTCCCTATTTCTTGTTACAGTGCCATCCTCTCCTTTTAATGCAATGATGTGTTTCTTCCCAACAGATAAACTTCCTTTAACAACCCTAAGGCTCTTTTTATTTTCAATGGCTTTCCTTACTAGTTCACAGTTGAATTTTCTTTTGTCTTCTTTCATGGTTTTGCGCAGAGTTTTACAAAGTTCTATGTACTCAATCCTGAAACTGGTATTTCGATTGTCCACCTTCATATCTCTTCGCTTTTTCATGAGCTGTTTCGTCTTCTCAGATAATTTGCTATTATGCTTTTAAGTAGGCTTGGCTTAATACTCCTGCAGCAATGATGTGTTTCTTCCCAATAGACAAACTCCCTTTAACAACCCTAAGGCTCTTGTTGCTTTCAATGGCCTTCCTTACTAACTCACAATTGAATTTTCTTATATCTTCTTTCATGTTTTTGCGCAAAGTTTTCTACATACTCGATCTTGCAACCGGTATTTTGATTGTCCACCATCGTAAGTCTTCGCCTTTTCATGAGCTTTCGTTTCTGTCTTTTTCTTGAATTAAAGAAGGCGAATCAAGAAGATCATTAACATGCAAATTTCAAGTCTCTAAAGCAAAGGGGTAAACTTGAAATTGGTACATTAAGCAGAAAGCCTCCTGCTCTGACTCAATATCAACCAACTCACACCATAGAAGTTTTGTGATAAAAGAGAAACGACTTTTGTACCAGTAGATCAAATAATCTCAAAAATTCTCTCTATATATATTTATAGATTATTTTGGAAAAAAAGTAACCAATTCAGGCCCTCGTTTTAATACTTTGTTTACTAGTGATAGCATTAATTAATTGATTAATAATTTTATGTATTTTCTACATTAGATACACTAGAAGATATTCTTGTAAATTATAGTTTACCACTTCCCAATATATGGTAAATACATTTGATACATTTACTTGGTTAAACATATATTTTCCACAACTAAATCCAACAAGAAAAAAACACAGTTATAATACATAGAATAGGATATATCATTATTTGAAAGTAAATTTTAAATTAATGTCTCAGTTTCTGTTTCATTTACTTTTGTTTCGTCATTCTCTGTAAACTATTTCTCGTATTTTAGATGATAATAGTAATACTTTTATATATCATGTCAGTCCGTGTTGTTTCAATTTGATTGAACTGCCACTACTAGGGAGAATCAAACAACTCTCAAATCATTCGTATCTGACGGACGAGATCTCAAAGGCAATATGAAAACTCTCAAGTCAGC
>QLNU02015360.1:94083120-94107699 GCA_006491805.2 Dysdera silvatica | reverse complement strand
TTTTTTTTTTGTTTTTTTTTTTTCAAACTCGATCCGACTCGAAATCCGAAAGTTATCCAGTAAGCTTGAGACCCAAAAGTGGTCGATCAAGCTTGAAATCTGAAAGTCATTGCCTAGGCCCGACCTAACCACCCTCGATTAAGTAAATGCTAAAAAGTATATATAATCATAATAATACACATGTATGGAATTGGTAATATTAAGAACTAATAATATCCGTATTAGGAATCAAGGCCATGCACAAAGCAGGGTGTTGGGGATAAAACCACCCTATTTGAACAATATTATTAGTTGTTAGTTGAAATTCCTTATGAGAGAGGAGAGAACTTTGTTTTTATGGGAACTCCTCCCATCTCTTCTCCCCCTCCCTCATTTAGAGCCCCTGTGCTTGGGCCTCTAAGGGATATTGAGCTATTATCCTTTTCTTTTTACTATCGACTTGGTGAAGACTTAGACTTTTGTAAATATAATAATGTACTATAGATAAGCCATGAAAATCTGTTTTGAACCCATTTTTAAGGTTAAAAAACATCTTTTCCTGTTTTGTATAAATACAAATTCTACAATAATTTATTCTCAGAAAAATAAAACCAAAAATATTCTCTGGGGGGGCTCATTCTTTTTGCAACAATTTTTTTCCAGAATTTTTGTAAAATTCCCTGACTTTTTTTCTCCCAGTTTTCACCGACCAGCTGTCAGGACTCAAGCCTGGAATAGGCCTGTGCAAGCTCGAAAGTCATCTATTAAAGTGAAGTAGCATCTGAATTGGCTTGTTCAAAACAGAACAGGCCCACGCAGACTCGAAAGACATCTATTAGGCTCGGTCAGGCTCGAAACCTAAAACTCGCCCATTAGGCTCATTGAAGCTTGAGACTCAGAACTATCCCAGTAGGCTTGGTCAGGCTCAAAATCCGAAAGTTGTCCAGTAGACACGTGAGGTTGAATTGAATTTAAGACATTGCCTAGGCTTGATCCATGCAGGATTCCGGTTTGCACCATGCCCGAACTTGACCAGCTTGTAGCAACTGGAAATATGGCTCATTGGACCATGCTACCTTTTTTAAGCTATCTAGGGCCCAAGTGAATCTGGAAATTGCCAAATTTACAGGTTTGTAGTTTCCACCTGATGCTGATAACATAAGAAGATATAACTTCTGTATACACAAAAATGTTGCACCTCCCCCCCCATCATCCCCATGTTTGAGACTATTGATTTAATCCTTTGTTTCTTATTGAATTATTAGTGTAGGATACCATTAATTAAGGTTGTAACTGTTACAAGCTTTTAGTTGTGTTACAAAACGTTTTATTTCTTAGCTTCTGATCGCTGGGAACTAGTTACTACCAAAGGCGCTATTGTGAAGGGTGGTTATGGACATACAAGTGTTTATGATAAAGGTACTCAGCGAATATATGTGTACGGTGGATATCATTCATATGGAGCAGAGGCTGCCTTAGTAGATTTTCTGTATGCTTATAATTCCTGGGAATACACATGGTATGTTACTCATATATTTATTTTTACTTTTTATTAGGAAATAATATTTTACGTACACAGGGTTGTCAAATTAAACTTCCCCAACTCAGAGGGCTGTATAGGGTGTTGTATTGGTCATAATGACATGAAATTTGGATAACATACACTTTAGATAATGCATTCGAGGTTTATTAAAACACTTAGTAAAAAAAGTTACCGATAGGTGGTGCTGAAGCTCAACGAAACATTCTACAAATGTTCCTGTGGTTCTCCACAACCCCTTTCAATTGCAAAACAGCGTATTTTACAGCTGAATGCAGTAAGTCTGCATTAATTCCACGAACATGCTGATGAATTTTCAGTCTTCGAGATGTAACAGGGTTGTGGGTTGTTCTCTGTAGTCCTGATTCTTTAAGGATCCCCATAACCAGAAATCACACTGTGAGATCAGATGAGCAAGGTAGGGCCAACTTGTTGGAAAACAACGGCTGATCATCCGTGCAGCGGTGAAAGTTTGCCGTAACACCTATTGAATGCCACGATGAATATGGGGAGGTGCACCGTCCTGCATAAAAATAGTGTCCTGGACACGGTGACGTTGCTGCAGTTCTGGGATCACAAACATTGTCAACGTGTCCTGATATCATCGTCCAATGATGATTCAAACCCTGTTAATCACCTCTTGGGGGAAAAAAAAAAAAAAGGCCCAATGATGAACGTTGAAGTGAAACCGCACCATACCAACACTTTTGCAGGGTGCAAGGGCACTTGATGGATTGCGTGTGGATTTTCTGTTTCCGAAATGTAGCAGTTGTAAATATTCACCTAACCATTCAGATAAAAGTGGATCTCATCCACCCATAGGATTTTCCATGGCCAAGCAGAATTGACTATCATTCGCGCAAGAAACCACAGCGCTCATGTTTCCCAAACTTCAGCTTCCCTATCGTACAGCTGGTGAATTGTCATTTGTGCAATAAAAATAAATTGCTAATAGCATTACAACTTGTGAAGACTACAGGTTTTGTAAGGATAATAACCCACAATTCATCGCCAAACGGTGGAATAGGGCATATCAACAGCACGAGAAATAGCTGGTACACCCCCAACATCATGTAGCGATTGGCTAGTTGCTTCCATGACCGTCATAGCCACATCTTCCGTGCATGCAGAGTTCACAGGTTTCCGTCCTCTACCTTGTAAAATTCCAAGCTGTCAGGTTGTGTACAATATTTCATGTCACACAGAGTGTGTGGGGTCATTGGTCCTCGGCAGGCATTTTTCCCCGGTGGAGTGCTCTTATTGCACTAGCAGAGTTCTCATCATTCTGATAGGAAAGCTTCATGAAAATGGCTTTGTCTTTCAAGATTGGCATTGTGCATCGGCAAACAGGAAACTCTTGCTTATGCATTGTGTGTCTTCCTCTTTTATTATTTATTTTATTTATACAATACTATTTGGCCCGTGAGGGCCCAGGTAGGGGTATACAATACACATTTAAGATGTTACAAATTGTCGAATATTATGAACAAATGCATTGATATTAATTGAAGGAACACAATTCTGAGTTAAGCTTATTCCAATTGTCAATCGTTTGAGCAAAAAAAAAAAAAAATAAATTTATGAGTATTGCTGTGTGCGGTAAATAATTATAATTTGAAAGAGTGATCAATACGAGAAGAAATATAGTCGGCAGGTCTCACGTATTGTAAGAAATTACATTTATAGTGATTATAAAGAATTTTTATATAAAAGAGTAAGACGCAGGTGTTTACGGTGAAGGGAAAGCGGAATTAGGTTTAAAGAAGCTTTAAGAGATGTTACCGAGACATTAGGAGACCAGTTATTCAATATGAAACGTGCAGGCAGACTTTGAACAAATTCTAAGTGGTTGATATTGAGGTCTGTAAAGGGATCCCAGATTTCGGAAGCATAATTTAATATTGAGAAAATGTAAGTTTTGTAACAATAATCTGATGGATTTAGTGGAATGTTTTAATTGTCCCTGTAGATAAAAAATAATTTTGATTCAGCTTGATTAACAATTCCATCGGAGACCAGAAGTAAATGTTATCCCTAGGTATCTGAAATGTTTCACTTCTTGAATTGTAGTGGATTGGATTTTATAGGAGAAGGATAAAGGATTAGTTTTCCTATGAATAGATAAAAGAACTGTCTTAGATGAGTTTAATGGTAAGGACCACTGGGTGCACCATTGAGAAATGAGATCAAGGTTAGATTATAAATGCCAGTGATCATTTAATGAGGATATTTGATTATAAATTATTCAATTATCTTCAAATGGCCTAATCTGAACAGAAATAGGTGAAGCGATGTCATTAATAAAAATCAGGAAAAGAAGGGGAGATAAAACTGCACCCTGAGGAGTGCCTGAATATATATCTAAGAACTCAGAATTAGTATTGAGTATGTGCACATAATTCTTTCGACCTTTAGAAAAACTTCAATCCTTGACAAGAGTTGTATATCAAGGTCAATTAAATGAAGCTTATAGATTAATTTGGAATGAAGTACTTTGTCGAACACTTTCGAGAAATCGATAAAAATTATATCTGTTTGGGCATTATTGTCAATGGATTAGGGCAAATCTTGCATAAAGTTAAGAAGTAGGTTAATTGTTGAGTAACTCTCTCTAAATCCGTATTGAGATGGTAAAAATAAATTTTTAGACTCGAGTATAAGGCATATCTCTTTAGCTATGATATGTTCAAAAAGTTTGCAGGAGGATGAAGTAATAGCAATAGATCTATAGTTTAACGGATTATTATGACTACCTGATTTGTAAATTAGGATGATTTTATTAATCTTCCAATCATCAGCAAGTTCAGAGGAATTGAGTGAAACATTGAATAAAACAATAAGGTACTCAGACATAGATTCTGGAAATTTTTCAGCAAAAAATTTGGAATACCTTCAGGACCGGCAGCATTTATTTTAATGCGTTTAAGTAGTTTTATTAAGCCTAGTTTAGAAAAGCGAATAGGGACAGAAGTAGTTATGGAAGATATAAGTCGTAAATTAGTGGAGTGATCATCTGTTGAGAAGACTGATTAGAATGCCGAATTAAAACTTGTAGCAATTGTGAAGGGGTCAGAAATTAATTTGTTTTGGATTAGTAATGTTAATTGTTTGGAGGGTTTGGGTCTTCAGAAGTTCCAAAATTTATGTGGTTTATTCTTAAGATAATGAGATAGAGTAGACGTGAGAATCTAATTTCGCATTCTTATATGAACGTTTAAATTCATAATAAGGTCGATAAAACTTGCCTTTTAAGTTTATGTTGGATGAGCTATTTTTAAATTTGGTGGAGAGTCTTCGAACTTTGCATTTAAGATAAATAACACTTCTGGTAATCCAAGGTTTACTAGAATAATTAGTTCTAATTATTCTTGTAGGAATAGTGAGAAGGATTGAGTGAATAGTAGTTTTAAAGGAGTTCCATAGTAGGTGTATGTTATTTGAATTTGCTTGAATGAGAAAATCGTGGAGACTGGTGTTGAGAATTTTTTGGACACAAGAAAAATCAGTTTGGATGAGTAATTAAAAGATCAAGAAAGGGAATAACATAGTCTGATAACCTTGAAAAATAGTTAGATTTTCAGAAATAAGTGAACTGGAAGAGATAATTAAATCAAGAACATTGGAGGAAGAATTGTTAGTTTTAGTAGGCATATTAACATGTTGAGTTAAATTATGCGTAAAAAGTAAATAAGATAATTAGTAATTGTCAAGTTACCATGATTAGAGGAAATGGGGTCCCAAGAAATCCCTGGAAGGTTAAAGTCACCAGCTATGATAATATGATAAGAAGAATAAGAGTCTAGGATATTTGAGAGTTCAATAAAAGAGTTTAATGGAGAATTAGGAGGGAAATATACAGAGAAAATCAGAAATGGTTTAACATTGACAGGTCTCCATTCAATGGTAATAATTTCAATATTATATGAAGTTCTATTAAAGATGTATTACAGTAAGTATTTTTGATCAATAACGCCACGCCCCCTCCTCAAATGAGTCTGTCATGTCTATAAAAAACATAATTAGTAATAGAAATGTGAGAATCGTCAATTCTAGGATGGAGCCAAGTTTCACTAACTGCAATAATATCTGGGTCAGTTGATAAGATAAAGGTGTTTAAGTAATCTAATTTGTTCAAAATACTACGAATGTTAATGGAGCAAACGGATAAGTTATTTTTAAGCAAATAATGATTTTCATTATGGATGTGTTTCTGACGAGATTTTTCTATGGGACTTTTCCCAAAAAACTAATCAGTGAGTTGGAAGTGGGGTTAAGGGAATATTTAGTACCGTTAATTAGAATAGTACGATAAGTTAGTTTAGTGCGTTGGCCTTCGTCACGATGGACTTGGGATAATTACCAAAGTTTTTGCCTTATGTGTCTAGTTTCCGGAGAAAGTCTTCTTGGATTGAAAATTTGGACCCTTTTAATTTGACGGCGTTATGCAAAATAGAATCTTTTAATTTGTAGGCAGAAAAGTTAACCATGATTCTATGAAATCTTAGGTTGGGTCTCCGTCCCAGCCAATGGCATCTCTCAATATCTGTTGGTGAGACTGAGACACGCAATTGATTTAAGCACAGGTCTGAAATTAAGGTCTCAGGAGATTCTAAAAATGTGCTTGACTCAAAATATTAGATTAAAATGTCAGAAAATATTAGATTATTTCTCAGTGACCTATCTTCTATGTTCACAATACAATTTAACAGATCATGATTGGAGGAAAGTGAATCATTAATATATGAGAGAAATTTATTTTCAATCTCCACAACTCTTTCTGTGAAAGAGTGTAATTTATCCAATCTGGAGTCTAATCCATCCACCTTGGCAGAGAGGGTCTCCATTCAGTTAAGAACAAAATCTTGTCTGCAATTTAAGGGCAGTAAGTTGTTTTAAAGTATCAGGTTGTAAGGAATGAATGGTGGTAGAAGGATCAGTTACCAGAAGAATATCGTTAGCAGAAATATTGGATGACTGGGAACGTAAGCGTGTAGTAGGAGGAGATCGAGGAACATTGGGGCCAGGATTAGATTCAATGTCACCATATAAACGTAATAAAAATAAAGTATTAATTGGTTTTACACAATGATTAAACCTTAAAAAATAACACAAAATACTAAGGTAATAAATTAAAGAATGAACATGCATTGCAAAAATTTGAACGGGTCCAGATAAACGGTCGGTAAAAAATGAATTTAAACAGAAAAATAAATATAAGAAATAAGTTACCTGTAATAAGTAAAGAAGAATCATGATTATCGCATTCACCGTAAAAACGCCTGTCTGTCTGAACACGTCAGACTGCAAGTAGTAACTGGTTATATATAGGTTTAGGAGGTTCCAGAAGGTGCAGGAAGCATGTAATGACGTAACGATGCGTGTAGGAAACATCAGCAGAGAGAAAGCCAATCATCATGGGGCGCGTCGTGTATACGCGAAAGAAGTGAATACGGTTGTACGGTATTTTTCCGAAAATTGATGACACAAGAAATTTAATTCCAGAAAGTTCAACAGAAATACATGAGGGAAGCGAAGTTGTTGAAACGAAAATAAACATGCTCGTCGGCACCCATAATCAGAAACAAGCCGGCCTTCTGAACAACCAAGGCTGGCAAACATCGCCCCTTGGCAAACATCAGATGAAAGTACGCAAACAACCTGTATTAAGTAAAGAAGAATTATGATTATCGTATTCGCTGTTAAAACGTTTGTCCGTTCGAACCTGTCAAGACTGCAAGTAGGTTATATACAGGTTTAGGAGGTTCCAGAAGGTGCAGGAAGCATGTAGTGACACAACGATGCATGTAGAAAATGTTAGTAGAGAGAAAGCGAATAGGCATAGCGCACATAGTGTATACACGAAAGCAGTGAATACGGTTGCACCGTATTTTTCCAAAAATTGGTGACATAGGAAATTTAATCTTCATTTGCATAGATTGTTCAGAGGCTCAGTTTCTGCAGATCACGTTTCACTAGTGTTACAGTGCCACTTTTTGGCGACTTTACCCTGTACAGCCCTCTAAGTTGGGGAATTTAATTTTGACTACTATGTATAACCATATGGATATGGTGACTCAGTCGTGTCGATGGCATTCATCATGTCTTCGGCTTCAGTGTGCATGTGTATGTATACAGGGTGCTCTTTAAATCCTGTTGTTTCGCAAATAACTTCTGAATGAAGGCTCATAGAGCTGTAAAATTTAGGTGCGAGTATAGTGAAGTGCCCATGGCCGATGAAATGAGATCGACGGCAGCGTCATCTGTGGCGAAATTGGGAAGTTATTGCACCTAATTCCCGAACTAAGGGAGATACAGAAAATTTTTCAATTACAAAGTTGTTAAGCACCAACTAATTAGTAAGAAACAAATTTTTTTCACCACCTTAATAGGTCAAAATTTGTTATTTAGGCGGTTTTTAAGGTTTCCGTCCAGTAACGATATTGTTGGTCAAAGTTTCGATTTAATGTCAGTCATTAACTTCAATTTTCAAAATTCATGTAAACTTCAATCATTCGTTTGTTTGGATTTTTATGGCGCAAGAGCATCTGGGCTATACTGCGCCAAACATGGTAAAATCAAAGACTGTAGTAAAAACCAGTACTTTTTAAAAATTTAAAAACATGCGTATGCGTATGGTCAGCATGGTCATTCAAAATGTCAGAGAGTGATGAAGAGTTAAAAGTAAGAGTGCGGGCAAGTCTATAATAGGTGCATTGAGTTAAAATATGTAAAATACTGATGGGTTCATTGCACACTTGGCAAATTGGTGCTGGTTTTCCTTCCAACAGATGTCTATGGGTGAGATGGGAATGCCCAAAACCAATGCACCGACAAGATCAATCATTCATTCTTGTAATTCCGTAAAACTTCATTATATAAGTACAGATTGCACTTTACATATTACGTACAGTATGGTGATGGTGGAAAAAATTGATGTTTTTAATGCTCTTGTAAAAATGTTATCATTTTGTGTTATCATGGTTATTTGGTATAATGCGATAGCGATGATAACCCCATTCTGCCATAGGCGTACCAGTGGCGTAGTTGGTTAAGGCATTAGCCTGGAAACTAATTGGGTTGTCGTCGCTACCGCATTATACCAAATAATCATGATAACACAAAAAATATTTCTACAACGGAATTAATAACGTCGATTTTTTCCACCATACTGTACGTAGTACGTAACATGAATCTGTACTTATATAATGAATGAAGTTTTACGGAATTACAAGAATGAATGATTGAAGTTAACATGAATTTTGAAAATTGAAGTTAATGATTGACGTTAAATCGGAATTTTGACCAACAATGGCACTGCTGGATAGACACTGCAAAAACCTCCTAAATCACGAATTTTGCCCTATTAAGGTGGTGAAAAAAACACGTTTCTTACAAATTAGTTAGTGCTTAACTTCATAATTAAAAAATTAAAAAATTGTCTGTATCTCCTTTACTTCCAGAATTAAGTGCAGTAATTTTCCTATTTCGCCACAAAGGGCACTTCTGTCGATTCCACCGCATAGGCCATGGACACTTTACTGTACTAACATCTAACGTTTACAGCTCTACAAGCCTTCGTTCGAAAGTTATTTGTGAAACCCCAGACTTTAGAAAGCACCCTGTGTGTGTATATATATATAGGATGAACCTGAACTCTACTGAGAGACGAAGAGGTGTAGTAAATGACATTGTGATGCTCAAACCGTGTGAAATTTTCCAAAGTATGGCTTTGTTACAGAGATACAAAGATTAAAAATTTTATAACGTCACTTCTGGAATTTCATTTTCATTGTAGAAACATGGAAAAAATCATATGTCAGTAACACATAATGACAGTTAATTTGTCGTCAGATCATTTTAAGGTTCGTTTGAGAGAGTGGAACATGTATGGCTACCTTAAGGGTACCAAATGTAGGGTGGTCTAAGATTATGCAGACCCTCATGTAAATAAAATTCCTGTTGGTAACTGGTAACTGTACACCTGTATGCATGATACGGGTAAAGGAGGCAACTTGTTAAGACAGATCACCAACATGGCCATCTTGAAGGCACCCATGTTGTATCACCCCTATGTGCTATTTCTGTACATAGATATGCATACAAAAGAAGTACCATATAGGGATAAAAATTTATGTTTTTGGTGATTGCTGTAATACGGGTGGTCCTGAGCTCTACTGACAAATTTAGAGGAGTGATGGTATGTACATGTCAAGACGAATAGTTTTCATAATTTTCACATCTGCTATTTAGTCAGTCAGAAAAAATAGTAAAATCAAAAAATTGGCAGCACCCTGTTGAAGTGAAGTCAAGTCACTTAAAGTACAGGGTGATCCAGATTAAACAGGTGTTCAGACCTCTCTGTTGGGAAAACTACTTGGCCAATTTCACCTAAATATCGTACACATGCTCTCCTGAGTATGCGGTTTTGATTTCTGAAAGAAAACATTGAGTTCATATTTCGGCCGCTAGGGAAGGAAATGGCGCTGCGGAGCAGGCAATTTATTAATATTAACAACGAAAAAGTGTTTTAACATGCAATAACCTTTATTGCAATCACATGAAATTAACTACAAATTACAGTATACCGTAGGACAGTAGGTATGACTAAAAAAAGATTTGTGCAATAACTTTATTGCTATCACATGTGGAACCACACTATCATCACAGATACGGCTCGGTATGTCCGCCGTCTCTTTGCTCTAGAAATTGCATTCGATGCACAACACATTCCACGGCAGAACGTAACTCATTCGCTTGGAGGTGGGATACATGTTGCGAAATTCTGTCTTTTAAGACTGCTAAGTTCGGAACATTGCCTTTATAAACGCAGCTCTTTAAATATCCCCACAGCCAAAAGTCACAAGGGTTAAGATCGGGTGACCGAGGCGGCCAAGATGTTGAAAATGACCTGCTAATCACTCTGTCATCCGAAAAGTTTTGCCGTAATAATGTTTGAACAGGCAACGCGATGTGCGGGGGTGCACCATCTTGGATGAAGATGAGGTGAAGTCACACCACACTGTCACTTTTGGAGCATGCGACAGAATTTGTTGATGAACGTGGGGATTTGTGTCAGACCAAATACGGCAGTTACGTGTGTTTACAGCGCCATTCAAGTGGAAATGGGCCTCATCACTCCACAGTATCTGCCAAGGCCATTCATCATCCACTGTCATCCGAGCAATGAACATCAAAGCAAATTTTTTGCGCACGTCATTATCACCAGAAAGCAATTGCTGAGTGTGGGCTATCTTATATGGATAAAACTTCAGGACATTTCTCATAACTCTCCACACTGTCGTATATGGCATGTCCAATTCCCGTGATATCGCACGTGCACTACTGCTACCATGTGCACTTGCTGCTCCCTGCTCCACTACTGCAGTTGCAACTTCTTCAAATTGCTGCACTCGAGTTGGTTTGCGGCCTCGTCCTGGTTTAACGGTGAATGTTCCGCTCTTTTCAAAATACAAGATTATTTTTCGAAGATTTGTAATTGTGAGAGGGCCTCTGCGTAAACATTTTACCTGTCGAAATGCTTTAAGTGCCGCAGAAGCATTGTTATTTCGTTGATAAAAGAGCTTAACAAGTAACGCGCGATCTGGTAAAGTAAGTTTCATGACGGAGTCCTCGTATGGTGGAAAAATGCTTCACGACTCCTTATATAGGCAGAGGATGTTGCGCATGTTAAGTAATATGTAAATTGCCTGCTCCGCAGCGCCATTTCCTCCTCTAGCGGCCGAAATATGAACTCAATTTTTTCTTTCAGAAATCGAAACCGCATACTCAGGGGAGCATGTGTATGAAATTTGGGTGAAATTGACAGAGTAGTTTTCTCTACAGAGAGGTCTAAACACCTCCTGTTTAATTTGGATCACCCGTCAAATGACAGCCAATGAATAAGAAGGGGGAAATGCAAATCACATGAAAAGATAGGGTTGAAGACGAGTAAGCATTTAAAATAGCTAGCAAGCTAGACTGCATCGGCCACATTCGCTTCTCCCATCAACATTCGTTAAAGGTGGAAGACAGCCAATGTGTTCTATATGTAACACACCATGAAATGTTTTACATGTTTTAACCATTTGCATAAATTTTAACCAACAACGTTCATTAGCTTTTAACCAAAATAATTTTACCCTTTGTGACATTTTATGTGATTCTTTTAATCATGAAATCATTTTTAGCTGTTTATCTGATTTTTTTTCAATATCTGATTTTTTACATTGCCTCATTTTAATTTCTTTTTTTTGAACCATTGTATAGTATTTGTTTTACCATTGTATAGTATTTGTTTTCATTTCAAAACTGCATATACAACCTCACTTTGTTTAGTGTCGAGTGACCCCTACTGTCCTTGCACCATATTTTGATTGACCATTTTTCCTCGTTCAGCCCAGGGATCACGAAAGCTTTGCTCACTCAGAGCAATTAAATTGTATTCCACTTTAACATTATATCAAATAAAAGCTATATTTTCTTTACTAAATCTAGAAACTCAATACACACAGGCTCATTGTAAATGGATCTTACTGTACATACATATGAGCTATGTTATTTTATAGTTTATTTCCAAATTGTATTGTTATTTAGAGTTTATTAGTGTCATTATTTCCCTAGAGATGACAAAATTTATGAAAAATTCTTTTGTCATCATGGAAGTTTGACCAATGCTGGCAGACATGCAGTGATTCCTTATTTTTAATTAAAGACAATTACCACATAAATCTTCTGTCATAATAAAAGTTCACAGTAGAATTATTCTAAATTTATTTTATTTTTTCAGTGTTAAATTTTTTTTAACTGAGGCTAATAAACATTTCAGTATGCAGTGTCCTTGCATTTCTCAAAGCAATGCATGTGAACCTTAGTAACATATGTGCTTTTCTAAATGACTGTCTTCTTGCATAAGGATCTTATTTTACTTTGTGTTTGTATAGGGTTCTTTTGTATACTAGCCATTAATTTTGCCATTCTCCCTTGGACTCTTATTGTGAATGCGATTTGACAAGTAAAATTTTCATGCAAGGAAAGGAAAAAAGTATTAAATTACATAAACTTAAGAAATGAGTCATGTTATAAATTAAATTATTATGAATTAAACTTACATTTCAGGGTTTTGCTTACTCCAAGTCAATCTCATCGATATTTGCATAGCAGTGTTATTTTAAACGGAATGATGTTGGTTTTTGGAGGAAACACTCATAACGGTACATCTTACATTAATGGTGGCCAGTGCTTTTCTGCGGGTTTCCAAGCTTATGATATTGGTAAGTAAGCTGACATTGAATATATAAAGAAATTGATGAATACAGTGTTAATGTACTTGGATTTACAATGATTTCAAAATTTTAAGAATAGTCATTAAAAAATGTGTTATTGTCATTAATAAATGTGTTACACGTCCTATGATGGCATGGAGGTAATGTTCTGTTAACTCAGGTTCGATTCCAATGGGTAGGGGAGATGGGCTATACTTATGGACAAAAATCTAATTCTAATACTTCTTAGCCACTGAGAAATGTATTTTCACCTAGTAAAACCCTCAGGTTATGCCCTAAACCCTTGTGAATAAGCTCGTGTTTTTTAAAATCTAAACTTTTGAATATTGAGTTTTTAAAAATTCAATATTTGGAGATGTAATTTTCGTCCTTCGATACAACAACTTGATATACCCATGGACACACCCGGATGTACCTGTAGCTGTAACATAAAAAGTGCAGTTTTTATAAATAAAAGGTTACAATTAAAAATTTTATTCATTTATAAACTCTTTTATTAACAAAAAGCATTTTAACTTGGAATACAAATCAAATTGTTTCACTGAGCTTACTAACCCAAATGAAAGACTACAGAGTTCCCATAAAAACTTAATTAGGTTGACGCTCAGTTGAGGAAACATTTGATGGTGGTAGCTTCAACAAAATGTCTTCAAAAACAATCTCAATTTCTTGATCATCATTATACCGGAAGTTTTTTAAGTGTGTCACAGATTTTTTAATGCTATTTTACCTCATTCGTCTAGCTGTCAAGACACTCCACGCTCAACGGAGAGACTATGGTACAAATTAAGAGTGAGGATGGCGTCTCTCTTTCTCCTAAAATAAAAAAGCTCTAGTTTTAGCTATTCATACATGGGTCCTGAATATTATTGTACAATATTTTATATTAAACAATGTAGAATCAACCTTTCCATAAGTTTGGCCACAAAATATTTATTCAATTTTTTTCCCCCCTCTAACAGTTATAAGCACATAGTCGCCAGCTAATATGTCATAGTCTATGAACTGCCTTTCCATTCTTTTTTCCTCTATTTCCTCATCCATTCGTTATAAATCATCACCTGAGGATCCCTGTGACAAAATTACTTCATTGGAGTGGTCGGAAGAACTAAAGAAAAGCTTTTTCTCAACAGTTGTTTTCTTTTTGTTCTGTTCTTGTCTTTTGAATGACTCTTTTTAGCAATTTTTTCCAAAAAGGCTTGTTTTTTGGGTTTGTCGGTCAAGACTTGTGATTTTCTTTTCTCCCTTGGGTGGTCTCCTTCCTTGGCTGCCTTGGGGAAAAGGCTGTATTTGCTCACGGGTCACATTATTTGGAAGGTGCTATTATCTTCTACTGATGTGCTCAACGGTGTCGTTGGTGATCCTAGTGATTCAATACTTTGAACTTAGATTGCAGGTCACATTTGATAGAAAAAATTTGTGATCGTGGAATACCACACTGTCCAGTGGATGTATCTCACTAACCCTGAAGCTGCTTGTGATGTTTACAAGGGTAAAAGTGTTGGGATAGGCTTTTCGTACTAGTTCAGTGACGTTATATATTGTTATTTATCTTCCAGCGTTCACTGGTGTGGCCATGAAATCGTTCATGGTCTTGTTATAACACGATTTGAATACCTGAAATCTGTCCTATTTATAGCTTCATTTTGTGGGAAGTATGAGGATGGAACGTCAACGTAACAATTCCAAGTTCCTTGGTCCTTTTAATTGCTTTGAAATTTGCATGGCTATCAACATTGTCAAACAGGTGCAAAAGTTGGTCTCCTTGGATGGCCTTGTTGGCTATTAAAAAATTATGTATTTCTGAAATATTTTTTCGCTGGACCAATCAGACTGGTTGGCATCACCTATGGAACCTGGTGCAGCCCCTTTCAACGTACAGGTTTTAAAGTTCACCCTAGGAAACACAAAAAATGGTGGCAAGCTGTTTCCTGTGACCGATATTGCTGAAATTATGGTGATATTTTTACCTTTTCACCAAAGTAAGCCCCCCCCCTATTTGATTTTGCCCTCTTCGAGCCAAGATGTTCGGGGATTGGTAGATGGTTGACACATTTGTTTCATCAACATTGCATATGTTTGAAGGGGAAAAGTTTGTTTCATGGAACACTTCACAGAGATCATTAAAAAACATGGTTCTGGGATCCCATCAAAAGCCGTCGCTCGAGTTAAACTCGTTCCTTTGAGTTTCCTTAAACTTAAGGTGGGATGACAAGCTCGAAAACAGCGCAACCACATATCTCCAGCTTCTTTTTTCCTTCCTGTGGGGTTGGAATCTGCTTGCTATTGCTTTTCCCAAAATTGTATGCAATTTTTTTAAGTTGCTTTGGCTTACCCCATAATGAAGGAAAGCACAGTACTTTATGTAATTTACGAACAGAATTTCTTCATTATCTGTGAATATTTGGCGAACTGTGTATTTTGGCTTGTATTTAAATCCTTCATTTCCAGACTTCATAAATTTTCCAATGTGATTGCAAAGTACGCTCTTGCTGACACCATGAGCTATAGCTGCACTACGAATTGACACTCCTTGGTTCAAAATTTGATACACTGCTGTGTTTTGAATATTTAGGCAGGTGAATTCGGCTTTTTTTTCCCCCTCCTTATTCCGAGGCATGATAGCCAATTTTAGTGATTTCGTATTTAAAAAAAAAAAAAAAAATCAATTTAAAAACTCTTGTCGGACCCATAACTTCATAATTTTGCAACTGTGTTATATGATTTTTACATAAAACCAAAAATTAAACACTATTTTTAGGGAAATTTAAATAAAAACCAAAAAATATAAAAATAGGGCCAATGAACTTTTGGACACAAACGATTGTGTCCAAAGGTACATCGCCTTAGAGTGTCTGAAGGCACAACATAAGCCATTTTGTTTTCCAAAGGGAGATAGCAACAGGTGGGTTAAGATTTCAATGCCTTTAAAATCAAAAGTAAATCATCAAAACTTAGATAATAACTATGACTATGAGAAATAATCATAAAAAATTAGAGGGAAAGAAAAAAATAAAAATGAGAATCATTCTATTTTACTTTAGACCTTCAAAAAACAGTAAAATATCATATTTACTTACCTTGAAGCTTCCACAAGGGGTGTTCATGTGAGCAACTGCCTATCACTAGTTTTCGTTCTCTAGGAACCGCCACTCTGCATTCCCACCTGCTTTTGAATTTTAAAATGAAATGTCTGTAGGTATAACTGTCTTAAGGTACAGCGCTTCCTTAGACGATATAAACTGAACATAAATGATTGTGTATCCGTGATTCTGGATAGTTTATTAAAACTAGAATTTTAAGTTGTCAAAACATAACTTTCAAATACAGTCTAACCCCTATTTAATGATTTCCACTGGCCCAGTGAAAATAATTGTTCAATCGAGGAATTCATTAAATCGGGGGAATACATTTATCGGAACCAATGATGCACCTGCGGGAGGAAGGGGGCGATGGATCCCGGGCTCTTCCTTGGGTTGAAAATTTACGTGTAAAATACTTTAAAAGTAACAATTGCTACATTAAAAAAGAACAATATTTTTTACCTTATCGTCTCTCCCTCGCTCAAAAATCACAGGTGCTCTATTGACTGGAACTGAAATAAGAAATTATCGAAAAGGAGAACAATAAAAATGCTTACCAGCATTCTGAAGAATACATGTTAATTTTAATAAACATAAAACACAAGTATGTGCTTAATTACTGCTTCGAAAAGAAATCTTTGATTGATGCTTGTTTTAATTTTTCTTGGGAGTTGGCATTTAACATTGCCTTTTCGATTTTTTCAAATGCATCGACAAGATCATTGTTGACGTCAAAACTCAGTAAATACTTCTTTACACACTGTAAATCAGCATTCGCTTCAAGTGAGTGAAGTCAATTGAAGTTGATTTTCTAACTGAAATTCCACTTGCAGCGAATGACAAAAAGTTACCGTTAAATTAAGGAAAGCAAATGTTAAATCAAGGAAAATATAACATTGGACTAAATATAACTCAATATATGGACCACTAAAAGAAATCGTTAAATTTAGGATATCGTTGCATCAGGTATCATTAAATCGAAGTTAGACCATATGTTACATTAAAAAAAAATAGTATTACATTAAAGGTATTGGTCTCAAAACATTGATCATTCACCATTGATGGCAAAAACATTGAATATTCAAAGTAAAATACCAATGTTTTGGAAACACCAATCATTGAGGATCATCCTTACTATGCACTGAAGAGCAACTGAATTACAGATCTTGCCTAATATCATGTAGCACCATGTTTCATTCTGATGACGGTGGTGATTTGTCTTGGTGAGGACTTGACAAGACACTGGTAGCCATACGGATCAACGATTCCTGAAGAATCTCCCACAGTTCACAAAGATTTTATGGACAGATGGGGTCAGAGGCTCGAACATCTCTCTCTCAATGGCATCCCAGATGTGCTCAATGGGCCTGAGGTCAGTTGACCTTGTTTCCAGGGGAGTAAGTTCACGGTTGTGGAGTGTTCATCCAACCATTCGGATACAATTTGGGAGCAGTGGTATGGTGCATTGTTATTGAAGGAAGAGGTCTCCTGTAGCATGTTGATGACAAACAGATGAGAACATTTGGTTATCAAGGATGTCCCAGTAATATTAATCTGTGAAGAACGATGTCATATGTAGCAGGGTTCCCATTACTATCCACTTAAACAGTCCCCAAACAAGAATGCCACCTCCATCAGTTTGAAGAACACCCTGCTGGCAAGAAGGATCCATCGCTTTATGTGGTTTGAGCCATACTCATACCCTACCATCAGCATGTACTAATATCAATCTTGACTTATCATTCCAGGCAACATTTTTTCACATTTCTAGGTTCAGTGGTGATGTTTCCTTGCTCATGTTAATCTTTATGCTTAGTGATATACAGTCAGCAGAGGTACCCTTGGGGGACGATGTCTTCTGTACCCCTAGCGAGGAGATGGTTTTGGATAGTGTGGCTGCTTGTATGTTGTTGCGCACTAGCGTTAAATTGCTGAATGATCTGTTGCAATGTGGTCCATCTATCTGCTGGTACAATATAAGCTAGTCGACGATGACACAGTCCATTCACATGCCCTTGTCCATGGCAGTTGGCCGTGGCGGGGAGGGTTTTACCATAATCAATGCACTCACGGTACATTCTTAATACAGTGACTTGTGAAAATCCCAGTACCTGTATGACTTTCGAGATAATGACTCATTCGTCGGGCCCTGCCAATTTGTCTATGACCAAATGGACTTAGATCATATATCTTATACTGTGTTTGACTAATTACTGATACCATAAGCCTCACTCCTTATATTGTCAGATTGCTGCTTACATCATTTCCTTTCCTTTTACAGATCTGCCCACAGCGCTAAATAAATAACGCCAGTTTTCTCCAATTCAGTTGCTCTTCGGTGTACATACATATACACATTTAAACTCAGTTATGACATGCAATGGACTATTGATATTTTGATGTTATATTCAAGTGATGTTATAACCATTAAACATATATAAATAATCCATCAGGTGAATTCAAAATTTATAATTTATTTCAAATAATAAGAATAACTTATTTCCAATGATAGAGTTGTCACTAATGCAGAGGTTGCTATAACAGAGTTTGCTTCTATGTATATTTGATTTTTGATGTATATTACATGAAATATTAATAAGAATTCAATCATTATTTATACCTTAGCCTGTGATACTTGGCACACTATGAATTTTCCTTCAATACACAATCAAAATATTGCCAGATTTGGGCATTCAGCTGTTGTTAATAATGGGTATGTATTTGCTTCTGTGTAAACATCTACAGTTTTGTAATTGGAGTTTTTTTTTTTGTAAAATGTTGGCTACACAGGCTGGACGTCATTAAAGTTCACCTATATCTAAGGGTGTCTCTCTCTAGCATGAATGGTTGGTTAGGATAACATGTCAGTGATGTTTCAATATGTGACATTAAAAGATGGAAGAGCATAACTATTTATCACCGTTGGGGTAAACACATTCTGGAAGGTAACATGAATTCATTAATCATGCAAGAAGATCCGAAGTTAGAAATGTTTAACCGTCTTGCTTAACCTGTTCAGTGAACCAGACTGCTAGGGTATTCTTCTTAAAACCTACCAAAATTCAATAGAAGGTTTATGTATACAAGTTGCTATTGTAATTACAGCCAAAGATGGCCCTACTAATTACTAGAATGAAAAATATAGGAATTTTTTTTTTGAAAGAGAATGAAGTGTCTATTTTTGATTACACAGTGTATTTACCAGGTAGCATTACTGCATCTTACACATTTTTTAAGGTATATATGCACATCATTGGCTGCACACACATATTTTATATCGTTCTAAAATATGTTTTGGTATTGATAACTAATTTTTGAAGTTATGAGGTAGAAAGCGATAACTTGAATTCGTAGCTGAACCTCAGTTTATAGGATAGCAGCATGATAAGACTTCAATATCACAATTTGTTCAATTTCCAGTTCTCATAATTTTACATCCACATAAAAAAATTTTATTTCTGGAGTTACGTTTTCTTTGAAAAACTGGGCTCCCTACAACAAATCCATATATACCTATGATTCTTTGCATTTGATATAAATAAAGTGGAACTAAGTATACATCTGTAGTGGAACTAAGTATGCATACATGAAAAGCAAACATCTCTGAATTGATATCAGATGTGCCGTTGATACACTATAGCATGTCAAAAAATATGCAGAATAGAAGTAAAAGACTTAATATTAGAAAAATAGCACATCCTAGAGACATGCTATTTAGTAAGGGAAAAAAGTGTTTTGTTTTTTGAGGGTCCACATTTTCCAAAAAATACCCACATTTATAAACATAGTGGGTCCATTGGGACCCAGTTTTATGGGCACCCAGTGACACCCCTGGATATGCTTGGAGGAAACTTAAAATCTTCCATTCATCACTGAGCAGAAAGTGATTGAATATGTGCATTTATTTTTAAATAGCATACTTTTTTTGTGTGCATATATGGCTTACTTTATTTTTTAGTTCTATGTATGTATTTGGAGGATTTAATGGGCAGATGCTGAACGACATTCAAAAGTTAACACCTGGTGAGTTCCTTAATTTTGTGATTCCTTTCAATAGTTTTAAATTTTACTACCAAAATCAATGATCTCATAGTGTCTTTTTCTTTTTTGGTGTAGTAAATGTGTGTAAATAAACATAAAACTGTTTGCCTTTCTTTTAAATATATAAAATAGGACTCTGTGTATAGTGGTATAGAGACAACGTTATTAACATTTGTTGATTATGTTCTTAACTCAGATTTGATTGGAATGGTACCATGGAATATATGCCGTTTTTCAGCCCATTATCTCTGACACATCATGACCTTTGCTCTTTTTTTTTTTTAAATGACTTAACATAATTGTGGGTACTAGCTCTACAGTGGCACCATTTATAAAAATTTTATCATCAATGCTGAGCAATCACATAATTTTACAGATATTCTCATATTTTGAATCGCTGCTTGGAGTATTTTTTTTTTAAAAATTTCAATTTTTTATAAAATCTCTATTAATTCTTTAGACACATAAACAATATATCATATATCAGCTTATTGTGCACACTTAATAATTTTGTTGTTCGTCCTCGTTTTTTATTTTTACAGATATCATGCATTTTATAAGACAATGCAGTGTCTTATTTCGTTATTCTAATATTTTGAATTGGAGTTGTATTATCAGTGTGGGACCGAGGATACATACTTGCAATTGTAGAATTGTCCTACTGAATTTAGGATGCTTGATAATTCTAAATTCTCGTGCAATAGAAAGAACTGCAAATCGTTATACGCTGAAATTTTTTCAGGCAAGACAAATAGATTTTATATTTCAGTAAGAGTCAAGCAAATGTTATATGTTGACTTTGAAAGTTTCTGAAGATCAGGAATTCATGGAAAAACATTATATTTTTATATTTTTTTTTTATTAACAAACTGTTGTAGACTCACATTTTTACGAACCCTTGTGGACTCTAAAAAGTTTAATTCAAGAATTTGTAAACAGTGGCGTATTTATCAATAGGTTAAGTAAGTTGAAATCTACAGTGGCAAATTTTTGATGGTGGAAACTTTTCAAAGAAAATTTTGTCACAGAGAAGTTTGCAAAGGCCAGGCTGAATTTTTTTGGCCTATCGAATTATTAGCTTTTGAACTGTTCTCATAGGCATAACTGAGCATTGACAAAGAGAGAGCTTCCGTGGGCACAACCTCGAGAGAGGATCAAACGGTGAAAATTTGTGTATACTTGCAAAAACATGAATAAATAATTGCGAAGGGCAAGATCTTCCCTGACGGGGGCGCAAAAGGTTCTTCCACACTAAGGAATCAAGGGGTGGCAATAGCTGTCTATTATTTTTTATATTACATATATAGTATATATTTTTATCTTTGGACCAAAGGCAATTTCAAGGATCTTTGTTTCATTTTATGAAAATAAAAATTTTTAAAGATTTCTCATTTGTATGATAAATATTTAAAAATATCTATCTAAAAAGAAAAAATATATGGCCTGCAAAAGGGTTGCTGGTATCTAACTGGAAGGAGACCCACACGCTGAACGTATGTGACGATGTGTGGAACCGGCCAGGCCAGTAACCTAGTGTCCTACCCCGCCTTCAAGTGGTGCAGGCTGAGCTTTCTATTTATGTGGCAAATTAATATTTGCTACACGGATAGAAAGGCGGAAGGGGAGGGCTAATTCACCAACCCGTTTAGCCAGCGTGGTGAAATTATGGCTAATTCCTCCATTATGTTGACACACCAGAAACCATGGCCCCTAGTCTCCAGGTGCTGGAGTGCTCCTGATCAAGGCAGCGGTCAGTGTGGCATGAAAGCAGGGGGTGCTAAGAATCACTGGAATGGCCCAGGCTGCCGTTTGTTATTGACCTTGGCTACGTTTAATGGACGATCCCTTGCTTCTGAAGCAAAACTTCAGGAATTGGAAGAGGAACTAGACAAGATCAAATGGGACATTGTAGGACTCAGTGAAATTAGAAGAAAAGGTGAAGAGTTGGTGGAACTGAAAAGCGGACATTTGTTTTACTATAGAGGAACGGAAACTGGAAGAACAAGTGGTGTTGGCTTCTTAATCAACAAAAGAATTAAAGACTGTCTTCTGGAAGTTGAAAGTACATCAGATCGAGCAGCGAGGCTTGTTGTTCAACTAACCCAGCGATACCAACTTCAAATAGTACAGGTATATGCACCAACATCAAGCCATACCGACGAAGAGGTTGAAGAATTTTATGAAGAAATCAAAGAGTTACACACCAAAGGGAAACAACATATCAAGCTCATCATGGGGGATTTCAATGCAAGAATTGGACAACAGGAACAAGGAGAGACATCGGTTGGTAAATACGGATATGGGGAAAGGAATGAACGTGGCGATCAACTCATCGAATTTGCAGAAGCTGAAAACCTTAGCATCATGAATTCATTTTTTAAGAAGAAACCGCAAAGAAAATGGACATGGAAACACCCAAATGGGGGAACTAGTGAAATTGACTATATCCTGGCAAACAAGAAATCAATTATTGAAGATTGCAGTGTACTGAACAGATTTAATACTGGAAGTGATCATCGAATGGTGAGATGTAAAGTGCACTTAAATACTAAATTAGAACGACAGAAGCTCATTAGGAAACAAGTAAGTAAGAGGGTGGATCTAATGAAACTGAAAGTAAATACCGAGGCATTCAAGTTGGAATTAAAAAATCGCTTTTCTGCACTGGAAGGACTTATTGATGAAAGTGATATCTCAGAAGCAAATGAAAACATTGTTAAGACAATAGTTGAAACTGCTGGGGAAATTGGTGGTGTAACCTGTAAAAAGCACAATAGCAAATTATCTGAGAAGACGAAACAGCTCATGAAAAGGCGAAGAGATATGAAGGTGGACAATCGAAATACCAGTTCCAGGATTGAGTACATAGAACTTTGTAAAACTCTGCGCAAAAGCATGAAAGAAGACATAAGAAAATTCAACTGTGAGCTAGTAAGGAAAGCCATTGAAAATAACAAGAGCCTTAGGGTTGTTAAAGGAAGTTTATCTGTTGGGAAGAAACACATCATTGCATTAAAAGGAGAGGATGGCACCGTAACAAGAAATAGGGAAGAAATACTTAGAAGAGTTGAAGAATTCTACAAAAATCTATACGAAAGTAACAGTGAATTAAACGAAGACATTGAAATAGTCGAAGGAATAGCTCCTAAAATCTTAAAAGAAGAAGTTTCATTTGCAATAAAAAGCATGAAGAAAGGAAGAGCCCCTGGTGATGATGGTATTACATTAGATATCCTAAAAGAAGCTGGAGAATATGTAGAAGACATACTTGCAAAATTCTTTACCAAATGTCTTAACAGCGGTAACATACCAAACCAATGGGATTCTGCAACAGTAATTCTTTTGCATAAAAAAGGTGATAAAGAGGATTTGAAAAATTACCGACCAATTAGCTTGTTACCTGCTATTTATAAAATCTTCACAAAAGTTCTAACACATCGCCTGCAGAAAAAATTAGATGCAGCTCAACCAAGAGAACAAGCTGGATTTCGAAGTGGATTCAGTACAGTGGACCATATTCAAGTATTAAGAGAATTAATTGAAAGAACACATGAATATGAACTTCCATTGTGTGTTGCATTTATTGACTATGAGAAGGCCTTTGACTCTATAAAAACATCAGCAGTCATCAACTCTTTAAGATCAACAGACATTGAGGATGTGTACATTGACATGGTGAAACGTGTGTATAAAAATGCAAGTGCAAAATTTCGGTTACATAAAGATACCAAAACTATCAAACTTGGCAAAGGGGTGAGGCAGGGAGATACCATTTCTCCAAAACTTTTTACTTCTGCTTTACAGATGATTTTTCAGCTGATAAATTGGAATAACAAGGGAATAAAAATAAATGGTGAATATTTAAATCATCTGCGGTTTGCTGATGACATTGTTATTTTTTCAACGGACCCATTGGAACTCCAAGACATGGTACAAGAGCTCTCAACTAGAAGTGAAGAAGTTGGACTCAAGATGAACCTACAAAAAACTAAGATCATGTTCAATAATTTTGTAGAGGAAACAAAAATACAAGTTGACAACACTGAGCTAGAAATTGCTGATTCATATATTTACCTTGGCCAGCTGATTTCAATGGATGGCAACATTATGAAAGAACTCAACAGACGTATTAAACTTGGCTGGAGTGCATTTGGAAGAAACAGTTTTATCCTGAAGGGGAAATTGCCTTTATGTCTAAAAAGAAAAGTCTTCAACCAGTGTGTATTGCCAGTCCTCTCTTATGGATCAGAGACATGGAGTCTAACAGTTGGAGCAATACGAAAGTTACAGACAACGCAAAGGAGCATGGAGAGGTGCATGCTTGGAATAACTAGGAGAGATCGAAAAAGAAACACTTGGGTGAGAGAGCAAACTAGAGTAGAGGACATCATTGTTAAAGTAAAAGGACTGAAATGGCGATGGGCTGGGCATATTGCAAGAAGAACTGATCAACGATGGACAACAGAAATTCTGAACTGGATTCCAAGAGACCACCGAAGACCTAGAAAACGTCCTCAAACTAGATGGGTGGATGAAATAAGAAAAGAGGTTGGGGTGACGTGGAAACGAATGGCCCAGGATAGACTTGTGTGGAAAGCATTTGGAGAGACCTTCATCCAGCAGTGGATAGATAATGGTTGAATATGATGATGAT
>QLNU02015360.1:94057751-94083020 GCA_006491805.2 Dysdera silvatica | reverse complement strand
AAAATTTAATGCAAACTCCTCTCATCCTCTCCCTTACAACTTGGGGAAATCTGAAACCCAACCAGTTTGACGATATCCTCTACCTTTCCTGTAGAAAATTGTGGTCTCTGAAGGAAATCAGGGTAAAAAAAGTGAGGAAATTAAATTCATAAAACGGAAAAATGTGATTTTCGTTTATGAACTGGGTAGTGGAAATTAACAGTTCGATAGGGTATTGTTCAGGACTATTCCATAACTCGTAAAAATACAAAGTTCATAAATTGGATGTTCGTAAAAGTATGAGTCTACTATATTCTCATTTTTCGTGAACGTTATATGCTTTTATTCTTCAGTTGTTCACCCCCCTCCCCTTCCAATAATAATATGATATATATGCATGTTGTGATTTTTTTTTATTGAGTTGAGGAGGATGGTAAATAATTGGAGATTATCCACTGTTTGAAGTTCACCACTGGGATACCTTAAGAATCAGGTGTATACAACAGAACCAATGAATTTTCAAGATTTTCATTTCCAAATCATTGATCCCTGCGAAAGTGCAATACCTGTGATGTTAGCTAACACGCAAGAAGACAAATTTTCTCATATTCAAATGTGTATTGTGGCCGACGGTAGGCATATTGAACATGTTCGTTAACTTACATTGTATTGACTCATTCTTTTGCATTTATGAGTATGATTTATATGCTTTACATACAAACGGTTAAACACTGGTAAAATAGCAAAGAAAAATGCTATTTTACCAGTGTTTAACCTTTTGTATGTAAATTTCCTCCCTGGTACCCTGTATTTTATTTCTATTTATGTGCCTATTCTCTGTGTACTGCTGATGTATTTTCAAATGCATATAAATCGGTGTTAAACTCTGTTTTTCACATGTCTATGTATCTTTTCCTACATCACACATAGTATGTATTCCACCATTGGAAGCTTGACTGCAATTTCTGATGCTGTAGTAATGAGAATCTGGTCCCATCAAATGAGTACAGCCTTGTGTATCTCTTTTAGTTTGCGAGTTATGTGAAATAGTTTCTAGATTTCACTGCAGAAGGCACTGCTGTTGATCCCATCCAATTGGGCACGACTACTTTACTATACCTGTGTTTAACTTTTATAGCTGTTTGAGCCTTCATTCAAATGTTATTTGGGTAGATACAGACTTTAGCAAGCACTCCATATATGTGTGTGTACACACACACACATTCTTAAATAATTCTTACTTAAACAAGTTCAAATATTCTTGTGCTTTTTTAAATATATCATTGTTACTAGAGTAATTTATGTTCAAAGATAAGATTAACAGCTTTGTATCCGCATTTAGTCTTAAATGTAAAATTTAATTATCTTTTACTTATATTCTATGTTAATAATGTATAAATGAAATGCTGCTTTTATGTTGTATATATTGGTAATTTTTTTCTGTAATCATAATTAGTTTGTATTTGATCACAAAATTCATTAATTGTATTTGAATGAAATTATATATAGGTTCATGTGAAAAGAATACAAATAGTGCTGCTTGTGAGAAAGCTGCTCCAGGCATTAAGTGTGTGTGGAATTTCGAGAAGAAAATTTGCCAACCATTTTCGGTTACTTCTAAAGTAGCATCCTACCATACATGTTCACGTAGAGGAGGTATAGTAGCTTTGCATTAAAAATATTTCATATTAGCCATCTCATTCTAAAGTATTGAAATGTTCCATCCCCATTGTTTATATTTTAATGTGTGTGTAATGATAAACTCTCACCATTGAGCTGTTTATCATGCAGAAACTTTAAGAGATAAAACAAGATTCAATAGTACACATTAGGACCTCCATTTAATTTATTCTGTAGTTGGTTTTACTAATACTTTTTCCTCACCACTCACCATATTGGTATAAAAATATTTCAGTAGTAGATGATAATGCTGATGACTAAACATTTTAAAGTCAGTAGTGTTTGTTAAATACATTAGAAGATGTCTAATACACGTTAGAAGTTATATTTGAACTTAATTTGTATAATTAAGTTTAACCCATTTTTGTACATTAGAAATGTGATTGTACAGAGCTAAGGATCAAAAGTAAATTTTTATGAGAACTTTTTAAGGGCTTGCTTTTATTGTTTCATTGAAAGGTGTAGTTGGTCCTAACTATTTATTAAGATCATCTAAAGCAGTGTTTCTGAAAAGATTTTCTTCCACAATGTCCTTACAAATGTGGGAAATGGATAGTGACATGCCTCAAAATCTTTCCGAGAAGATGCACAAGTCCTGCTACTTCATGAATAATTAGGGATTATAAAATAGAGTATTCTTGCAGAAGAAGAGTCTATTGTAATTATAGAAGGTAATATTGTGTGATTATAAACAGGATTTTGAGGAAGTAAATAAAATAATAGTTCCAAAAGTATTGAAGCTAAAAAATTAAAAAGCAATAAATAGTTGACCTAGTATGGTACTACGATTAGCAGAAGGAAAGGGAACTTTCAGAAACCTTGTTGGACCATACTCAACCAGGTTTCTGAACGTTCCCTTTCTTTCTGTGAGTCATTGTACCATAAGCTTCATACATTCATTGTTAGGATGAAAGAAAAACGAAAATAAAATAGTTTCTTAGTGGACTAAGTATTGAAAATTGGGTTGTTCCAAAATATATATGAATATTGGAGGTATGTGAAGTGTCACTGAGTTGCTCAAACACAAACAAGTTAACTCTCAAAAGTGAGTCTTTCAGTTACTCAAAATAGTTAATCCATCAAGGCGAGTAAAAAGTTTCAACTGACTCACTGAAACAAGTTATTTCCCAGTAACTCGTCGATATCTATATCTTACTAATTTTAACTTCACTTAACTAAATCAAAATAGATATTTTTAGCTTATTATCAATGGCAACTTCAGTATAGCTTCATTTAATTTCTGTTAATAAATCTTTATATACACAATAAAATATAAAACATTTCCTAGTTAAATTTTTAAATAAGCTGATAAAAAAAAACTTGATAAATAACCCTAATATTTTGTAGTATTTTTAAATATAAACTTGAATAATTGGCAACACTGATCAAACTATTATTCTTGATTTTAAGTTATAAATAGGATGTCTGGCCATTTGGAAAAAATCAGGGTAATTTGGAGTTCAAAGGCCTAATTCGGGGAAATTTGAAATTCATTGTTATAATAAATAGCTTATTAAAATAATTTTCCTGAACTGTATTTTTCATTTTTTTGTGCTGTGCTGCATAATGAAAATTTTGAAGAACTTGTACTTTTAGCTGTACATCCTCCAAAATAATTACCCCTTCTGCACAAATAATAATAATTTATATAAAACTATTAAGCCCATATTTTCTTAGGAAAGGATGTTTGCCAAATGTAACTGAACATAAAAAACAGTGGTTTTAGCTAAATTACCTTCTGTGTAAGGGTTTCGGATCATATAAATCTTTTTTCCCCTACAGGCAGTTGTACATACTTTTTAAATGAAATAAAACATTAAGACTCTGGCTTCGCTATTATATATATTCATGTTTATGAAAATTGCAACATCAGGAAGGAATTGTCAGTTCACAGTGATATTTATACCACATATGATGAACGGTGTTACAAAAACGATTAACTTCACAGGCAAATACAACTGCTTTAAGGGCACGAAATCAGTATTTAGTGAAGCCATCCTGAATGTCAGTAAGAGTTCTCTAAATGTCTTGACAGCGAATCAAATAGAGTTTCGATGTGTTCTTGAAGTGTTGATTGCCAGGCTTCTTCGATTCAAGTTCACATGGAGAACAGTAATGGCGCAGTCAACAAGTGACCATATTTCACATGTTCAATTGTTGACATGTCTGGTGAATTTGCATGCCAAAGAAGAAACAATATCTCGTGTGCTGTGAAGGCGGCTTGGACATCCTGGGCAACATGTAGTCAGGTGTTGTTTTGTTGTAATGTAGTGCCAAGAGTGTGTTGAAGGAAGGGTATAATATTGGCTTCTAAAAGCTCATTGATGTAGTGGTTGCTGTTGAAAGTAACCCTAATTTGTAGCAGCCCAGCTCACTTGTAACAGCCAATGGCATCTCACATCACTACAATGACCACTCATGTAGTATGGTGTTTTAAAATGTATGCTGGAAGATGACGCTTACCACGATACTGTCTAACGTGAAAGCGGCCGTCATTATGTTTGTTGTAGCTGGACTTGTCTGAAAATACAGTCTGATACCAATTTGCATGTCATTATCTGTACTCATTTGCTCATTACAACCGAAGTATTCTATAGTTTGGGGTCAAAGGCATCCTCTGCATAAGAATGTGTGTACATAGTTCTTTGCCCAGCAGACACCTTTGAATCATAGAGGCAGACAATCCTGCACCTGTAGCAGTGCTCCAGTGCCATGCTAACACTTGGAACAAGCCGTACGGTTCATCACTGCCATTCGGATGAGACTTGTATCATCCTATGTTGTCACATTTCGTGGTCCACTGCCAGATTTTCAACTCGTTTGGTGTTCTTCGGCTCATTGCTTCCACAGAAGTATTGCTGTCATGGTATTATGTCCCATACAAGCAGCAATATGCTGGTTTAAAAATCGTCCTTCCCACAAGCAGATCATGCATCCCAGTTCAAACTCCTATTGTTTGCTTGTATGGCACCTTCTGATATTTATTTATACACCTCATACAACTTTTCTGAGGGGCACTTTTGAGTCCAGGCATGCACATTCACACTGCATTTCTAATTATTTTGCATGCCATACCCTGTTTTACATTTCCCTGTACATTTTTGTCGAATTGAACAATTTCATTCTAGTGTTACAATTTCCATAAACGTGAGTGTAGTTGTGCCCGTTTATAATGAATTCAAAGGGGCTTAGTGAAAACGTCATTGTAAATATTTAATTGATGTAAGTTTTTTAATGTAAAGAATTTTTTTAATTCGATCATTGTATTTGTAAATTCACTAATAAAATTATAACTGGTTTTGGTTTCTGTTAGTGGATGGTTATGATCTTGAAACTTGTTTTGATTGTGCAAATTTTAATGTGTTTACTATAAATATTAACTGGAAATTAATTTGGTTTGGTGAATCTGGAAGTCACGGAATCAGGGAAGTTTGACACTGAGTTTGGCCAGACATGTGTAAATATGTAGAAATTTGCTTCTGTTCTTGGCACTACAGTCATTGAAAGACCTGGGATTTCCAAACAATCGTCACTTAATCATCTTTGTCCGAAGCTTTCCTTCATGACTCTCTTTTTCCAGTTTTTCTGAGGTCTGTCTTCACACCATCTTTTCAAGGGACATCGTACTAGGTTGGTTTTCATAATCCATTTTGGTATCTTCCATTCTTCAACATAAACGATCTTTTATTCTTCCTAATGAGCCATCTAAGCCCTCCTTTATTTCTGTCACTCCCTGTGGTACAGTGTGGTAACGCGTTCGCCTAGTGCGCCGCTAATCCGGGTTCGACTCCCAGCAGTGCAAAGAACGCTTACTCAGAGATCTCATAAAGATCGCACTGCTCACTGTAGTCCGGGGTTTGGTTCCCTAGGCCTTAAGAGGTTCGGATTCCTTTCCGGAAAACAGTAGGTCCCGGCGCAGCATGACCACTGTAGTCTTTGAGCCGTAAAACTATGAACAAACAACAATTTATTTCTGTCGCAAGTTGTAGATTATATTGATGGTATGTTTTATTGGTATTTCTATATGTCCACTTGTCATTTTCATTGACTTCCCATATGTTTTCTTAATTACTTTTACCATACTTTCAGTAATACTTTGACCATTGACCATCAGTTTGCACACCATCCCTATTTAAGTAAAAACATTCATTATTAGCTAGAACGAAATGTCACTCATGTTGACTTTACCAATTCATGGATAAACTTACAGCAAGGTGTAGTATAAATGGTCATCCATTGTGAGGGATATATCCAGAAAAGCACCCGAAGTTCCCATTTGGGCACTAGTGCCCAAAACGTCCCCTAGTGTTTTTGTTTCCAAAATGCATGGCAATTGTGACACTGACTTGCCACCATGTTGTTTACGTCATGTTAACAACATGGATGTCTCGATTCAGCGAAGTTGAAAAAAGGAGGTACAAACCTTTATTGCTTTTCTTCGTTGAATATGTGTGGTTTTTGTGGCATTTAAAAATTTGAGAACAAATTTTCTGGTTTTTGTACCGGTGCCACTATACAGGGATCACACGCCTGCGCCAAATCGCAAATGTTGCTACAAACTGCTACAAAAGCATGAATTTTTCCATTTTTGCACCAAAACGAAAATGTTACTACAAACTGATAACAAAAGTGCAAATTTTTCCATTTTTGCGCCAAAATCACTTATTTATTTCACAAAGTGGGCCATTTTTCTAGCTTACATCATTATTGGTTATACTGTGTAGTATTTTTTCTCTTCTGCAAGTCGTTGGCTCTAAATCTCGCCAATAGCACCACGTCACACAACGATTTACGAACTGGTTATTTGCTACTAGCATCTAGAGACAGGACCAGTTCCGCATTCTGTGCATGTGCACGGACTGTGAAAAATTCTTACCACTGTTTCTATTCCATAATATTCACTTGACTAGAAAACCCTAGACTCAGGCGACAGGAGAAAATAGCTTTTCCTGTCGTATTTCTGCATTTCTGCATCCAGCGATGCCAACTTTTACGGATTTTCCGTAGTTTGTACGGATTTTAACTCCACCTTACTGTATTACGGTCGACACCAAGAAAACTAAGGAAAACCTCATTCAAGGCCCTCACGTACAATTTTCTATTAGCCTCACAAAAATCCACATTTTTTATGGTTTTTTGGTAAAAACAACAACGCACTTTCTAGATGGCTCGCGCCTTTACGTTTGGACGCGACGTTTCCGGCTCGTATACTTGTTTCTCTTATTTTTTACGTCCAGCTTTGTATGTGAAACTTGCTTCAAATTTGGATTAAAACAACGAAATGAAATGCAGCCATGATTGTGAAACAGCTGTAGAAAAAAAAAAAAAAAAAATTCGGCAGACAATTTACCTGCAAGTGTATCGCGATATTTGTAGTAAGGAATGGCCGTTTTGCGAAGCATCAAAAGTATTTAAATTTTTATGTGAACTCGCAGTTTTACCATATTTTGAATAACTTTTTACTCGCAGCATTTTATTAAAAGTTCAGAAAAATTTCCTCATCATACTTTAAAAAATAGCGTGCGATTTGTGCCGAGATTTTGCGGCATATATTTCGGGATATTTCCCCCGTCTGCTTTCGTTATCTACACATGCAGAGGCTTGTAGATTAATTTAAAAGTAAATTTACCTATTAAATAAATTTAATTAATTTACGTAATTTATAATTCTATTCCGTAAAAAAAAAGCGAAATTAACGATTTCACTTAAAAAACGACTTTAACGTTAGTTAACGAGTAATGATATTTTTGATGTATGATTTCGTTCTTGATGCACCACCTATCGGCAAAATTATGAACTTTTTAAACGTGCTTAATTCACGATTGTTGGTCATTTTTTAGTATTTTTCCATCAAAATAGAGGAATTTCTCCCTGATACGCCACCTAACTTGGAGCACGAAATATTGTTAGTCATATTTTTTAACATATAAATTTACATACAAAGAAAAAATACATCTGTAGTCGAAAGTGGACAAATTTCGTTGACCAAAGCTAATTTGCGTATTTCAACAATTTTAGCTTCTCAAGAGGAAATCAGGGAAGAGGTTTCAAAATTATAAAAAACGAAACAAAGAACTTGATGTGCATGAACTTTTACTTTTTCAATGAAATATTTTACTTTTCATTTTTATCATGCACATTCATTTGATTAAAGTATTTTTTGCTTGCTATGAAACTGATGTGCGAACCAATTTTTTTGTACAAAATAATAAACTTCTGGTGTTCACCTGCTACAAAACTGGTGCAAAGGCTTTTTTTGCCATGAAAATAGACATCCGAATGCCATTTTTCCTGCTACAAAAGACCATTTTTCCTGCTACGAAGCTGATACGAATGGCATTGGTGCGAGTGTGATCCCTGCACTATATGAAACCCAAGTGTATAGGAAGTTGAACAGTTTGTCATCAATAGTTTTTCTTTATTTCCTTCCTTTGCCTCCCCCATCCTCTTCTTTCCTCTTTCTCTGCTTGCCTCCTGGTCTCCTTTTGGATTCCCCTGCCTCCCTTCTTTCCTCATCCCTTTTCCCCCCTTCCTCACCTCCTCATCCCTTTTCCCTCCTCCTCCCTTCCTTTCCTCCTCCCCTATCATGCACATTCTCACTTTCTGGTAAGGGCACTGAAAAGCCTCATTCAAACAAGGCCCAGCCTACAATCTCCTCTGACACTCATATCCGGAAGAAATTAATCTTTCTTTTATAACCCACTCCAGCACACTTTTCTCTTTCAACCATAATTCCACAAAAAAAGGCAATGTAATTGTTCAGACATAATACGATTCATTGCAATGAACAAAACACAGCCAAAAGAATGGCGAATCACATAAAAATGCCCTTACCACCTCGTAAGAAAACATAATGTGACTCATAGAATGTATGACGTCACGAGCCAATCTACAACTATTCTATTACTCTTTTCAAGAGGAAAATAGTACTAGGGGACATGTTCTGCACTTTTACTCATTTGTATTAGAAAATACTTCTCAAAGATGCTTAGTTTTTGAGTTAATTTGTTCTTGAAGATCGTAAATTCAAATAAAATAACTTTCTGGAAATTAACAAAGAATAAAACTTGGAGAAGTGAAACCCTTATTCTTTTCTTTTTCCATCAAGGAGCAATCACTCTGGGGATAATAAAATGTTCATGAATCAGTCTATTTTCTTGGCATTTAGAAAACACATTAGGGTACTAGTTATTTGTATGCCAGTGCAAAGACGGATACAGAAAGTTTTCAGTTGTGTGTGGGGGGCACAATTTGTTTCCGATTCCTTTTTTTAGCCAAGTGTTCGATACCTTACATTTCATTTTCCATGATATAATTTCGTCTCAATGGAGGGGGAGGTGATCGCCCCATTGCTCCCCTTGGTTTCGTCAGTGCATCCTAGTATACTTACAGTATATACAAAACTTCGTTTTCAAATAAACAATACAAAAGTAACGAACATGATGAATGATTCTATATGCAAAATTGAAACATATATTGTAAAACAAAATTGTTAGCAAATTACCATAAATTTTTTTTTGTGTAATACAGTTAATGTATCAAAGAATTGCATACTGTGAGTGAATATTAAAGGTTGAATACTTGATACGTCAGCACATTTCTCATTTTAATCCTGATATAAAATGGACTGATTGAAAATTGGGGAATAAGGGCAATTATGTACTTTATCGTTACAATTTAAGCTTACATAATATACTTTTTGTATGGAATAGGCATGTACAATTACCGTGGAGATTTCTACTGTATTGATCGTAACTATTAACACAAAATATTGCAAAAATTAATAAAAATAAAATGCAGTGATAAAATAAATATTTCTATCACGAGGGAAATAAATTTAGTTATAAAGTTCGCAAGATGAGACAAAGAAAAAAAATTAGCATATGCAGTCATCTCTTACCACTGAATTTAACTATGTATGTATTTGTTTTGCATGTAACCTACATAAGACGGAAACCTGCATACTACGGAATTTTTTTCCGGTCCCGTGAGATTCTGTCTTAGGCAGGTTTTACTGTATATGTACATCTAATTTTTTTTAATTATATTGATTTTGGTAAATTGTTTTATGTAGTGTGTTATTAATACCATATTTTCATTTCAGCAAATGTAACATCATTGTGCAATAGACTTACATCTTGCCCAAGTTGCTTAGAGAATACTTATGGCTGTGTTTGGTGTGGTTCTTCATGTTCGCATGGCAGATGTGGAAAAAACATCAAGGTATGTTGTAATTACTGTAGAACATACACATATATATATATGGATTGATCAAACTTGATATATATATATATATATATTAAAAATCCATATATCAAAGGCTTTGTGAATACCCATGATCATTACATAGAAAAGCTATTCCTGTATATTAAATTTTTCAAAGACCAGTTAGGAATTTTTTGTTCGTTAAATGTTCTAAAACGTCATGGTTTTCAATTCGACGAAAATATTCTTTACAGTGCATCCCACAGACTTAATAAGTATGCAATTTTTTTTTTGTGAATCATCATGGAAATTTATATAGCCAGGCATTAGACAGTTCATTTTATAAATACTGCATAAATATATTTTTCAAGGTATGTTCAGCACATTTTTTCTCATTAATTCTTGCTTTTAATTATGTGAACATGACATATATATAATGTGATTGATATTATAGATATAATATATAGCAAAACCATGCGACAATGCATGCAATAATTTAGTTGACAAGATTAATCTGTTTTGCAACACATAAACCACTGGATGACACTGTCATTCAATTCTAGTTTTTTGCACGCATTGTCATTTCTACCGTGGATTGCATCAGGGATGGCTGGTTTCACTAATCAGGAAAAGGCAGACATTCATTTCATGTACAGTGTGGTGGATGGGAATGTTTTGGAAGCTCAAACACTGTACCTGCAGCATTTCTCCCCAAGATGCATGCCAGACCACAAAACCTTTGAGCCATTGCATCTGTGCTTGAGGGAAACAGGCTTCTTTGTTAGCAGCATGCAGGACATACCAAGATTGTGAGGATGCCACAAGGGCATTCCTTATAGAGTTGAAGATCGTCTGGAAAGTAGCACACAAGCGATTTCCCAATTCTGTAAATGCATCCCAAATATCTGTTTAGTGAGTACTACAAGACAAACAATTATGCCCCTACTATCCACAGAAAGATGCAGATGAGTTTGTAATTTTTCCATACATTCTGTCAATAATTTCTTCTATCATTTTTGTCTTTTGTAAGTTCACGAGACTGTAACTGCTACCTCTTAGCAGTTCATTGCTTGCGTTATGCCCATGCATTGTATGATGAAAAATGCTTGTTTAGATGCATTTTATCACCCCTTACAGTTTTGCCATTGAGTTCTGATTCATTCTGTGTGTGTGTTTCACAACTGTTCTCTGCCAAGAATAGCAGTTCTCAACGGAGTGCCACTTTGAAGCAGCCTGGGTAGCTGTCACTCCATAGGAGGGTGACACAGTGAGTTTTGCCTTATAGGACAGATCTGTGGTGGACCAAGATTCATAACTGGAGCCTGCACTAAAAAACTACACCTGCCAATTATCCCACATTTTACCTGAGACTCCCTTTTTTTGGTTCTGTTTCCCAATTTCCCATTTTTATTTTCCCTTTTCCATCTGTTAAAAAATAAAGCCCTAAATTTAGGGAATATTAAGAAAAAAAAATTCCTTATAAACAGGATAAGTTTTTGAAGTTGACTTTTAATTCATCAATTGGTTCTTCTACAGCTTAGATGTCAATTTCAAAGCTTGGCGTGGTATCTCCTCCTCCTTTTTTTCAAGGTTGGCAGGCATGAAAAACCAGCAAATATGCACTAAAATCCCCCAAATATGCATTTCTATGCACTTAAAAGCCTAATATACATATTAAAAATGAAAAATATTCCTTTAATTTTTACTTATTTAAAAAAAAAATATCCTGCTGCTTAAAACAAAAAATTGATTTTACTAACTAGCTGAGTAGAAATATTTGATGTATGGCATAATTTTTATTACATCACTTTTTCTGTTAATAGCATTTTATGGCCAGATACGTCCTTTTCAGATCTACAGAGGTCATTGGGTTGTATTTATAAATTTTTGCTGGTAGTTTATAATGGATAGTCCATCCATAATGGACTATCAGCCGTGTTTATTACTGACAGATAATAGTGTATAGTTTTACCCTATATAAGTGTTTAATCTGATCTTAATTTAATTGCCTGTCTACCATAATAGAACTAAGCCCTTCTGTCTTTCTGCTAAGGGCAGGTGCTAATTCAGCTATTTTTCAAATATGACTACAGTTTTTGATGCCTTAGGACATAAGTATGCACATTTGAAAGCCTATTTTAATTTTTGCTCATATGGGAGTTAAAGGTTTAACTTTATTGTTGTGTCAAAAATTTCCTATAAAAGAATAAAAATTCTTAAAATTATTGAACCCTTGAAATATGCTTTTATTCTGAAAATTTACCGTTTTTTTTTTTTATTTATATGCACTAACGCGACAAAGAGATAAAATATGCAACTGCATTTGCATATAATCTGGGCTCTGATCATAACCCTCGTTAAACTGTAGGTCCCACTTGCGAATATGTCAGGCCAACATGGTGAACTTAAGGCAGATCCCACTGTATTACTTTCACCTACTACACATATGTGTGGTAAGTCCTCCATCCTGCAATAGATTGAAAATGGTTGTTGTTGATGACATATATATATATAGCAAAATTGTAGTATGATTGTGACATGTAGTACCTTCTAATGTAATATACATGAATACACATATCTAAATGTATATTAACTTGGACAAAGTTAAAGTTGTAAAGTAATATCACACAAGGTAGTAAACCCAAGTAAATTTAAGTAGTAGAAACATCTCAGAATAAAAATTGACATGTAATAGTAAAAGGTGAAGAGGAGTAAAAGATTAAACAATACCAAGAATTTTGTTCTTCATCAGGGACCGCACAAAATCCCTGTTATTGGTTTGCTTTTTCTGACTACAACAATTAAGATTAGTGATTAATACTGAATAAACCAGCATTGACCAAAACTTAGCTAAAAACAGTATAAACCCAGAATATAATTAGTTTAACAATATTTTAGTAATTTAGAAGGGTCTCTTTATTAATACTGAGAAAAATCTCAATTGTTGTAAGTGGCCCAAAAGCAAACTTACAGCAAGTAGATGGAGGTATTGAAAGTGATTAAAGTGTAAAGGTTCAATTAACATGAATAGAGAAGATGATGGGGTGAGAAAATTCATTAATTATACCAAAAATTGTAAAAAGTTTTACATGAATATGTCACACTCAAGATAAACACTTAATTATTAACTAGTAAAAATATATAAGTTTAAGTTTAAATAAATCCGTATATTCAAAATAAACAAATTGTTTCTTTGCACTCATAATAGACCCAGAAGTGTGCAATCAGAATAAAGACATATATATGCTCATATGCATAAACATGCACACCCTTACATATATACATATACATACCCATACATATACACAGATACGTATACACATACATATATATATACACACACACACATATATATACACACAAATACACACACACACGTATATATATACACACTCAAAATATACAGTATATATACACATATAAACCAGATATGCACCATAAATATATATATATATATATATACAGAAATATAATTTGAACAATATTAAATACAAAAACGTTTTTGAACATAGAGAACTCAATAAATATGCATACAACAGCTAGAAAAAGCTTACTATAATTCTCGAACCTGATATCAAAACACTTACCTACATTACAGAGATAAACTTGTTAGTATAATAAATAAAAATGTAAGAAAAACAATCCAGAGGTGACAAGAAGTATTTAAGAAAAAGTACTGAAGGATTAGAAGTAAGAAAGTATGTAAAAGAAATGAGATTTGTCGTGTTTTGGGTGTAGGAGAAAACACCAAAGCACTGGGGTTCTTTTTGCTAGAAAAGTTGCCTTTTGTCCACTAGGACTTAAACTTTAAATGGTGCTTTTGTGGTGAAAAACCAAGCAAAGGATAGATTATAATGGATGATAATAGTGGAAATAGGGACTGAGAAAGTTAAAGGTATGTGGAAAATGAAATGAAGTGGAGGGTTTAGGAACAAGAAAGTTTTTAACAAAATTATATACCAGATTCTTGGTGAAGTAATGTGGAACATCATTGTAAATGCATTCGACATTAGTGTCTGAAAGTTTTTTAATTTGAGGTTATTGTTACTCGAGAACATTTCGAGAACATTTCGAACAAATGATATTTCTGTGGACTTTTCTGGATATGTTGGGAGTCCCAGTTTGTGAGGAAATTCACTTTAAATCTGAAGTCTTGCCTTTTATCATACAAGTCAATTTCAGTAAGAGAGTTGTCGTTGATGCTGATATTTAAATCTAGGAAAACACCACTCTTGTTGTCAGTATTGGTTTTAATTAGTTTTAGGTTTGGCGGGTAGCTGTCAAGATTCTTAGTGCCATTGAGTGTTATGAGGTCATTAATAATGTATTCGAATGTGACTCGCTGTTGAAGGTAAGCTTTTTCGTAAAAATGAAGGTATAAGTTTGCCAGAATACTGGAGTAACTGGCTCCTGTGGGAATTCCGTGGGTTTGTACACAAAGCCTGCTAAACATTTTTATGATGTTTTTTTTGAGGCAAAAGGAGCGAAGGTTTTTGCAGTAGGATACTTCCAGCCCAACGAAATTCTGTTTTTTCAAAGTAGTGAAAAATAATTTCGGAACACTGTAAAATGTCAATGGAATTGAATAGGTTTTCAAAGCCATAGCATTCGCTGCTACATAACTGGTTATCTTGCAGATATTTAATTATTGAATTATTTTCATTTATGAACCAAGTTTTTTCTTGGCTTCTAATTTGGTCTTCAACTTTTTTTAATAAATGAAATAATGCTTTTGCAGCAGAGGATCCATACGAATTGCTTACTTGAGTAATAAAACGAAATTTTAGAGGGTTTTTGTGGAATTTTACCGTGGCAAAGAGGAAAGGTTTGTTAAGAGATTTGTTAGTTAACTTGAGCCTTTTATGAAAGGCAAGGATTTTTTTGTCAAAGATTGTTTCACTTTCATTAAAAGGAGTATAGGCTGATGAAAGTTCTAGCCGCTTTTTTAAGTTTTCAATGTAGAAGTTTTTACAGATAAGTGCAAAATTTCCTGTGGCTTTGTAACAGTGATCACAAAATCTCTTTGGGTGTCTTTAATTTGTTTGAGAATTCTTTTTACATTGGGCTGATTTTGAATGAATTTTGATCCCTTTTCTAGTAGAGTTTTCAGATCTTCAGAGGCTATTCCATTAAGATGACCTGTGACAATGTGTCCATGATGTGGGTCCACAAATTTTAGGTATACTTTTCGAGTACAGGGACAAGAGATCTTGCTACTGTCTTCAAACAGGACTTTTTTGTAGTTACAAATCAATTTTCCAATTGGAGGTGTGTAACTAAATAAAGGTCGAATGACAAAATCTTTAAGATTGTTTGGAAAATATTTGCAAACTGACTTAATTAGTTTTGCCAGAGGTATTGAATCAAAAATTTTACTGGAGAACTTGAAGATGATGTAATGCTTTTCTGTAGTTTCAATGTGTTTTACACATGTTTCCACCTTCTGTATGCCTAGCTTAAATTTAAGAAGGTCTAAAATGATGTCATGTGTTTGCTGATTTTTGAAATTAAATTCTAGGCTTCTTTTAAGGAGTAAATTGCATTTACTTTCGTTAAGTGAAAAAATCACATCCTTGGCCTTCTTAAGGTTAATATCCCTAGAGAAGTCATCACCAAGTTTATTGAGGAGCAAGCTTAAATCTATGAAGGAAGATTTTTTTGCTTTCTTTTCCCCTTTTTCTCCATCTTTTATTTTTTTCAATACAATCACCCATTCTGAGAATTTTATAAACGACATGGTTGTCCAGATGGCTTGATATTCTAATGTTGTTAAACAAATCGTTCATTTCAATTGGGTAAATGGTCTTTTCTTTGCAGATTAGATAATTTTCTAAATAAAGTCTGTGCTTTATGCCTGGTGTAATGTTAAGGATTTTAATTTCAATGTTTTTGAAGTCTGGTTCTTGCAAATGCTTCATTTCTAAATCCGTCTTGGGTGAACATTTTTTTACATTAGACCTATACAGGTTCAGACGTATACTTAGGCAACTACCAGTTTGTCCAATGTACTTCTGTTGACAAGTTTTACATATAATCATATAGATGCAATTAAACACTTTGCAAAATGTGTGTAGGGAATCATCTTGGTGGTTTGAGTCATGCACAGAACTCATGGATGGATGTCACACATATATATACATGTGTGTGTGTGGGAAGCGTCAATCAAAAAGTTAATACTTCAGTAAAAAGTCAGCAAAATATTGGTAAAAGAGATATTTTGTTGAAACTTTGTGGCAATGCAAACATTTATCTGTGGCAGGTGCAGTAGCGGCTTTGATGTGTCAGCTTTAGTTTGCTCACTAATCAGTCAGAAACATGCCTCACCAGCTGCAGGTGACATCCAAATTGGAAGTTCGTCTGCAGGTTATTGTGAAATGTGAGCAGATTGCAAAAATCACATAAAGGTTGACGGTTAGGTAAACTTTCAAAAGGCGTTGTGTTACTGTATGACATTGCAAGATCCCATGCGGCATCCCAAAAAAGTTTAAATGGGAATTGTAGAGCCACACTCCTTATAGCCCAGACCTTGCGCTATGTGGTTTCCTCATCTGTATTCCCATGAACATTTGATTTCCTCATCTTTATTCCCATATTTATTGCAAGAACTTGCAAAGTTGTGATATTTCTTGGATGAGGGGGTGAAAGCTGCAACCCAATGATGTCTATCTCACGTTGGACAGCAGTTCTTCACACGAAGCATAGAAAACTCGCCCGTCTCACACAAATGTTTAAATAAAGAAGATTACATCAAAAAGTAGCTTTTGTATGGTACTTCTATGTAAGTATAAAACATTGTTCTACAATTTTTACCCTGTTTTGTTTTTTAAAGAGTAAACTCACTTTTTGACTGACCAACGTCTGAGTGTGTGTGTTGCTATTTTTTATGCTGATGACTTGTTACTAGTATATTTTTGCTTATGTTTACAAATAGTTAAATTATTTTTCCAGATACAATTATATCCATTTATTATAGGAAACAATTGAGCTTGAAAAATGTGAAGTTGCTGAAAGCAGTAACTGTGATAAACTGCATAACTGCCATGCATGTCACACTGAATATCATTGTGGATGGCAAACAGATGAAAAGTGCTATACTTTTGTGCGAGAATCCAGTAAGCCTTTTGTTTTAGTTCTTTCAATTGCATATGTACCAAAAACAGATGCAATTTCATATAGAAAGTCCATAGATTTAAAGTTGTATAAATTACTTTTTACTAAAATGAGACAAATTCTTATTTGCTTTAAAATATGAAATATATTGTATGAAGTGACCATTATAATGAGATAAAGAATAAGTTATGTATGTGCAATACTGTAATTTTAAAATTTTTATTCATTTAATCGTTATCTTTGATCTTGGAGCGTTTTGTTTCTGAACTTTTAAATATTGACTGAAAAGTTGGAAAAAAGCAACAAAGACTACAACAACCTGTAAATAATGTATTATCATTAAATTTCTAAAGCAGAAAAAGTTGCATCAGAACATTCCATAAGAAAAGTTTTGACACATGTATGATATAAAAGCATATTTTATATGCTACATTAAGTGAGAAAGTAGAAGTACTAAGTTAATTATTCGTACATCCCGACTTGCTGTCCATTATTGAGGGTTCCCACACAACCTGGAGAACCTGGAATTGCTAGGGAACCTGAAATCATTCCTAAAAGACAGTCTTTAGATACAAAATATCAGTCGTAGCTCCTATAGCAACCTAGAAAAAGTATGGGGGGCCCCGTCCCCCCTGCGATACACCCTCGACATGTGACAATATTGTTATATGCCTATGTAAGAGGGACCCCGCAAAAATGACCCAAATTAGGCCCTGCACCAGCGAAGTCTGTGCCTGTAGTAAGTAAATGCAAACCGATTTCACTACAAGAAAAATTGCTGACGTGCAGAAATCACCAATAAGCATCGGAATGGAAAGAACCGATATTGACATCAGATTGGAAAGCACTGATTCTGACGTCAGAATGGAAAACCCCGATATTGACGTCAGAATGGAAAGCACCGATATTGACATCAGAACAGAAAATACCAATATTGACATCGGAACAGAAAGTACCAATATTTACAATGGAATGGAAAGTACTGATATTAACATCGGAACAGAAAGTACTGATATTGACATTGGGACACATTGGTTTTGTAATATCGATTTGATATTGCGTGTGCACACATCATTCTATCCACATCACAATATGTATTTTATATCGATATTTCACGATGTATCAATAACTTGCCCAGTCCTAATAGTGGGGCCTTGGAACCCAGTTTCATGAGCACCCAGCGACACCTCTGTCATACACCAGTGGTTTTCAATTTTTTTACGTCACTGAGCACTTTTCAAAAGAAAAATTATTCACAGAGCATTATCATCACTCTTACTTCAAAGGCAGGTATGTGCATTTTTGGCTGCTTTTACTTAACCATATTTTTCAAGTTGTTAATCAACATTTTATCGTATAATACTAAAACCATGGGTTCGTTTTTGAATTCTAAATTGATTAAATTTGAATCTAAACTTAATTTCCCCCGATTAAAGTCATTAAAAACTGCAACTTCAGACATTGTTTTCTGAAAATGTCAATTATGCGTATACTTTTTTATATGCTTGCTTTTTTTGAAATCCTTTTCATTTCTTACGAAGGCAACGGTATTTTCATCAACGTAAGTACTAAAGCCCATGGCAGCAGTATTAACAATGGAAGGCATTTTTTAAGCATTTGGGTATTGAAACATAAAGTTTTATTTTATTCAAAATGGTATATTTCTTACAAATTTCAGAGAAATTGGGATTTGACTTAGCTACATAAACATAACAAAAAACGTAAGACAAAACATTTGAGAAGGAATTCAAAATAGGTATTTTAAATCCACAATGTGTTACCCATATAGATATGATACCTAAAATCATGTGGATACATGAAGGTTCATAATGTTGCCAATCTAGCGAATTTCCCATTCCGTTAGTTGGAAAATTTTTGATTCAGTGACAAGCGGAAATGTTTTATGAATCTGGCTTTTTTTCCCCACTTTTTTTTTTTCAGGTTTTTTTTGTAATTTTTGAGCACTGGATCACGTGGAGCACATGTTGAGAATTGCCGACATATACTGAATGGAAAATTTATTTGTAAATTAAAAAATTAAACATTTTGTTTATATTATTTTTTGTTAAATTTTCTGTGTTTTGATGTCATGGTTATATTTTCATTCTTATCTAGTGATGCATGATTGCGAGATGTTTTAGTTGATTGTCTTGATTATTTAAATACCTCAGAAACATCTTAATGGTTTTAAACCTGATTCAATGCATCACATCACCATGCATGGTGGAAGCAGTTCTTGATTTATTGGTTTGTTATTGTTAGCGCAGTAAAAAAAGTCCAAACTATGGACTTTTTAAATGAGGATCACAGTGTTTTAATGAAATCAGAATAACAATTATGCAAACAGTGTTTCTTACATAGCTGTAAATGCAGAGATTCGAATTGATTCGAAGCAGCAGAGTTATTTATGTTCGTTCGACATCACCATTCCTACCGGACGAAACCAGGGTAAAAATATTTCGCTTTGCTAGTATGCAACTACCTCATAAAATTAATAGTTAATCGGTATCATAGTATATATTCTTATTCAACAAGATCAGATTATACATGCATAAAAAGTTTATGGAAATTTGACTACCATTTCTATTTACTTATATACGATCTTCAGGGTTATCATGCAATCTGAAAAACCTGGAATTGTCAGGGAATTTGTAATCACTCCTAAAAGTAAGGGGAAAACTTTCTTAACCGATTTCAAACAACTAAATCTCCTATAAACGTGAAGCCATTTTCCCCGCAACCAAAATGTAGTTGGAAATTTTTTGATTGGTCAGGGAATTTTGCTGAAAGGGTCTGGGGAAAACGTAGAGAAATTGTGGAGTTTTTTTTCTCCAATGTGAGTGGGAACTGTAAACTAATTTGTTACATCCATGGTGCCAAAAATAGTATTAAACACAACCATAAAGTATTATTCATAATATTTAAATATCACTCACAATAACTGACACACATGACAATTGGTGAATAAATTCACCACTAAAATCAATCATAATCGGGAAAACTCATTTGTAATACTCTGTGACATTTGAATAATTTTCCATCCTTATAGTATACAGCTGTAATGTTTCAAACTTCACAGAAGCTGTTGTTACTGTCAATCGTGGTTTTCTCTCATTTTCATATTTAATTCATTTTATAGATTTATCTCTTGCCATATGTATATACATACAGGGTGGTTCAATTTAAAGAAGTGGTGTTTAAACGTGTTTGTGGGATAAACTGTTGGGAAAATCACTACCAAATTTTGTAAACATACTTCCCTGAGTATGCAGTTTCGATTGTTGAAGGGAAAAAATAGTTTACATTTCGACCACTAGAGTGAGAATGGTACTTCAGTGCAGGTAATTTGCACATTTCTGAATTTACCGAACAACTGTCATCAAGGTAAGAGTTAATGTGTGTGGAAATGAAATTACTAACACCTACCAAAAACAAACAAGAGTTTGACATGCAAGAGGTTTATTACAATAACATGAAATGAATTTAATAAAACACATCATTGCAAAACAGATGCGTTTAATAGCTTTATTGCAATCACACACGGAATCACACTATCAGCACAGTTATAGATTGACATCTTCCATCGCCTTCCCCTAGAACAGTGGTTGACGAACTTTAGAAGCTAAAGAGCCAATTTCACCATTAACAGCATCGGGGAAAAGTTTTAAAAAGCAATAGTTACATTTAATAAATAATTTGTAAATTAATTAATAAATTAATAAATTTAATTATTAAAAATAGTAAGTTTTAATGTAATATCTTGAATAATCAATACACCATCATATACACATTTATGAAAATAATATATTTATAAATAATTCACATGCAAGTAGTAAGCATTTTAATTAATGAGAACAATGTGCTTGCATTTCCTTAGAAAGTTTTATAATATTAAGTGTGTAATTTGCTTTTAATTTTAAGCATGAATCCAAGTTCACATCGGTTATTTGGTTTCTGAATTTATTTTTAATAAGGTTCATGTTGAAAACATTTGTTCACATGTGTATGTCGAGCCAAAGATACTAAGAACACCAAATGCAAACTTCAACTCGTTATATGAATTCGGCAAGCTCTTCCAGGTATTGAAGATAATTTCGTCTGTCTTTTGTACATTTTTGATAGCAGTTAGCATGTTCTTTAAAAGCAAAGTGCATTTTTCTCTTTCCAGATTCTTAGTTTCAGTAGCAAGACATATAAATTTTGATTTTCATAAATCTTTACTAGCCAAGTCTAGCAGTTGCGTTTTAAAAGCTACTATTTCAATTCTGAATGGATAAAATCTTAATTCAGTTACTTTTGCTTTGAGAGGATCTATAATAAATGCCAGAGTTTCTTTTACTTGTCGCAAGTCTTGAAATCTCTTTTGTGTTCATTTTTGTTCAATTTTTGTTCATTTTTAAAAATTCTGTATCAATTTTGCTGTTTTGAAAAATTCTGTATCAATTTCAACGTTGGTTTCATTTTCATATTGTGATAAACTTGAAAAATGCAATAAAGTTCCCTTTTCTATGTCATTAACCAAAAGAATCATTTTTCTTTCAAAAGAAATAACTTCTTCAAGAAGCGAAAACGCAATATTTCCTTTACCTTGCAGTTTAATGTTAATTCAGATGTGTCGTTACGTCCACTATAAAATGTAACTTTTGCAACCACTAATCTTGCAATTCTGAATAATGTACGCCTTGTTTCCAAGGAATAGTTCGATTTCTTTTAAGCAAGAAGCAAATCGTTTTAGCATCTTATCTCTTGAAATCCATCACACATTGTTAAAAAGAAGATCTGAATATCCTCCTGTTCATTTCACTAAGAAGCTCTTTAAATTGACGGTGATGAAGCTTTTGTGCTACAATTTGTTAACGGTCTTAATTACTAAATTCATAACTTGACTAAATTCTTTTGGAACCGTTTGTGCACAAAAAGCTTCATGGTGGAATATGCAGTGAAAAGTAATCACCTCGTGATTAATTTTTGCTTTTAAAATTGAAACAAATCCTTTTAAGGAACCCAACATACTCCGTTGCTATTGACACAATTTTAGTCAGTGGGATGTGATTTTTTTTTTCCATACAACTGACGACAGCATTTGCAATATCCACTCCTCGGGTCTGGCCTTTAAGTGGGAATAAACCTAAAAGTTCTTCTTTGGGACCTTCGGATGAAATATAGCGCACAAAAAGGCAAATTTATGCTGTATTTTATGTGTCGCAAGACTCGTCTACTGCAATTGATATGGCTGAAACTGATGTAATATCTTCCGCTTGTTGGTCAGTTACGTTTGAGGCCCTCTTAGCCATTCTATCTGTTACTGTTTTAGCAGACAATGAATACTTTCAAATTTATTTAAGATGTCAGCTTTATTTTTAAAATCTCTAAAGAATTCTTTAGCTACATTTGCAAATCAGCTTTTAATGTACTCGACATCCCTAAAAGGTTTTCTTCTAATAGCGATTTCCTGGCTCGCTATGAAGCTGACAATGTTACGGTATTAGTAGATTGCAACCAGCTATTAAATGTCGTGGTTGGTTGATTTTTTTCAAACTTTTCTGAAGTTCTTCTACTGATTTTTTTCGCATATCACTAATGGGATATGTTGTGGCAAATGAGCCATGCTTTATTTGAAAGTGTCTTTCTATATTCGACTTTTTTATTTGCAAGTTGTTCTTTGCAAATAAGACATGTGGAAAGACCATTTGAGTTCATAATGAACGCAAAAGATTCAATCCATTTACTTTTGAATTCGCAACGCTCATCTGCTGTTTTTCGTATTTTTTTCTTAGAAGCCATTTAACGGTATCTATAAAGAAAGGTTAAAAATATATTTTTAAGAACTAAATAAGAAAAAAACCACATAGATTACAAAAAATGACTAGCAATTTAAGTAATATGGCCATGAAATCACCAGAATGGCAACCCAGAAGGGACTAAAAAAAAAAGCAATAAATTATCATCCGCTGTTGGCGATGTTAGTGTTAGCACCAAACTTTCAAAGAGAGTATTGCAAAAAAAAGTGGTTTTAAGTAAAAACTTCACTAAAAAGTTACTGGAAAAACAATCCGGAACAAACAAGTTATAAATCCAGGCAAAAACTCACCTCATACGAAATTTTTAACACGGCAAAATAAGTAGTTTAGCGGAGCGCAGAAACTCTGCTTATTAGTCGCAAGCTTTCATGTTGCCAAAAATAAAAAAGAACTATAATGAGTTCTGGCAGCCTGCCTAGTCTTTAGATCTCGCCGATATTACTATTACTACTATTATTGTCGGTAAAGATGTATGAAAAAAATATTTTCCAGATTTTACTTCATGTCAACTTCAATTTCGCCGACATACTACTACTACCATTATTGGTTGGTAAAGAAGCATAAAAAAATTTATCGACGAGCCGCACTAATATCCTCAAAGAGCCATGGTTTGCCAACCCCCACCCTAGAAATTGCATTCGATGTGCAGCCTATTGGACAGCAGAATGTAATTCAATAACTTGTTTCATGGTTACAAAATTCGGTCTTTCATGACTGTTAAGTTTGGAACATTCCCTGCATAACCGTAGATCTTTAAATAGCCTCATAGCCAAAAGTCACAGGGGTTTAGATTAGGTGACAGGACCCACTAAGATGTTAAAAATGATATGCTGATCACTCTGTCAAGGCTATAGAGTACATGTCAAGCCATATCTGTGCTTTCTATATGTGTGATTCCACATGTAATTGCAATGAAGTTATTACCGATCTGTTTCATTATGATTCGTGTTATTAATTTTATGTTATTGCTATAAATCTCTTGCATGTTAACACTTGTTTGTTGTCGATATGTGTTATCTCATTTTCACACGTTATTACAATACAGTTACTGCACATGAACTCTTACGTAGATGATAGTTGTTAGGTGCGTTTGGCAATGTGCAAATTAATTATGTCGTATCGCCATTTTCTGCCCTAGGTGTCAAAATGTGGACTTTTTTCCCTTCAGCATTCAACACCGCATACTCAGGAAAGTGTGTTTACAAAATTTGGTTGCCATACTTCCAGTAGTTTTTAATACAGACAAGTATAAACATTCTCTGTAATTTGAATCACCCTGTATATACTCATTCTTTTCATAATTTCAGTGACCAAATTGCTTGTTCAAGCTCATTGTTTTGAGCTAATTTTCTTAATTCGATTTTTATTTATATTCTTAAATTATCAAGTGCTGTGTATGTGCCAAGTTTTGTGTATCCCTTATTGAAAAACTGAACGGAATACATCATTTAAGGATTATTATTCAGTACTTGTGTTTTATGTAAAATTTAAAAAAAAAAAGTATTTAAATTTTTAATTTTATTGGTTATTGATGTATTAGTTTTTAATTTAGTTATTATCCATAGGTAATGGTACTGAAAAAGCAATACTCACTGATGATTATCAGTCAAATGTGGAAATTCCTTGCATTAGCCGATATACTTGGCCAGAAAATTGCTCAGGTCCTTGCATGTAGTGTAGCAGTGGAATATTTGTTGAATCTAATGCTTATACAGCAGTTTTTCCAGTGGCACAATGTATGGAATGGACTACGATGGAAATGCGTGGTAAAGTGCGTTCATTTTAATGACGTTGCTGTTTAAGTCATAAAACATCGACCAGTCACTTCTTGTTTAGCTGGGCCATTATTGTCTTAAGCGTAAAATACAATCAACCAACCAACCAATCATTTTAAATGGGTGAAACACTATTTTTTAACACCCTGACCGGGGTTAAAATCTACATTGTTATCGTGCATTAAAGGAGATATATATATAGGGTGTTGCAGAACTCCACATCCAAAATTTAATGGTAGGTAGGGGACACCAAATAAAGCATATTGGCCGTTATCTCCATGTCCATCTAGATGCAGGTTTGGCGGTATAGTGAATATAGTGTTTGTATCCACAGTGTTACTACGTAACCACTTACATAAATAAAAATTTGACACCAAATTAAAGTTATCGATCTAATAATACAGCACAGACCAAAAAATCAGAAAATTCCGTTACTTGGTCGTGAGCAGTGTTATCATTTAGTGAAAGTAAGCATAAAACTGCCTTTTTTTGCACACTGGTTGTGAACTGCCAAGTATGTGCAATAGGTAAAGGACATCAAAACAAACAATTTTTGTTCAGTGATTTCTTTTCTTAAAATTAGCCGTTCGGGAATTATAGTGAATTTAGTGTTTAGGTCCACTGCCTTCAAGGTTTACACATATGGCGACAATGCGCCATTTCAAGAATTTTTACAATTATTTTATGCCAACGGACATCTGGATCTCTGTAGTGGGAGA